>WBMW01000985.1:10331-119454 GCA_013396635.1 Penelope pileata
TGAGCATTGGAGTGGTGGGAGCGGGGGCACTGCTGCTCCATGGGGACACCCTGCCCGGCGGTGTGGTCTCAGTGGGCCCTGTGCTGGTGCCCTCTGAGGTGTGGGGCAGAGGGGTGGGGGTGGGGGCAGGCAGCGTGCTCTTTTCGGCTGCGGCTGTGCTGGTGGTGGGAGCCAGGGCCGTGCTGGTCTCTGCTGGCGTGGTGGCTGTGCTGCCTGCCCAGGTGGGTGCCAGGGCTGTGGGGGTTGGCTTTGGGGCGGTGGTGCTGAGCCCCAGCTGTGGGGCGGTGCTGTGGGGCTGTGCAGTGGGGTTGGTGGTGCTGTGAGCGGTGCTGCTCTCCACCTCCGATGTGGTGGTGCCGTTCCCCTGCGGTGTCACAGAGCCGAGCATGATGGTATCCATCTTAGTGCTGTGAGCTGGGGTCACTGTCGCACCTGTGGCTCCAGTCCCTGCGGAGGGGCAGCAGCAGTGTCACCCCCAGCGTGGTGGCACCATGCATCAGCCATGGGCAGGCACCAGCTGGGGCCCACCAGCCTGGTCTGACACATCCCTACAGGGTGGCACATCCCCATGGTGAGGAGCACAGGCACCGCGGGGCTCTGGGCAGAGCTGGCCCCGTCCCTGTCCCACCACCCCAGGGAGCGCAGAGGAACCCATCCAACAGGAAGGGCCGCAGGAACCGGTTACCTGGAAAGAATGGGACCGAGGCAGCCAGCCCCGGGGAGGGAGCGAGGGGCAGATCTCAGCCGGAGCAGCACGGATGGGCAGTGGGATGCTGCGAGCCAGCTCAGGTCGGTGGGGGCCGTGTGCTCAGTGATGACCCCCAGGTTCCCTCCCTGTGCCCTGCACCTGCAGTGGGCAAAGCTGTCCCACTGGCACCCACCCCAGCAGCGATGCTCCCACACAGCCCTTACCCAGTGCCAGCAGTGCCACCGCGAGGCCCAGGGACAGGGCCGGCCTCACTCTACGTGCAGCCATACCCAGGCAGGACCCGATGCCCCCGGCAGAATCCAACGCTGCCAGCGGGCACAGCTCTGAGCACTGCCCACGGCCCCGGCACTGCGGTTTCCCTGCTGCCTTCACCTGGTGGAGGTGGAGTGGCCAGGTGGGTCCTTTTATTGCCCAGGTGCTGGTACCGCAGGGGGTTTCCACCCAGCACGGCACTCCCAGGGATGGGCACGGTGCCCGGCAGCTGCCTGCCCTGCGGCTGGGCCGCAAGCGGGGTGAGGTTGGGCGTGCAGGACCCATGGGATTGGAGCAGGGGATGACTTCCCCAGGCTTGGGGCAACGTCCCACGCTGGGGGCTGTGCTGTGCACGGGGACGGTGCCTGTGGGATCCTCCCCGGGGGCTGCCCTCCGGGCGGGCGGGGAGCGGAGGGGCCCCGCGGGGCGGATTGCGTGGGCGGTGCCAGGGCGAGAGGCCACGCCCATATCCCGGAAGGCCACGCCCACAGCCATGCCTGGCCCCGCCCCGCGTTGTGTAACGCGCGCGCTGCCGCCACGTGGGGCCGCGCTGGGGTGCGGGGGCTCTGCCCAGGGCTGAGGATGCTGCGGGGCAGCGGGAAGCGGACAGCGGGCGGAGGGAGAAAGGCTGCGGAGAGGGAGGAGGAGGGGGAGGGAGCCGAGACGACACTGGCGGTTGCGGTGCGGGAGGCCCGGCGCAGGGCCGCCCCGTCGGTGCGAGAGTTCCGCTATAACAAGAAGCGGGCCCGGCTCGTGTCCCGCTGCTCCGAGTTGAAGGACGGTGCCGAGTGCATCCTCTATTGGATGTGCCGGGACCAGCGGGTGCAAGGTAGGAGTCAGCCCCGTGCCCTGGTGCTGGGAGGTGGGGGGCTCCTTCTCTCCCCGCCCAGCACCCCCTGATGCCCTCTTTGTGCCCCCCCGCAGATAACTGGGCTTTCCTCTACGCGCAGCGCCTGGCCCTCAAGCAGGAGCTGCCCCTGCGCGTGTGCTTCTGCCTCGTGCCCGAGGGCCGGGATGCCACCCTCCGCCACTGCGCCTTCATGCTGCGGGGGCTGCAGGAGGTGGCCGAGGTACGGCCGCTGCGGGACACGCGGGGGACATGGGGCAGAGGCAGCCGGCAGCAGCCCGCAGCCCCGTGCTCTCATTGCAGGAATGCGCTGAGCTGGACGTGCCCTTCCACCTGCTGCTGGGCTGCCCCAGGGATGTGCTGCCCACCTTGGTGGCACAGCACGGCGTGGGTGGGCTGGTGACCGACTTCTGTCCCCTGCGCATCCCCCGGCGGTGGGTGGAGGAGGTCAGGGAGCGGCTGCCCGAGGACGTGCCCTTCGCACAGGTGGGGCCCTGCGCTCTGCGGAGGGAGCAGGAGGGTGGGGGAAACCATCTCCTGCTCGTGGTGTCTATGGAAGTGATCCGAGCATAGAGACTGAGGTCACCCATCCTGGGTCTGTTGTGCCATCAGGACCATCAGTTCCTGCTCCCATTGTCACACCCAGCTTCCCTCCCCAGGTGGATTCCCACAACATCGTGCCCTGCTGGGTCACCTCCCCCAAGCAGGAGTACAGTGCCAGGACCATCCGGGGCAAGATCCACAGCCAGCTCCCGGAGTTCCTCACTGAGTTCCCTCCCGTCGTTCGGCACCCACATCCCCTGCCCGGCCCTGCAGAGGTACCTGGGAGACACACACCCAGACCTGGGTGGCTTCATGGCTGCTTTGTGGCCCTGGGTGGGGGGACAGTGACCTCCGTGAGGTCACACAGATGGTGTGGAGATGGGGAGACTCTAGGACTCCATTCTCCCAGACACCAAATGGATCTCGGCTGTGCGGGGCTGGTCAGCAGAAAGCTGGTGTGAGCTGGGGGCTCCCAAGCTGAGGACAGCCCTATGCTGGCACATAGGGGACACACACAGCCATGGCAGCCCTGGCTGCACAGCACCTGCTGCTAGGGCTGTGTTTGCACTCACACCGTGTGCCTTCTCGCAGCCCATCGCATGGGACGCCTGCTACTCCCAGCTGCAGGTGGACCGCACGGTGACAGAGGTGGCGTGGGCGACCCCTGGCACCACTGCAGGGCTGGCCGTGCTGCAGTCCTTCATCACCGAGCGGCTGGAAGCCTTCGGCTCGCAGCGCAACGACCCAAACAAGGCGGCTCTCAGCAACCTCTCTCCCTGGTTCCACTTCGGTAAGTGCCCCCAGCTGTCCCCAGTGCGGTGGCTCAGATGGGCAGCCTAACCCTTGTCCTCCCCATGTCCCCAGGCCAGGTGTCCACCCAGCGTGCCATCCTGGAGGTGCAGAAGCACCGGCGTGCCTACAAAGAGTCGGTGGATGCTTTTGTGGAGGAGGCTGTGGTGCGTCGGGAGCTGGCGGAAAACTTCTGCTACTACAACGAGCACTATGACAGCGTGCAAGGTAGTGTGTCCTGGGGCTGGTGGCCAGTGGTGGGGTTGGGCAAGTACCCAAGTGTGGTCACCCCAGTGCCCCATTCCTGATGGAAAAGACCTGAGATCATCAAGTCTAGCTGTGTCAACCCATGGCCCATTGGAGGGGAGCAGCTTGCTCAGCATTGCTCCTCACCCCTCTCCCAGGTGCCTACGACTGGGCACAAACCACGCTGAAGCTCCATGCCAAAGACAAGAGGCCTTTCCTGTACGAGCTGCCCCAGCTGGAGCAGGCTGCCACGCACGACCCACTCTGGAACGCTGCTCAGGTCAGTGACTCCATCTCCCTGTGCTGAATCCTTCCTCCCCAGGCCTGGAGATGTGATGGCATGGACTGACCCCCACATCTGTGCCCTTCCCTGCAGCTCCAGATGGTGCAGGAGGGGAAGATGCACGGCTTCCTGCGGATGTACTGGGCCAAGAAGATCCTGGAGTGGACGCGCTGCCCCGAGGAGGCCCTGCACTTCGCCATCTACCTCAATGACCGCTACGAGCTGGACGGGAGGGACCCCAACGGCTACGTAGGCAAGCTGCAGGGGGGCATGGGTGGGGGTCTGTCTCCCTTCGCACCCACATCCCAGCTGCTCTCTGGCCCTGAGGGCACAGGGCAGAGCTGATGCTCCATCCCCGTGTCCTGCAGGCTGCCTCTGGTCCATCTGCGGCATCCACGACCAGGGCTGGAAGGAGCGGAATGTCTTCGGGAAGATCCGCTACATGAACTATGCCGGCTGCAAGCGCAAGTTCGACGTGGACCAGTTTGAGCGCCGCTATGCTCCCCGTGACCAGGATGCAGAGGGGTGAGGGATCCAGCGAGCCTTGAGCTGGCTCTTGCTCCTCCCTCCGCAGGTAGACGTGCCTTTGCCACGGTGCTGGTTTGCACCTGACCCTGAGTGCTGGTGGAGGGCTGGATGTGGCAGCAGCAAGCCCCCAGCGTTTTGTTGTAAAGCTTACAGCTTGTAGCTCCTGGGGTTGCAGTGCAATGCACAAGCCCTGCTGTGTGGGTGAGCGCTGCAAGCAGGGATGAGGCAGCTGCACTGAGGCTGAGCCCCCTGCCAGCAGCTAAGAAAGGCTCAGGATACAACCCCACCTCTTGTTCACTTAGTTTATTGGGGACGGCATTTCCATTGCTATGCTGTGCAACAGTCCCACGGGGAGGGCTCCAGCTAAGTGCTGGGGCAGCCTGGGGCTCTCCCTTACAGACAGGCAGTGCCTGGGCAAGTTCCAGCATCGCTTGTAGCTGTCAGTGCTGTGCTGCCAGGGGCAGGGCAGCGGTGTTAGTGTTGTGCATCACCTTGCCCCAGAGCCCTCCGCCAGGTTTTGAGTTCCCATTGCATCCAGATGGAGGGAGGGAAAACAGAAATAAACCAAAATCCATTCGCTTCTCTCTAAATATACTCAGTGCTTCTAGAACTGGATGTGGGCAGCCTCTCAGCCACTGTCCCACAACATTAAAGTGCTTCAAACAAAACAGGGTGGATGAAGTTGTGCTGCTCTGAGCCAGCTCCAGTCCCGCTGAGCTGGGCAGCAGCGTGTGGACCAGAGGCAAGAATGGTGGCAGTGCTCTCTGCTGGCATGCTGGACCAGGTGTGGTAGCCCCAGGGCCTGCAGATCTGCCAGCTGCAGAGCAAGCAGGAGAGCAGCTGCCCTCCTGGGGAAAACTAGGAAGATCAAGACAGGATGAGGCAAAAACTCAAGTGAGCCGGTGGGGAACTGAACTGCCTGTTCCAAGCTAGGGCTACTGGAGCTGGTTGTGTCAGGATGCTGCAGAGCATGGAGATGCTGTCCCCCACCAGCAAGGCTTGGAGCTGCCCTCTCAGCCTCTCCCTTCCAACCCTGCCATCACTGCCAGGGGTGACATCCCAGCCTCAAGCCAGAGCTTGTGCTGAAAGCAGTGCCCTGATGCCCTCTAACAGCATATTGCCCCCTGCCCTTCAACACTCTTTTTGCACGTACACGGGCCCCATCATCCTTCCCCAACACCTGCCTGCCAGGCTGGGTGGGCACTTACCCCACAATAATAGTGCTGAACGTGCCATGGGTTAAAGCACCCCCTGGCTGCAGTGGTACATTGCAGTCCCCCAGTGCCAGACCCTCTCCCAGGTGCACTCCCAGTGGGAGCAGCCTGCCCTGCTCCCCCAGAGGCTCTGCCTGCCTCCCAAGGGCAGCAGATCTGACACCTGCCAGTACCCCTCAGGGGGTGAGGGACCAGGAACAGGAAAGTTCTGGAGGTTTTACACCAGTAAGTCCTAAGCAGATTACATGCCTCCTAAAGGAGCACTTCCTCAGGGTAGCGAACAGTTAAAAGTACAAACAACTGCATTAAAAAAATAAAACAAAATCCAGCTAATTAAAAAACAAAAGCCCAACCTAAAAGAACAAACCGTGACAGAGGCTGGAGGGAGGTGACCCAAGGGCTGAGCTAGGAGCCTTTGCACGTCCTGACTGGTTCAGGCAGAAGACAGCTGCAAGCAAGGCAGGTCCTGGTGACACTGCCATGGGGAGGTCCCATGTCATCCTGACAGGAGGAGCAGCCCCCAAGGAGGACGGAGCAGCAGCACAAGGGAGAAGGGAGGTTCACAGCCTCACTTGCTGTACATCATGCCATGCACATCTGCCTCCAACCCCATGCCCAGCAGCAGCAGTCCCTCGCACACAGTGCTTCCCAGCTGTTTCCTAGGCAGTGCCTCTGTGGAGCGGAGGGAGAGGAGCAGCTCAGCATGGATGGTTTGGGGAGGTAAGGCAGACACTGCGCTTACACCATTGTTACCTCCTCTGCTCTGATCCTGGAGGGAGAGCAACAGGTCTCTGGCAGTGGTTCCAACCCAGATGTTAAAAAGGGGAGTTTTTAAATGTACCATCAATCAACCCCTAAACCCTCCCCTCCTTCCATGTACACACAACCTAGCAGCAAGACAGGACAGGAGGACTTGGAGAGCTGATTCCTCTCTCCCAGAAGCAGACAGGCAGAGCTTCCAGTATCCAGCTGAGCAGAATGTGCTGACCCCACTAGGGACTCTTCCAGGAAGGAGGGGATGGGCAAGGGGGGAAGGCTGCAGACAGGCACACAAGTGACTGCCTGATAAAGGCCTGCATTCTGCCTGCAGGACAGACAGGGCTGGCTGCCTTCCCCCAAGCTGAGGCATCACAGGGTGACCAGTACCTGGAGCAGACCCAGATGATGGAAGATGCTCCTTCCCCAGCACTGCTGCAGAGGGTAAAGCAGATCCCTTTGACACGGTGCTCCAGGCACCCAGCACGATGAGTGTCCCTCCTCATCACGAGTCTGCTTGGCTCAATCTCTGGTGATGAAGGCCACACATAAATAAACCCACTGCCTGCTCCTCTGCTGCAGGACATTCAGGTGGTTGCCGCTGCCTCCTGCTGCTCCAGCTCATCTTCATAGTCAGAGATGTAGGACTCCATGCTCTGCTTGGCCAGCAGCTCCCTCCGGGCTTGGAGCCGCTCGCAGCGAGGACAGCGGGTGGACTTGAAGCAAGATTTGTGGTAGCAGGCTTTGCACTCTGCAGGGAGAAAAGGAGAGCAGCTGAGTGCTGCGGGCTGGCACAGGCTGCCTGGGTCTCCGCACCCATAGAGGGATGCTCCAGACTTGTCCAGAAGGACAAACACCAGAAGCAGGGCTCTGGCACTGCTCTGGAAACAGCAAGAAGTCATGTGGTAGGGTACCTCCTTGAAAGGCCTCCTGGGGCACGGGTGTGAGGCATTCTGCTCCTCACCTGGCACTTCTACAGGCTTTCCTGGTTCTCTATAGAAACAGTGACTCTACCCCATTTTCTCTGGCACTGTGCTCGCCAAAGCAAAGCTTGTGTTTTGTCAGGAGCCATTTCAAGCTAGTTCAAGAGTTTGGTCCCAAGACGCAGGGACAAGCAATGCTTGGCCAGTACTATTGGCCAAGGGACTTGGGGATTTCCTAGCAGGCAAGGAAGGCACAGGGACAAAGCTTGCACTGCAAGGCCAGCTCCAGCTTCCCCAGCTAGAGCAGGGAGGGTGCAACCAAGCAGCAGCCTGTCCTGTAACCACAGCAGAAGGTAAGCGAGGGCTCCCCAGAAAACTGCTGCAGTCCCAACTCTGACCTAGCAGTGACTGACAGCACGCATTTTGCAGAGCTGCTGCGCTGGAGAAGCAAACACCATTGTAATATTATCATAAACACTACTGTAAACAGCAGCTGATCTGCTGCTGTTATCATGTGGTGCAGACAGGCCATCCATAGAAGCACCCTGGTCTGGCTGGCTGTGTCTTTGGCTCCGTACCTCTTGCTGACACAAAGTCCGCTCAAAAATGAGGAAGCAGACATTGCTTGCCCAGGGATGTGTCCCCTCCCTGTTTCTCCCCAGCATCTCACCTTCACATGTCTTGCACTTGTTGAGCTCAAAGGGGAAGATGATGTCGCCTTCATTCTGGCAGAACTCACAGATGAAGCCTTTGGCTTGGCACAGCTACAAGAAAAGGTCAGGAAAAAGCAGCTAAATGTTCCTCATCTCCCTGGAGCAGGACAGTAGGACACAGTGTCCTGTCCTAGCCATGTGGGACAGCCCATCCCCAGCACAGAGCACAGCAAGGCAGAATCAAAATGTTACAGAAGAGAAAGCCAAAATGAGGTAAGGAATATCCCACACGTGCTGGGTAGCAGCTCTGTGGAACAGGCAGAAGCAGCTGGCATTTAAACAGTTAATTCTGTGGTTGCTTTGCGTGTCAAAAGCCTTCCCAGTGACTATTTACACAGGAAGCCTGCCCCAAAGGGTGCTCCAGGGGGTGCAGAGCTGCACAGGAGGCGGGTGCAAAGGCCTTACCATGCACTTTTCAACGTGCAGGCTGCCTGCCTTCAGGAGCTCCGTCAGGCGAGGCACCAGATCCCCCCTCTTGGTGGCACTGAGGTCACTCAGGGAGTAGAGGTGCAGGTCCTCTGTCAAGTGGCCAGGCACTGCGTCGAAGGAGTCCAGGAGGCTGCAAGGACAGAAAAACTGGAGCTCAGAGCAGAGGGACTCCACTGAGTCAGGTACAGGACAGCAAACAGCTTAACCTCACACCCCAGGACTCACTCTTTAGCTAGTCGGCAGGTCTTAAACATGTTCTTCATGTGGAAGAGCTGGATTCGCAGCAGCTGGAGAGGAAGGTGGGACACAGGGATCAGTAAACAGATCACAGTCTTTAGCCAAACACGTCTGCCTTGTTTCCTGTGCTGGTGAAACGAGTGCTGCTCCTCAGCTGCAGTTTCCCTGGTATGGAAGTGTTTATACCACGCTGGATAAAGCAAGCACGACCGGTCGTAACGTGCTGCAGGAAATAAACCAAGGCCCAGCTGGACACCAAGCAGAAATTCCTCCCCATTCTATGTTACTGTACAGGAAACAAGACGTGAGCGGAAACCCACAGCGCTGAGGTTTTAACCTTCAAAAACTGAAATATCCGCTTCTCCCCAGCTTCTCCAGCACATGGTTTACAACTGATAGCCACTCTCCCCCCCCTGCCAAACCCCACTCAGGAAGGCACAGAAAGGGGCTTACCCACACTTGGTTGAGAGACTTCACCTTCCGGTACAGGGCCGGATTGATGTCCTGCACGTTGAAGAGCGGGTCGCTCCAGATCTTGCTCAGCAGGTCTTTGGAGAAGTTGCTCACGTAGTACTTGCTGAAGTCCCACTTGCGCAGGATGCGGCTGGGGATGACTGTCTGGGCGTTCTCGTGGCAGCACTGGCAGAAATACTTCCCCAGGTACTCACAGTACCGCAGCCGCTTGATGTAATCTGGCCAAGCCCAGGGAGATGAGGAAGTCAGGGGAGGTGCAGGCTCTGCTCAGCCACGTATCAGCATTGCCAACAAGGAAAGCGTTCTGCCGTGCCAGCACCTCCTCCAGCCCCAGACTGCTCAGCACTGGAGCCTGCAAGCACACTGCAGACTGCAAAAGTCTTTGGGACCGCAGCCTGCCTATCAATCCCATGCAGCCACACCTTTAGAAAGACTGCTCACAAAGAGCTCTGCACTTGTACTCACAGCAGAACCTGCTGGGAGCTTTAGAGAGACACACAAAAACTGTGACCCAAATCTGTGGACGTATATACTGCAGACCCACCAGTCTACCAGATGATATAAGGGTAAGTGTGCAAAGACCCTCCCTTCACAGGTCCCCAGCAGATGACTTTGCCTTTCAGGTAAACATCTGAGAGGCCCTCAGCAGGGCAGGCTGGCTGCTCTTTGCCTCCCCCAGGCTCCCTGGGAAGGAGGCTCCTCCGTGGGTGATGCATGCTGACATGCAGGCAGAGCTGACAGAGGTCTGAGAAATGACACCAGGAAAAAGTGTACCATTTTCCCAGTGACCTCATGCTGAGCTCTGCCACGATCCACCCACTCTGCATCTTTCCACTCTTGCACAGGTTATTCCCTGCCCTCCAGTGACCACTCAGCACTCACCAGGATCGGTCCGGATGCCGCAGCCTGCACACCGGTAATTCTGCTTGGCCACAGCCACCTTCCTCCTGTCCAGAGACAAAAGATGACACAGGTGAATCCAGGCCTGATGGCACTTGGCACCAGAGGACGGGCACTGTCACAGCTCTGGACAACAGCTAAGTGGAGGGGAAAAGCCCCGGTGTGCCCTGGTGCACCCCAAAGACAGCAACCACAGGCACCAGCTGGAGATGGCCAATGTGGATTTAGCAGGCTGAGAGCAGAGAAGCCCCGCCAGCCAAGCAGGAAGAGGAGGACAATAACCTTGGCATTGCTGGGAAAACAGTGGAGAAAAATGGGGGGAAAGGGCAGGTACCCAGAGAGCCCTCAGCCGCGCAGGTCCTTACGTTGGGGCTGGGTGAACGTTGAAGATGATCTGTGGTCGTGGGGGGGCCCACTCCAAGTTTCCACGCACCCGAATCCTCAGCTTGTAGATGTCGGCATGTTCTCCATCATCGGGAGAGATGGGCAGAGAGTCGGGGATGGGCAGGAGCTGGGAGAGGCAGGCAAGAGGGTCAGAGCCCTGCTCGGTACTACAGAGGCAATGCACCTGGCTGGCTCACCAGAAACCTACACTGCAGCTCTCTGGAAAACTGCCTGGCACCTACTGCCCAGCCCTGCCCCAACACCAGGCTGCTCCTGCTAAGCAGAGAGACTTGAGATTTCCCCTGGGATCGGAGCACTCTGCTATATGAGTCTCCAGTTTACACATGGGCTCTTCAGGCACTTTCACTCTTTCCAGGCAGCCCAGGAAACTGGGCAAGTCTCCTCATGCTTCCCAAGCACAGCACAGCTTCTAGCTCACTGGGGTGCGATGCTGCAGCCCTTCAGGGCATGGGTAGGTCATGGGCAAGCAGAAGAGCCTGGCAGAGAGTTCAGCACCACGCTGGATGGAAGATACTGGCACTGAATGTAATGCCTTCATAGGGATCTGAGCACATCCTCGGTGCATTCAGAGCCAAGGAAGGAAATAGCAAGGTCAGATGCAGCCATGGCAATAACCAAGGGACAGTGCAGTCCCAAGTCAGGGCACTGCAAACAGAGCTGCAACCCTGGTAAAGCTACACCATGTGCCAGGCTGACACCAAAGCTTGTCAGAACCAAGTCACTCTGCCAGCAACAGCATATTGAGACATCCCCTTCTAAGCTCCCAGTGGTGAAGGTGGTATCCCCTGGGAGGACAGGGGCTGCAGTCCTTGCCATGACCCTGCACATCCCTCCTCCCTCATTCATCTTCTGCAGAGCAGAAGATGCTGAGCTAGAGCAGTGATGAGCCCAAGTCCCTTAGGTCCCTGGGACAACACATATCAAAGAGCAACTTGCACTTTGAGGAGACAAAACACAGCAGCCTCTGTGAACAAACCGCATGGAGGAGGGCTGAGCACAAGACAGGTAAACCCACCATGATGCCAATGTTACTCTGCAGACATTAGTAGGAAAAGGCCAAGGCACTGCTGCCCAGGAGGACATGGTAGCAAAACACCCCGTGAGAACATGCTGCACGTGGAAGTGAAGAAGCCACAGAGCTGGGTTAAGTGCCTCCCAGGGAGCTCTCAGCACCACTGGAGATACCATATGTTCTTTGAGCAGTTCTTCAGCTCTCAGCTCTTCCTTCTGGTGCCTCCATGAGTCCCTGCCAGACCCCACAGCACCCTGACAACTCATTTCCAACACTGGTGCCTCAATAAAGGAACTACTTGGCATATTGACAGTATGTGGCGTGAGAGAGGCATCACACAGGCCTGGTGCCATCAGCAGGGCCACCAAGGATGACACAAGAGGCCTCGGGAGTGCTTGGAACTGCCCTGGAGGTTTGCACCAACTCTGACAAACCTCTCTCCTGCCTGCAGAGCCACTCTCAGCAGCTGAGCTGCTGCACGCTGTGGCCCATGCATGCTCCCTTCAGGCACACTGTCTATTCCCAACGTACCAGCAGGAGCTTTTTGGAAAGCTGCTTTTTCTTATACCAGCCAGGACGCCTAAAGAACTTTTTTAGAGACCGTCTTAGGCCCTGAAAACCAACAGCAAATAAGCCATCAGGGTGCCCAGCAAGAGGAGCAGGTGAGCAGCCATGCAGGCTGAGCTCCTGCCCCAGCTCTGCCCTGCACAGCTCCTGCCTGGGAGCTGCCGCCATTCCCAGATTGCTGCCTCTGCCCTCGCAGCTCTCTTGGCTGTTAGTCAAGATACCACACAGCAAGCGGCAGGGCCTGGACAAAACCCATCCTTCCCTCCTCCAGCTTTATCAGAACTAGCAAAGGCCCTGGGCAGCAGCATGAAGCCAGAGATTCTGGGAAAAGATATCAAATAATCAGTGACTTTGGATTTCCACAGAGCAGTCTGCATTGTATGTGTAGGGAAACTGCTGATCACAGCAGTTTCACAATCAACTTGTGATTGAGCACCTGGAGTAAAGGATGCGGCTGGCCCGGGGAAACACAGGCAAATATTTTGCACCTGTGCTTCCCACGTGACTGGAAGGGGTGAACCCAGGGCAGGGCTGCTCCGGGCTCATTTAAGGGCCAGCAGCAGATGGGAGCACATCTCTTGGAGACCTGCAACTCATCAGAGGAGTGTTGCTTGGGTGGGAGATGGCCATCATCAGTCATGTGAGTTGGAACTTTTTGTGTATGTCTGTTGCTGAATGTTGTTAAACCCTCTAGTACTTTGTCTGGGATTGCAAAGAACTTGAGGCAATTTTCCTTCTGTGTTTGCAGAACTGTATGCCTTTCCAATCGTTGTGCCTTGGTGCTGCCCTGCTCCTGTGCTGGCACCTCCTGACAGTGCCCATGTGCCCTGGTGAAGCTGTCCCAGTTGTTCTGTAACCCTCACATACACACACTCACACCCCTACCTTCTGTGGGGCATCGTGCTCGGGGACCAGCCATTCCAATTCAGAGGCAGCCGGCAGCTGCATGCCCTCAAATTGCTTCAGCAAGCCCATGGCCACGGCTTCTGCAGAGTTCGAATTGCTGAAGGAGTGGGATCTAGCCAACAGAAGAAGTCATTAGTACTGGGGGTCTCTAAGCTGTGCCCCTTCACATACCCCTTTTCACCTGCCCTAGCTGAGAGAGGGGAAGGCAACAGAAGCTCAGAGCTAGCAGTAAGCCAGGAGACAGTCCAGAAGCTCTGGATCATGCCAGGTCCTCTCCTTAGTCTCCTCCTACTAGGAATATGGGGATCTCCCCAGACACTGACCGACATCATGCCTACATAGCATGTGAACAACCTTGATCATCCCAGGTGCTGTTTCCCAAATTCAAGACTAGGACCCAGCTGTGCCCCACTGATAAGAAAATCTAAGGATGGATGTGTGACCCAGTGCAAACCAGCAGCTGATGCACTTGGAAGCAGAGCTGGGCAGGAAGGGGAACTGGGTACCAAGATGTCTTGCCACAAGTGGAATACGTACATGAATTCTGAAGAGAGAAAGGACTTCCTGCTGGAGTCTGGGTTCCTCTTGATGTCTGCATCTGAATCACAAACAAATGAGATGGAGCAGACTGGGCAGGGCTGGAGGATATGCTCACTCCAAACCAAAACTTCACTTTAAAACAAGCTGTTTAAAAGCACATAAAACTACAGCATCAACTTCTACCAGTGGTATGGAGCAGCAAGGAGAGGTGCAGTCAAATCGGTCACCTGTTGGAGTTACAAGGCAAGGCACAGTGGGATGCTGCAAAACCACAGCCAGCATGGGATTTGGGGTGACAAGTGGTGCAGGTTACACACCAAGTCCTAGTGGTTACACGGCCTGAAACAGTGCACACACAGCTGCAGCTAGGAGGGTGAGACAGCAAGGCTAGCTAGAAGGTTTAGTAGCTCTACACAGTGCAGGTGCTGCAGGGCATCAGCAAAGGGATGCAGAACTCTCCTCTCTATTGAACTGCAACCCATAAGAGAAGGGAAGTGGCCGTGCCACAGCTTGTCAGCTGCTGCACCACAGGCGCTGGCAGCCTAAGCCCTGCACTCAAGTTAGCATCCATGCAGCTGCAGGGCCAGCCCTATGCTGAGGCACAGAGCCATGATGCTCTCTCTAGGAGGCAGAGGTCCAAGATAAGGTACAGGATACTGCAGAGTCCAGCTCCCTCCAGTTCTCTGTGAGCTCCCCAACAGCCCCGGCTGCCCCACATCCCTTCTTGGTGCCAGGTGGGTCCCAGAGCAGCACCTCCCTCTGTGTGTGGCTCAGGGAAGCATGGATCTGGAGTGACTCTGCTCTGCCACCCCAAGCAGGCTGGTGACACAGACCCATGTGGAGTCTGTCCAGGCACCAGCTGCTTACACCCTGCAGCAGAGAACCAACACCCCAAGCCATCAGCTCCCCTATGAAGAATGGGGCTGCCCTGGCAGAACAGGAAGCAAGGATCTCCAAAGGAGGAGGGCAGAGTGCTCCCCAGGAGCAAGTGACCCTATCTTCAGGAGCCCCTGGCCTCAGAAAGAGAAGGGCATGTGAAGAGCCTAGGTTGAACCTTCA
The DNA here is from genome assembly GCA_013396635.1 of Penelope pileata. Taxonomy (NCBI): domain Eukaryota; kingdom Metazoa; phylum Chordata; class Aves; order Galliformes; family Cracidae; genus Penelope; species Penelope pileata. The sequence goes on from WBMW01000985.1 coordinate 24,664, forward strand.
CAGTCTGTGGACTATATTTACAAATTCATGTTAGCAGAGGTCAGCATGGACACGTAATGCTCCCTATTTGACATCCAGTGCTAGGAACCAGCACATGAAAGCATCCTAATGCTAAAGAATCTACAAGTCTACATCACACGAACAGACTTCTAGCTGCAGAAAAGAAGGAAGTCAGGCAAAACTAGCCTCCTAACCACGTACCATGCTGCACAGACATTTCTACCATGCTCTGGTGCCTTCAGTGCTGTGTAGGAAGGCTTTGCATGGTCCTAGAGCATGACAAACTCAAGCAAATGGTGGAGCGCACACAGTGTATAGGACAGGCCAAGCACTGCAGGGAGATCCTGGGCAGAGCACTGGCATCACCTCAGGGATGGCAGAGGGAGCCGGACCTGGCCACAGGCTCCCTTGAGGGCTGCTGCTGGGATCTTGCCACTGCTCCCTCCCTAGTCTTAACTGCAGATGCTCCCCCAAAGATCTGTTAGTTGCCCGAAACACCTCTGCTGCCAACGCTTTCCCCATGTGGGACTGTCTCCACCCAGGGGATTGGTGAACAGCACCCATACCTGGAGAAGTCACCCAAGCTGCCAGCTTCAGGCCAGGTCTGAAGCTGATCTGCTGGTGCAGCATGAACTCAACACTTGATGAGCCTGTATAGAGATTGAGGCCTCTGCACTCCCTGTGATAACCCAAGGGGACACGCTGAGAAGTGTGCACGTGCGAGGCACACATACGCACACACCTTGCACACACACGCACGCGTGCCAAGGCAGCACTGCAGGGTACTACCTGAGAACAAGGAAGCCATTGACACTGAGAGGCCGTTCTTGGACATTTGAATCAGGTTAGATCCATCGTTACCATCTGTATGACACGGTGATGACAAAACAGCTCACTTCAGTGCTTTGGCCAAGCCAAAGAGAAAGGGCATAACACAAAAGCAGCACTCGCATGAGAGGAGCTCAGAACTGAATTCACACACCCCTCCAGGGACTTCAAAACTGAGCTCACAGTGTGGCTCTCAGGGACTGAAATGTGGCCTTTGTTGTCAAGTTAGAGACGAGGACTGAGAGGTTTATAGCTGGATTGCTCCATTTTCTCTCATCACACCTCTAAAGTCAGCATGATGGAGGTACTGCTGAGAAATAAGTACTGCTGAGAAATGAGCTATCCACCCTGGAGGACGAATGAGGCTCTGAAGGAACACAATGACCAGAAACCCAGGCAGGTCTCCTGCACACAACAGGCTCAGACATACCAGCAGCCAGGAGACCACGGGTAGTACAGGACAGGATGTGACCAGCAGCCGCTGCTCCCACCCAACAGGCAAGTCAGCAAAACCACGGCTCCTTCTGCCTGGGGAGGAGAGCAGGTGGCAGCTCTCCCATCTCTCTCTGGCTGTGACAGCTGCTCTGTATAGCTGGCAAGTGAAATGGAAACCACGTGCCAGCTAGAGGCTCTGAATACTAAAGGATTACAGAGGATTTTGAAAGAAAGTCATGCCATCACATGAGGGAAACTGGCTGCTCTGTTCATGCTCAGCATTCAGCCATTTGTTTGGGAAAAGCCATCCTGAAAGGCCAAAGGGACATGCTCGTCTTCAGTGTGACTGACCTCAACGCAACCAGGCCTAGGAGAAGTCTGGCTCTACACAAGAAGCTGACAAAGCCATTCCCCTTACCTTGGATCTCGTACTCCTCCACATCCTCTGCAGAGCCTGAATCAGACAGGCGCATGGAGCCGTGGGAGCTGAACTGGGACTCGCTGTCCGTCGCTACGAGGCCTGGGAGGCAAAGGGAAGGCAACACAGCCAGGCCATCAGTGCGAGCAGGTGAATGGGTCACGGATGGCTACAGGGAGCTTGACAGCCAGACATGGCCAGGGCATGGAGGGGTGGATGTCAGGGATGGAGAACAGGTTCTGTGGCTTCAAAATGATACCACGTTGTTTAACTCGGTGCCACCAGGGCACAAGTGTTACACATGTATGGTATCAGCCCCATTATGGTCTTTAATAGTAGCAGGGTTTCACAAATCTCTGCAGCACCCTGTTAGCAGTACGGCTGTTTCCTGTGAACAGGCAGGAAGGAACGATGCTGCAAGAACACGTAATGGACAGAAAACCCACATCCCACCAGCTGACGAAACCAAAAAACATCACCCACTGTCTGAGCCCATCTCCTGGCAGGTAGGGAACAGGTGCTTGGTGCGGATCTGCTGGCGCCTAATGCGAATCTTTTGTTTAAGCTCCTGGATTTCCTTGTCGCTGTCTTCCTCCTCTTCCTCCAGCTGCCGGCTCATCATGTTGCATTTCATCAGCTCGATAGCAGCGATCAGTGACTCTGAGATGCTAAAGTGAGCATTCTCCTGCAGAGCGAAAGTATTTGAGGCTTTACCACAGGGAAATTAGGAAGCCTTGATTAAAAAGTGGTTCTCTACCTGTGACAGGAAAATGTGGTATTTATGGAAGGTGGCAGAAAGCCCTTATGCCTTGCTGATCCTGTGAAGCCTCATTCTCCTATGAGGACCTAGAAATTAAAGCCTTTTTAAGCACCAGAATTCTTGCAAAACACATGGGAAATTCTACAAAGTGGATGTGCAACATATCCACTCTGGGGAGTCAGCACATGTCCCTGAGGAGCCCCAACAGGTTGCAAAGCTGCTGTGAATAATGCTAGATGGGCAGATCTTTGTGGCCAGCCACCAAGGAGCAACTCAACATGAAACTTCTGTGCACAGCTCCATAGCAGGAAATAGTAGGGAATTATCTCCCCCATGGAGGAATGTATCACTGAACCTGCAGCAAAACACTTCCTCCAAAGCACGCAGGCTGCTGCCTCCCTCACCTTCTCCAGGTCTGCACAGCTGCCAAAGTCCTGCTCAGAGAGGTAGCTGATGAGGGATTGCCCTTCTGATGGTCTTCTGAACATCCCTTCCCCCGAGCTCAGGTACTGGCCAGAGTCTAGAAAAGCAAGAGACAAACACAATGAGGGAAGGACCTGGAAATCCACTGCTCCAAGCACTGGGTAACAGCCCATGCTCTGCACCAACACACTGGGTAGCCCATGTGGCCAACAGCTGGTCTGTCCCACTCTACAGACAGAATCGGATCCCAGCTTCATCCACTCTAAAGGAGAACAGCAATCAACATGAGGCCATTAGGATGACAAGATAAAAACTGACAGCAGGCATCCTGAAATCACCCAGCCCTCCTGAACTCTAAGCATGAAGGAGCAGGAGATCACTGAAAGCCCTGAAGCCTCTTGCCTGTTGTGGCAGATGCTTCTCTGTGGCTCTTAGATAGAAGGCAGCAGTAATTTTGGAACAATGACCAATACGCCTGCAAATGTCTTCAGGGCAAGGGCCAGCCCTGCCCTGGAGTACAAGGAGACCCTGACCACCACCACAGCATATGCATTAATAATCACCATCTCCACACATCCTGGGCAGGGCTGCTAAGACAGCAACCACAGAAGTACTCCTGGCAGGCCCTCACAGCAGCCTCCAGGTAGCCAATGTTTCTTATTCAGGATAAAAAGGAAGATGAGGGATACCCCAAATAACAAAACAATATGAATAACAGACAAGCCCTAGCATACTGTGGGTAGCAAAGTGGATACACACCCTTGCCAAAAGGCTCAACACAGGAAAAACTTTTGAGTTGCTCAGCATCCATGCTGCTGGACCTACACAGGCTTCTGCAGAGCCCACATCTGAGTGCTGCAGTAGTGGAGAGTCCTATTTGTCCAGAGGGCCAGACAAACCTGCAGACTGCTATCCTCAAGCTAACAAGCCCTGCCAGTGCCCAGCCAGCTGGCTACAAGCCAGCTCCTGCATGCCTGCATCTCACAAGCAGGTGCCAGAAGCTGAGGCCACTACAGTGCACTCAGGAGCAAACGTCCCCACTGAAGCTCACTGTACTCACCATACTCCATGTAGAGGGAGCTGGGCGTGCTCAGTTCACTGCTCTGGGTGGAACCAGAGATCGTCCCTCTTCCTCCACCTGTATCACCGTGGGACTCTGCAAGGGAAGACAACACCAGGCACATGTCAACATCCCAGAAGCGCCCAGCCCAGAGCATGGTATGAAATGGAAGGAGTTCAACACCAGGTGGATGGCCACAAATGGATGGGAATCAATGAGGGAAATCTTCCAGTTGGCGCGTCTGCTCTGTGCCATGCCTGCAGCCAAGCCCAAGAGGGGAGAAAACTAGAGGGGCATTTGAGGCAGGAGGGGAGGAAAGGGAAAGGAGAGAAGCCTATGACAGCCACGGATCAGTTGAGTCCTGAGCCTTCCTCTCTTTATGCTCTAGCAGATCTGGGGAATGCAACAGCTCCAGAAAGCACCTCTGCCAGCCCCTTCTTCTTCTTGAAGCAGCTCCAGGAGTCACCCCACAAGGCTGGGTGACGAGACAAGGGGATATCTGAGCAGCCAAGAGATCTGTGGGGCTCACAGCCCTGAAAGGCAGCTTGGACAAGGGTGGAAGGAGGCATCTGAAGGACATGCTCTCACTCAGCTGGGAAAACCCAGGGCTCCCTGCGTACAGCCCCAAAGCCAGGATCACAGCGCTCAAGGTCACCTGCCCATGCACGTGCTGCAGGGCCACTTGCTGCCAGGCAGAGCCAGTGGGGACCGCCAGGAGCTGGCCTCATCAGGGACAAATGCTGCCAGTGCTGTGCGGAGAGCAAGGCCCCAGAGAGCAGTTGACCTGGGTGGGAAGGCCCAAAAACACCCTGGCTGGAGCTGGAGCCCTCCCAGCTGCAGGCTGCACAGCACCCAGTGCCATCAGCATCAAACTGCTCCCTGCTGCAGATCTGCTCCATCAAAAATACAATGTTCAAGCCCACGCCATCAGGGCTACCAGCTAGGTGAGAGGCGCAACCTCTCCTGGTTCCCAGAGCAATAGGGGTGGAAGAAAGGGCAGGGGAAGCAGCTCAGGGACTCGCTGGTCAGCACTTCATAACGCCATGCAGGAGAGCTGGGTGCCAGCCTTGGTCTGCCCCTCTACTGCCAAAAACCAAGCTGAGATCTCCAGTCAGGCCGCATGCATAAACCTGAGGCACCCTTCAAAGCACAAGGGACTCTTGGGAGGAAGATTTTGTTTGTTTTCTAAATGGACACTAATGGGTTGATGGAAATCCTGAACTGAATGCAATGATCACTAATGAAGGGCTGTTATGCTGGCTCCCAAACCTGCCACTGGATCTTCTATTATAATGGTGATATCCCTGAGGCCTCCTGGACAGACAGAGGAGGAAGAGGGCAGCATTAAGGGAAAAAAGACAGAGACAGACTGGTTACTACACAGCAAGGACCTGCATTTCTCCCATGAAGGCAGCACCAGTGGGATGGACTCCCACAAATTGGTTATCCCTTCACACCCCACTCCTCCCACCATGCATTCATACACTGAAGAGCACAGGAGAGCCCCGCAGGTTACCAGTACCATGACAAGGCCCATGCCTCAGTCCAGTGCCCTGCCGTGGCTCTACGCCCCAGGCAGACAGGGCCAGAGGGAAAGCAGGACGGCTAATGCCATGGCAACCCTGCTGTTTGCTAAGCCTCCAGTGAAGGCCACCAGGGAGCTGCCAACACCAAAACCAGACTGGCCCAAGGCATTCTGGGAGATAAGATGTCAGCCCATCACTCCAGTGTGGAGCAGGAAAACGGAAGGCAACAACCAAATCTCTAAACTGCTTACCAGTGCTCCCCTGGCTCATCCAATACATGAAGACGCAGCCAACATCCCGATACTGGTGAATCCAACCTGGTCATGGTCCCACCTCTGTGCCCACACCCCAAAACTACCCTGTGCACCCAGTAAAGAAGCCCCATTACCATGCAATTTCCCCGAAGCCACATTGGTGTCAGAGTGTGAGCGCACGTGGCTCTTCTTGAGGATGCCCTGTGGAGCTGACGACTGTCCCTCCGAAAAGCTGGACCGGCGCAACAGGCCCAGGCCCCTGCTTCCACCTCCGCTTGCCCCCTGGTCCCCCAGGGCCGAGACTGAGTCCAGCTTCTGGGAGCTGCTGGAGGAGAACAGGTTGGAACTGCTGCTCTTATTGCTGCTGGTGCTGGCATTGCTGCAGGCCCGGCCCCGGCGCCCCAAGTTCCCGATGGCCAGGTACTCCGGCCCATCGTTAGCATCGCTCTGCGGATCATCCTGACTCCCCATCCAAGTGTCCTCGCTCTGGCTGGTGGTACTGGAACTCATCTCGCTCGCCAGAGAGAAGGAGTCTTTGGGTGAGGGGATGTGGGATGGCGGGACAGAGCCGGGCTGCTCCAGAGAGGATCTGCCCTCACTGAAGGAGGAGGACCGGGAGGCCAAGCAGTGTTCCTGGGGCTGGCTGGAGCTGGAGATGGAGGAGCTTGCTGATCTCCTGTCTGGACAGAGAGAGGAATAGGATATCGCACACTTCTGTGTGACCACCTGAGTCTGCAAGGGGCCTGCTGAGATTTTCTAGCCACCCTCATTACCTGGGAGGCCAGAGGAGGCCGGATGGGACAGGCTGGAGAAGGACCCGCAGTGCTGCTGCTGCATGCAGCCAGGAGACAGGGCGTATGGGGACCCAGGAAGTGCAGTCAGGCTCTGGCTCTTTGTCACTGGAGATGGACCTTCACCCTTCCTGGTGAGCTGAAGAGAGGCGGCATAATTAATACATCAGCACTTACGGGGCTGCGTGTCAAAGGAGCAGCTATAGAGACAGAAAGGACTGGCCCTGCAGGGCCTGCACAAGCACCTGGTCACAGGCCAGCACAGCCCTGGGGCTCTAGGGTGGGAGAAACATATCGCAGCAAAGAAGAGAAGCAGCTCTTTATGCACAGCTAAACAGCAAGCTCCATCTGAAAATTACCAGGCTTCCAGCGAGATGATCCAGGCAGCCCAGTGCCCCGGGCAAATGGCTCTGGTGTCCTTCAGCGTCACGGTCACACATCTCTCCTGTCCCAGCAGAGGGACCTGATGCGCACAGAGAGGGCAGTGATGTGCCAGCCAGCTGAAAGAACACAGCCCCCATTTAATGAAGCATCATTAATTATCCCCTTCTGGGGAGCTCTTTGCAAAGAAAGCAGCTGTTGTTCCCCTCTGAGGAGAGGGCAGCTGGCACCAGGCAGCACGGGGCTGGCGGCATCACTGGCAGGAGGGGGAACCCGGGTGTCCTGGGTGCTGCCCATCCCCTCTGAGGATGGCTGGCCATGGAGTCAGGAATTTTTGAAGATGGCTTTAGAGGCATTTCTTAAAAGGATATGGCTCCTGAGCCTCACTTTCAGATTCTCAATGCCAGCCAGAACTGAGCTGCCTCACTACAGGCATCTCCTCCCAACCCTGACCCCTTCCTTTTGCTATTTCCAAGCCCAGGCCCTTGTCCAAGGGCTCTCTCAATGAGACATTGTATGAGCAGCCACAGCAGGACAGCATTTAGGGAGGGCCAGATGCAGAAGCCAGGGGCCTCAGCTCACCATGGATGTGTCAATCTGAGCCAGCAGCCTGGGGTTGTTCTGCTCGACAGCCTCCAGGCACTGCAGCATGGCCGTGACGTGGGCGTCACTGAGCAGGAAGGCAGTGTCTGCAGAGAGAGAATTGCTGTCAGAGGGTTTTCTCCCCACCGCCCCCAGCACAAGGGCAGCGAGAGGTACATGGTGCTCTTCCTGCAGCAATCTGCAAGGCAAAGGTTAGAAAACTCACCGAGGTGCTGGCATTTTTACGAAAAACCTCCTGCTTGATCAGGCTCTCTACCTCTAGAGGAGGAGGTGAAAGTCTTCCTGACCCAGCCTAAACCTGAGCCCAAAGATTCTCATTCCGAATTATTGTATTTGGGTTGAGGTTTTGCTTTAATTAGAGGGGCTGGTAAAAAACTTCTCTCTTCGCTACTCTAAAGTACAAGATTAAAGAAAGATCCTGTCCCAGATTAGTTCGGGTAACTTTGTCCTTGCTACCAATTTTTACTTTTTGACAAATTCTCAAGTTTTCACAAAAATTCCTAACATGCATGAAGTTGCACAGAGGGGTTCAATTTTCACCTACAAAGAAGAAACACAGCTGCATTTCCACATATCATCAGAGGTCAGAGCTTCATCTCTTTGTTTAGAAATCTTCCAGGAGAGAAAAAAAGCCCAGAGTATTTTTGAAACAGATTCAAAACTGACTTTCTTTGTACATCTTGTTTCTTTCTAATGGAAAATGTGTTTCTCCAAGGCTTCTAGTGCAATCTGGGACATAGGCTCGAGCCCAGACTGACTCACTATGTGCAGCAGAAATGTAAGAACCCACGCGAAAAAGATCCTACACCCCAGTCTCCCAAGAGAAAGAAGACACGGACATCCAGCACGTTCACACAGGCTCAAGCTCCTGTTTGGGCAGCAGGGAGGGCCTAGACACAGGCAGGACCAAGCATGCTGCAGACAAGTTTGCAGGAAGTCTGAGCTCAGCTCTTCCCATCTGCATCCAGGCTGTGCTTACACCATGCACACAGCACACAAGTCACCCACTTTGTCTGACAGCACAGATTGCACAGATGCAAACCACTCTCAGTCACATGTGACTTGGAAAGTCTATTTTCATACAAAGACGAAAAAGGCCCATTTCTATTTACCTGCGTAGAACTTCCTTATGTACTGCCTGTTCCCCAGGAGAGGTCTGAGCTGTGCCGAGAGGCAGTGGAACTGCAGGCTGTGCTGCAGCCACAGCTGCGCGATAGCTTGGTCGCTGCAGCTGTCTGGACCGGGCTGGCCGTTCTCATGCAGGCTGATGAACTGGAAATGAACCGTTACAGCACAAGTTAAGGCAAGAAGAAGCAAGGGGAGGAGGAGGGATCATTCCTCCTCACAGCTTTGCAGTGCCGGACACTGTCAGTGTGAGTGAGGTCACATCCCAGCAGCTTCCCTGTCACAACCGAGGGAGCACAGGGAGACAAAAGCACCAGAGAGGAACAACACTTCAAAGGTCAGCCAGCACCAGTGACCAAAGTCCTCCTCGCAGCCACCAGCAGTATGAATTTCAATGGCACATTCTCCCACCCCTGACCTGGAGGGACCCTGCACTCCCAAATCTAATTGCTTTCCTGTGGTGACAGTTGTGTTCTTGCTGACACTTTAACTGATGTGACCATCCATGCTGCTCTACAGCAGACTGCAGTGGAGGGCACAGCTCCTGCTCACACATGATGGAGGGCAGCATGGTGTCCTCTAGGACACAGAGCACCAAGGGCTGAGAGCATTCCTATGCATCAGCAGCCAGAACAAGCCAGGCACAGAAGAACCAAATGAATGGTCAAGGCCAATACACAACCTAGAAATGGGACAGCTGAAACCTCTGCAGATTTGCGCCAAAGCATAAATCGCCCTTGTGTGCAGAGAAACAGCGCCTGTGCTGGTTCCCTTGGTGATGCCTGTTGTACCTAACCGAGTGGAGCTGGAGGCTGGCCTGTGGGAAATAAGCAGCAATTGTCTAAGCCTAAACCACGCCAAGTTCCTGGGATGCAGCTCGACCCTCACCACTGAGGCTCACAGCTCAACTGCCTTCTTCCCCTGGGCTGGGCACACCCAGCAGAACTGACCTTCTCCAGGTGATGAGCAGAGCTGGGACTCAGCCGGCGGATGTCCTTCACAAACTGCCAGTAATCCTTCTGTCTGCAGTACACCTGCTGGGAGAGGCTTGGTTAGGGCCCACCACACGAATCTCAAGTCTCACTGCAATGCTGATGGTGCAGCAGGCTCACAGTCAGCCAGCTAGGAGAGGACATTCAACCTAGAACCTGTGAGGAGCTCCCAAATCACCAGTCCCCTCCTGCCAGAGAGAGACCTGGAGCAGGGTGCTGGCGGCTCAGCAAGGGGATGCAACAGGTAACACAAAACACATCCTAGCAAGTCCTGCTGCAACTGCTGTCCTCCCACGCCAGCCACCAACAAAGACAGCAGCATGCTGAGCACCATGGATATGAAATGTGACCCAGCACGCTCTGGCACTGCATTCCTATCAGCTCCTTACTGCTGTTTGCCTTGGCTTTATTCAGATAAGGAGTTATTTCCCCTTAGTTATTCGTCTAGTGAAAGAGGAACTGCAGAAGAGTTGTATTCTTCACCACTTTATTGGGTGTAAACACAGCCTCAGATGTCTCTCTTCACAAAAATGCTGACTTTTTTTTCCCTCCATCTCTGCTTCCTCTTTCACAAGGGTTAGAGGAATGGGTTCTGTTTTGTGGTTTTACTTGTTTTGGGGTTTGTTGTTTTTAAGACTGGAGCACTAACACAGTAATTTTAGCCCTTTATATCCAACTGGGATTTTCTGGAGAAAATATTAAAATTCATACAATAGTTTAAAATCCTCTTAGTTATCATATGATGTACATACAGAATTCTTTTTTTTTTTATTATTATTATTCCTACTCATAAAAAAAAGCTGATACAAAAGAATACAGATAAAAGGAAATTTTTCTGGAGTAAATATGAGAAAAATCCTGCTGAGAAGCTGTACTTTTAGGGGCCTCCTTTTGCAGCTATTATAGATGGAGTGGGGAGGCATTTCTAAGAAAGAATTGCCTTTGCATGCAGCACTGAGAAAGGCACTGTGCTGCCCTACTTTGCAGGTGTCTGTTTCCTCAAGCTGTGACATGAGCTGCTACCAATACACAGCCGAGCAGAAATCATTTGAATCTCACTTCCTGAGGTCTATTAATAGCTTGTCTATCAGAAAGGAGCACTGCACTTCTCACATTTGAGGGGTAGCTTCTCTCTCTGCTCATCTCCCAAAGGAGGTCATTTGCCCACGCCGCCGGGGATTGACAGCACAGGGCATCACCTTGAGCAAATGCTGCCTTCAGCTCATAAATCCAGGTAGCAAAGCTGGAATGACCCGCTGGCTCAACTCCTCCTGGAGGCTTTCAGCTTCCATTGCATAAATGAAGTGTTACTGCTCCTGGGCTCCAAGTCTGCACCTTTCAGTGGCGGAGCTGCCTGAGGGGAAGCCTGCCCGAGGCATGCCCTGCAGGCCTGATGTAACTCTCGTTGAGAAATAATTGCAGTGGTAATTGCAAGCTGAAGGGGAGCGAGAGCTTCAGGCCTCCGCAGAGGCTCTCCAGAGCGGGCAAGAATAATTCTTCCCAGCGGTCACGGAGATGGGGATGGCTTCATGAGAATGGCGGAATCTGGAAAGAGGCCCCATTCACGCAGAGCACAGATCTGGCTGCCAGCCCCTGTTATTAGCACAACTAACCAGAACCAGCCAAGATCTGAGGCTTCTCCTGCCAGCCCTCGCTGGGGAGTTGTCCAAGTACACGCGGCGGGGGGCCGGCTCACTGCGCTCCAGCTTTATCGCTTTGCTGCAGGCTGCAGCGGGGCGAAAGGAGGAGTAGGCCTCTCCTCACAGAGAGCACGAGTGCTTAGGGAAAACACATCAGAAGTGCATGAGATGGAAAGAACACAGGCAAAAGGGCCCTCTGACAACCGCAGTGATCATGAGGCAAGCTCAGCTCCTGCCGCAGTGGGACAGAGGCCTACCTTGTCGTGGATGAGCCCGTGGTACAGGATGCTGTGCATGTCTCTGCAGAGCCGCTCCAGGCCGCCATACTTGGACCAGACGTTGGGGTTGCTGGTGGACACCAACCCTTCCACTGTGGTCTTCAGGTTGCCCAGCAGCTTCCAGTGTTCCTTCCTGCAGAGGAACACAGCGGGTTGCCTAACAAGCACCAGGTATATGGCAAGAGGAGCTTCACAGCAGGCCGTGCTCCTTCCAAAAGGCTCTGGTCAGAGTGAAACCTTTGGTGGCTGCAAGGTATATTTGGGTGTGTAAATGCCAGAATGTGTGCTTCTGCAGGGTGTTAACTAAAGCTTTGGAGATAACAGCGCAGAACAAAAGTTTAACCTTTATACTGGCAAGAAAAAGCCCTGGTGTTTCAGCCTTTAATCCCTCTCGCTGCCAAAAATAAACCAGATTGCCATAGTAAACAAGACAAAAAAAAAAGGAAAAAAAGAAAAAGGAAGAACTACTTTCGTTTTCATCCTTCTGGATTAAAGCGTGGGCTGCAAACTTCACGCAGTGCAGAGAAGCGCACTAACAAGCAAGATAATCCTGTTACTCAAAAATAAGTTTTTCTCAACAATATTCTCATTTTGAGACTTGCTTGTTATTTCAAAACTGAGTAAATGAACAAGCAGACAGTAAAATATTGGCTCTACTCCCAGCTCCCCCTTGAGTCCCTTTACCAGGTCTCCCTAGGAAACCTCCCCAGCTTTAGCTTGCATCACCAGGCAGCACAGCTCGTCACTTGTCACAGCAGCTCTGCAGCCGAGCTGCAATGTGTCAGGAAGCCTGAGCACACCACGGCCCTATAACACCACCACTGCCCAGAAGAGAGGAAGCCCTGCACAGGGCTGCGAAAGCCACACTGCAGAAATTCCTAGAGCCACACAGTGGCTTGTCACCTCGTCCTCTGGTGTTTGTAGCCCCATTCTCTCTTCTACATTACTGGTAGGGAAGTCACGGGGAATGAAGCACAAGGAAATTCCCAGCAAATCAGTGTGAAAGGCTAAGGAACTGCTAAATTGAGGTGTTTCGCTATTGCATGAGACTGAGCTGCTACATGTCAGTAGATACAGAGAAAAATTCAACAACAGAGTTGTGTTTGCCTCTAGCTCTTCAAGCTCACAGTGGACAACAGCAGCTGCTTTAGGATCAGTCTAAAGGTTGGAGTTGAATCAGATTCCCAGCAGTGCAAGCAAACAGGTTCGTCTCAGGAGAGAATAAAGAAAGCAGAGAATCAAATCAGAGGCAGCCTCCTGAAGAAGACATGACCTGATGAGACAGAGCAAACCTCGGGGCCAGACCTCATGTGAACCAAGAGGCTTTGCCAGCCCTGCCTTCCTGCCACGGGGCAGCGGTCAGCGAGCAGCTGCTGGACACAAGAGCTCCATCAGCTCCTCCCCAAGGTCCTTCTAACACTCAGAGTTGGGAAATGCAAGTGAAAGCTCAGCCACGCTGCTGATCTTCCAAGTCAGTGAGTCAGGGAAACTCCCTCTTCGTTATTTTGTGCTATAAAAAGCATGCAACGCGCACAGCGATGCGGGGGTAGCGGAGCCCCAGCCCTGCTCTGAGCAACTTGTCCTGCTGCAGAGGCTGCTGTGCTCCCCCAGAAGTGGGGAAATTGGGACCCAGCAGCCTGTGGAGTCACAGCTCCTCCTGACACCAATATAAATGAACCCTGACGGAAAATAACCTAAAAATGACTCTGCTCAGAAGCACAGGAAACAATGAGCGCAATTAAAGCACCTTCGCAGAGATGATTCAGAAGCTATCAAAAGTGAATTAAATCCCTGAATCAACAGAGACACTCCCATGGGGTCAGACTTGTTGGCCCAAACGATTCCAAAGCATTTCACAAGTCGGATGCCCAGCACCCACTGCCCCGGGGCTGGAACATGGTGCACACAGAAAAGCAATGCGGTGACACAAGTCCAAAGAAATTAAGGGCCACACACCTGGCTGCAGGTGACAGGGAGGCACCACGCAGCTAACCACACGTCAGCTTGGCCTGGACTCGTGGCTTAACCCCTAATTTGTGGCAGGATCTGCTCCCCTCTCATCGACGGCGCTGGGAGGGATGGAAAAGGCCTGGCTGCCAGCTGCCTTCCAGTTCCCTGTTTCAGCAGCTGTTCAGAGCAATACTAAGAAATCTGTTTGGCTTTTACCAAATAAAGAGAATTCTTCGCCAGTTCTAAAAAAAGCCTAACACACCCTGACGCGGGGGTAAGGCCAATTCAAATCAATCACGAAAATATCTCTACTTACAGGAAGGGCAAAGCGAGCAACACACCCAACAGAGGTCACAGTACACGAGCAGACGTTCCCCTGCGAGAAGAACACGTGCTGCTTTCTCCGTGCCCTAACACAGCCTGCTTGTCCCCATCCAGACCAGCTGAGTGTGTTTGCTGCTCACTGCACCCCCACTCAGCTTCCCAAGCACTAGGCTGGGGAGATAAGGAGAGACCTGGCAGGACAAGCACTGCTCAATTCCTGATCCAGCTCTCTCGGGGCTTCACCCAGAGCAGCTCAGCTGTGGGCAGAGAGGCTCTTTAATGCATTGTGATCTATGTTTTCCAGGCGAGAATGTGGACGTGATTCGACTGCAGAAGAGATGCTTAGAAAAAACCAGCTTGACCTCCACGGGAGCGGTAGCATTTCCTTGGGGAAACCACAGCTGGGGAGTGGCTGCACTACGTGGGGTTACAGTCTGTAGCCTGGCACACCGCTTCACGCAGGAAAAAAGATAACTCTGCCCTGAGCGTGCTGAAAATTAATTGGTCATTATCAGAGATAGCAGCGAGACCACAGGCACAGCTCTCCCCTCCCTCTGGATGCCCTCTGGTTCAGCCCCACTCCCAGCCACCAGCTCCCAGCTCCCGGTCTGGGCATCCTGTCTCCGTGCTTTGCCAACACCAGCTCTGTTCCACATACATCAGATCAACCTGCGGTCAGGGATTGTTCCAAACACAACCAAAACTTCTGCATTGGAGTAACAGAAGACAGAATACAGCCTTGGAGCTGGAAAGCACTTCATGCCACTGCTGATTAAAACGATGGGGAAATTCTGTGGGAAATTCTGCTCGCATTCCCAAGGCTTTCTCAGTTCTTCCATGCTAGCAAAAGCAGGAACAGCTCCTGGCCCAGGTCAGCACGGGTGACTCAGGGCAGACGCAGGGAACCACGCTGCTGAGTCAGGTGAACTTCACTTAAAAAAAAAAAAAAAAAAAAACATACCAAAAAAACCCAGCCCTAGTTACGCTCCAAGCCACAATCACAGAGGTAGCCCATGTCCCCAGACCTGCAGCTTTCTTACAACCACGCGGGCTGGGTGCTGCCCTGTGCTGGGTGCTTCCCTGTGCTCTACAGGAGGCACCTGCCAGCTGCTCGAGCACTGCTCTCTACCTGGAGGCACCGCCTGATCCTTCTTAGCACGCTTAAGGAGCTTGGGCTGAGGGTACCGAGGTCATTTGTGGGCAACTGCAGGGTGACTTCTGCTGCATCTCCTGGGGCCGCGGCCGCTCCTCCTGCAGCTCCCATGCACTGCTGCTGTGTGCGGGCTGCTCCAAGCCGGCTGTGCACGGGTTCCCCTGACAACGAGCAGCAAATTTCCTTCTGCTTTGCTGCCTGCTCGGTGCTGCTGGGAAAAAGAACTACAAGAAACGCAGGCTCCGTGCCGTTCACCTGCAGCAGCGGGGAGCAGCTCGCAAGCCAAGGGGCTCCCAGAGGATCCCTACCCCGCAGCACCAAGCTGGGTGGGAAACCTGAGTGCATGTGCACAGCTGCTTGCACTGGGGCTGGAAATGGGGGCAGAGCCACAGAGAGCCCCTCCAGCAAACACAGCCCTCACCTGCTGCTCCCCACTGCATCCTTCTCTGCACTGCAAACGGCTGGGGAGCACACAGGGCTTGCAGGCATGTGTCAGCCATCCTCCTGGTGCTGCAAGCAGCTCTGCCTGCTCATCCTGGCCAAGCCTCCCGCAAGCAGCTGCTGACAACCCATGGGCTGGAGCCACCTTCCATGGGGCTCCAGCCTCAGAGGCCCGGCCTGTGGGTGGGCAGGGTAGCGAGGGGCCGGGCAGCCCCCCCAGCAGCCCTGCAGCTCAGTGGCACTGCAGCCAAAGCCCTTCCAGCTGTGCACAAACACTGCATCTCCATCACTGCCCCTGTCCCAGCTGCACTTCGGACCTGCTGCTTGGGTGAGACGGCCAAAGCAGGCAGGAGGTCCTCATTTTCAGCAAAATAACTTTTGCTTCTGCATTCCCCATGATCCATGCCCCCACGCAAGACCACGGATCCAGCGACCTCCATCCCACTGCTGCCAACCACGGCCACATCTGTATCAGCTCTGTGTGCCCGCAGCACTGGGGACGATGCCACCTCTCCCCCGAGCCCTGCACGACGCACAGCACTGGGGGCTGCAGCGCAGGACTTGCGTGTGCAAAGGCACTGAGACGGTTCTGGAAAGAAGCGGAGAGAACGCAGCCATCCCAGGTGCCTGTCTGAATCCGCTGGGTCCAAAGCACGGGGTCAAGGAGGGAGAATGGCTCCAGCCACACGAACCCGGCAGGCAGAGCCCAGCCTCGCACCGCGGCTCTCCCGGCTCCGGCCGCGTTCCCGCAGCAGATAACGCCGCAGAGCTCCAGATAAGGAGCGCTGCTCCCTCGGGTCGGGTTTCAGCGCTCCCCGCCGACCTCTCCTCCCCATCGGACATCTGTGCCACGCTCCCGGACGCCGGCGCAGAACTCGAGCGCAAACCACGGACCTGCAGACACCTGGAGCGAACGGGGTATACCCGAACGCCTCCGGGCATGGGGTCCGCTGCCCGTACCCCCAGCCCCGGGGTGGCACACACCGCTGCCGCTGTCACAGCTGGGGTCGCGCACCCGGGGGGCAGCCCGGGACCGATGCCCAACGCCCAGCGAGGGCGGGGATGGCGGCACAACAATCCCAACCCACCCATCCTGCGGTGCCTGGAGCCCGGCGGCGGCTGCCACTCCCCGTCCCCGTCCCCACGCGTGTCCTCCCCCGCTACGATCACGCACAGCGCCGTGTCCCCCCCGCACACCCACGCCGCGGCGCGCACCGTTCCCGATCTGCCCCCACGCGCGCCCCCACCTGCTCTCCGCGCGCCCCCCGCGGGGCTCGACCTCCATCCCCGGCGCGCGCGGCCCCGCGCCGCCACCGCCCCGCTGCTGTCACGTGGGCGCGAGCGCCCGCCCCGCCCCCCTCGCTGCTACAACCGAACTACAACTCCCGGCGTGCCCTGCGGCTCCCCCCCGCTCAGCGCTTCCCGGCGCGCCTCGCGCGGTGACTACATCTCCCGGCGTGCGCTGCGGTGAGGGCTGAGGAGTGGGCGGCTGCTGCCGTGCTCTCGCTGAGGTGCCGCGGTGCCCAGCACGGCGCAGTCTCTCAGGTACGTGGGCACAGCCCCCGTCTGTGCTCCGCGGGGGTAAGGCCCTGAGCCATGCGCTCTCTCGCCCCTCTGAGCGAGGTGTGAGTGCTGGGGGTGGGCAGCACCGCAGTGTGAAACCGCCGTAATTGCTGCGAGGTAACCGCTCACCGCATCCGGCCTCGGGGAGGCTGAGAGCGTCGGGGTGGTGAGGCAGAAAGAGACACCGGAGCACCGCGCCTCAGGCTGCACGGAGCACACCCGCAGGTGGACAGATGGACGGGGCCTTCTGCTGTGCTGCACCACCGAGGGGGTTGTGGAAAGGACGGCGGCTCAGGTGCTTGCTGCCAAAAAGCAGAGAAATGGAACTTGGAGAAGGAAAAGCTGACGCTGCTGCCATCTGACTGAAGAGAAGGAAAAGCTGACTGAAGAGACAAAGCACCCAGGGAGACAGAGCCTGAGCATGTCTCCAGAGCTGTTTGGTGGCCAAAGGTTTCTGTCGTCTCTTGCATTGTGGGAACTGTCTGTAATGCACTCTCCATAAACATACACTGATGCTGTACGTGATGGCACACTGCGTACCTGGAGCATTTCTGAGGTGGCTGTGGGGCTGTCTCACCATCAGAGAGCTTCTCTTTGAGGGAAAGGGGTTCTGCACTGCCATTCTGAGAGCACTAACAACAGAACATCCCTCAGGAGGCATGTAACAAAGGCATTTCTCCAGATAAATCCTTACTTTCCTGTAATTTATGTTATTTTGTCTGCGTTATAGACATAACTTAGTTAACTATTCCAATGCCCATGCCAACTTGGGAATTGTATAAAAAAATCATTGCATCCAAACCAGCCTGATCACACCAAGCCTGTAGAGGCACAGATCCCTCAGCTGCTGGGACTGAGCTGAGCCTGACCTGGAGGATAATCCCCCTGATTGCTACAGTGTCAAATCTGAGGAGTGCCCTAAGATGAGCTTGACCATAGTTACTCCATCAAATGGAGGTCAATGACTGTAAATGCCTGAGCACATGGGTATCTTTTTGCTAAGCAGTAATAGAGTTTTGGAACCTCACAGACCAGACTGCTGTTTGGGGAAGATCTGGTGACATGGAGTCAGGTATCCACACAGTGTAATGTTTTTTTTTTTTTTACTTATTTGAAGTAAATTTCCTGAGGGAAAAGGGAGAATTGTTTCTTATTGGTAGATGGCAGACAATGCTATGTTAGGAATAAGAAGCTGTTTTGGATAGAGATGGTTCCTGAATCTTGGAACAAATCCACAGAGCTCTCCTTTCTGCACTTTAATGGCTCACCAGTTCCTGGGATCCATGCAGGTGTGATGTTTCACAGCCCACCACATACAGGCTGGACCAGGTGGTTCCCTCTGGCTTTAAATCTGAGTGCATTGAGTGCCTGACTCACTGGGAGTGGTTTTTGCTTGGTAATGGTAACACCACCTCCAGGGGATTTCAGGCAGGACTTGCAGCAGGTAACGTTCTGTTTTCAACCCCATGTTTACCCTAACAGTGGGGATTACTGGACAGCCAAATTGTGAAGGAACATTTCTGTGAGGAGATAACAGGTGCTCAGGAGCAGCCTAGGAAAGCACCAGCCCCAACACTTCATACAGCCTGTAGATATTTTAGGCGTGAAGTCTGGTTATGCTGGGTGCAAACTCAGTGGGGCTGCATGACACTGCAGCCAGTGAAAAAGGTGTTAAATGTGCAGATTGAAAGAGAAGAGAGAGAAAATGTTCATCAGGTGCAATGATGTCCTGACACACAGCTCTACTGCAAAGTGAACAAACGTAACTGTAATCGTCAAAGCCATGGAGAGCTGGAAAATGGTTGGGAGACAATAAAAAAAAAAAAAAAAGAACCAAATCTTTCATACAGTTAAAATACCATATATATATAAAGTCTTTATAACTGTCAGTGCCATATGGAACTGTCATCACTTGGTCAGATACTGACACAATCCTGAGGGCTAGACAGAAAAGTAGGAGCTGATGTGTGTTTGATTGCCTCTATCACCCTCATTTTAGCCATTCTGAACACAATAAAAGCACTTTTCAGTATCGTAACCTTTGCTTGGTTTTCTGTTGTGCTGAGCAGAGGACAGCTGGTGCACTGTTTGTGTAATAAATGCAACACATGGATGCAGTGCAATCTGGGTTTTGTCTGATTTCCACCTGGCACCAGGGCAGGCAGCATCTGCCACCTTTGCAGTTAGCATATTTGTTTTGGGTAAGCAGCGTTTGTTTGTCAGCGTGATACAATCACCAGATGGAGCTGCACCCTACAGCATCACAGGAACTTGGTTTAAGGTTTTTCCAAAAATGCACATTTTGTCAACTCTGTTATTAGTGTTTATCGGTGATCTGGTGACAGCATCTTTCCTTTAGAAGAACCTTTAAAAACCTCAAGTCCTGCTTGTCATCAAATCCCACTTGTCATCTGGAGGAAAATGCATGTGTTATCAAATTTGTGCCTCCAAGACTCCATTTCTGAACTTATACTGCACAGGGGAGAACACAGAGAAGGAAATGGGGGCAGAACACCGCCTCGTGCACCATGGTCATGAGCTCCTGCTTGGATAAAGGAAAAATCTCTCACAAGCTGAAGATATCCCATGGCATTACCTGAGCCATTCTCTTCTAGCCAGTGTATTTCAGCAAGAGGAACATCCAGAATTGTTTTATTAGCCTCATTTCGAAAGGAAGAGATGCACAAATAACATAGATGGATAGAACAAGGCCTTGTCAGCGATCTGTAGTGCTGCTGTTCTTGCTTTTCCTGATTACAGGTCTGGAAAGATCTCAGACCTTGCAGTTAAGGGACAAAGGACAATTTATTTAGGTATTTAGATTAAGGTACCTGCCAGCATGGAAGGACAGAACCCTGCCAGGTATTCCATACGTGAGGATTTAATCGTGTGCTGAGTACTTAGGACGTTGCATTTGCCACAGAGATGGTAGAAGAGAATCTCAGAATCTTTTGAGTTGGGAGGGACTTGTAAAGGGCATCTGGTCCAACCCCCCTGCAGTGAGCAGGGACATCCGCAGCCAGATCTCTGCTGGGGAGCACTCACTGCAGTGAATGAGCACATGCTGTAGTGGGCAGCGGATGAAACGTGGGGGTGTTCGCACTGCGGGGAGGAGCTGCTGTCCGTGGCAATGTGTGTCCGTTCCCAAGGGCATCCGCAGCGCAGCACCTGGAGTGCCACCCTCTCCCCGGGCCCAGGTTCTGAGGGGAGCAGACACCTCTGCCCGCCCCGCAGCCCACACCCCGGCCTGCAGCGGGCCCGGCGGGGGGGCACAGCCCCGCGATATCGCAGCACAGCCACAGCCGCCCCTCCCCGAGCCCCCCGCCCCGCTGTACCTGCTCCTCCCGGCCGGCAGGGGGCGTCGTACCGGTTCCCGCGCGGGAGGGGTGGATGAGGCAGCGCCTCTCCTCAGCGACGGCGTCCGCTCGCGGGGCTGAGGTGCGGCGCTGCGCATGCGTCGGCTGCGTAGGGTAGGGGCGTGCCTGACTCGCCAGCGACCGGGGCAGGGCTGCGGCGCATGCGCTGCCGCACCCTGCGCGTGCGCACTGCCCGTTCTCGATCGGCTGAGGCGATTGTGGGGAGGCAGTGGTGGTCCCGCGGGCAGCTATGAACGGGTTCGGGGCTGTGGCACCGCTGTCGGGCTCCTCGGCCGCGGCGGGGGCCCGGAGCGGCAGCAGCGACAGCCTGGAGAAGATCGACATGTCCCTCGGTGAGGGGGTGCCGCGGGGCCGGGGGAAAACGTGAGGGGTGAGGGCTGAGCCAAGCGCCGGCTGAGAGGGGGCGGAACGAACCAACGAACCGACGCGCGCGGGGGGGACCAGTGAGGGTCGCGAGGAGGCGGTCTGCGCCAAGCGCCGTGTGGGGGTGGGGGACCCTACCACTGCCGGAGCGCGGCGGGGGGCGCAGTGCGAGTCCGGGAGCAGCCGGGTGTCCCGGGCGCGGCCCTTTGTCCCGGCGGGGGCCGGGCCCGGCCGCGGGTCAGCAGGCCGCCCTTGTTTCTTAGCAGGGGCTGCAGCTGGTGGCGGTGTGTGCTCTGTGACTCGGCTGCAGTACTCAGCCGGCACACCTTAATGTGCAGCTGGGAGGGCCGCAGGGCTGCCTGCCTCAGCGTGGGCCTCAGCCTGGGCTCCGTGTTGTGCTGCCTCGGGCCCGGCCTGCTCCAGCCCTCTGTGCTGAGCCCCCTCAACAGTTTTTCCTCTGTGGATGATCCACTGGTGTTCTTTGTTCCAGTGACGGAGATGACTTGGAAATGATGTTTCTATAAACCTCTTTTTGTTTACAGGATAGCGCACCAAATCTTTGTTTCCGGAGTTTCTAGGAATGACAGCGCTGGTTCTCAGTGGCTGGCTTATTTTCATCAAGTCCAGTGTTCTCTTATTTGGCCAAACTAGGTTTTGAATTTGCCACTACCGTGCGTTCAGAACCTTGACCGACAACAGATGGCAGAAGGCTGCAGTGGCATTTGTTTGAGAAACTCTCCTGGGTGGGTGTGACCCCTAACTCTGCAGCTTCGGGTGTGGGAGCAGCGTCACCTGCTGTCCCTGAGCCATGGTTCTGTGGCTGCTGTGGGCAGAGAGAAGGTGTGGTCCCACATCAGTATTCTTCACAGTATTGAAGAATGGACATAGCACTGATCTAGGAAGTGTTAAGGTCTGGATCTTCACGTTGGGTATTTTCTCACGTGCTAACAAATATTAAACTTAGTTGGTTTTATTGCTCTTGTGTTAGGTGCGGCTCATCTGAGGCTGAGCTTCCGGTGTGATGATATTCCTGTGTTGTTCTGCTGTTCCGGGTCTGACTTTAATCTCTGATCTCAGACAGGAGGTAGAGAGAACACAGGATAGGAGAGTGCTTCAGCCTGCCTTAGCTAACAGAGCCTGTCTCAGATATCCTTAATTTCACCACATAAGAAAATTAAGTTCTTTTGTTTTAAAAACTTCCAAGCCTATGTGCACCAGCAGCTTGCTGTCTCCCAAAAAATGGGAGTTAAGTTGGGGCAGGTGAGCTGTGAAGCAGGGACAGAGCTCGCTGGAGGTGGAGGTTGTGTCACAGTGCATCGGGGTGGGATTGCCCATCACACAGAAGCACCTGTTCTGCTCTGGAAGGCCGAGAAGCTTGGTGTTGGGCTCAGCACCACTTTGTTACTGGTGCTAAGGTCCAGCAGTGCTCCTGGCTGAGTGCTGCTGTTGGCTGTGACAGTGTTAGCTGCTTTTTGGCTGAATGCCATTTTGAAGTGGCTTTGGATTCCTTTGTCATATAGAAAGGATCGTTCATAGATCCCTATTCTAGGAATGATCTCTTCATCAAAGAAGATCCTATAGAAACCTTGAGTGACCTGGATCAGTATCCCTTTTCCTAACAGATTTTTTTTTCAAGTATTCATTTTTGCAGCAAAATAGCCAGATTTTCTCTTACCTTTACTAAAGCAGGATACAAAGCATCTGATAACAAGATGTGATGTTTTCTCTATGACACTGTTTTCTGTCTTGCCCCATCTAAGCCCATTTGAAGTCAGTTAAACACAGTAAACCTGGCTCCCTTCTCTCCCTCCCTCAGAGGAGGATGCCCACATTTGTGGTAGCCCTCTGGACTGTGACGTTTGTGTCAGTTGTGCTCCCATGATCTGGATGCAATAAAGTATAATTTGACACTTTCTTTTATGGTGGTTTTATAAACCAGCCAATAACAGTCAAGGGAGAGCGTGCCACAGCTGTTGCTGTGCTCCTGTCTCTGGAGCCTGCTGCCAGGGCAGGGGATGAAATCAAGCCTGTGTGACATGATTCACTGTGGACAAACCTGTTGGCTTTTCATCAGTTTATCTTACATATATTCTTAAAGCTATTAATAATTTGTCAATGTTGTTTTTAGGATAATAGATAATATATAAGATGATTGCTTTGTATTACAGATATTTGGGGAGAGGAGTCTAGCTTTCTTTTTTCCCCATCTTCTGAACCTCAGTGAATTTATGAAGATAACTGATTGCCTGAGCTTTCTTTGTATAATTTTATTAAGTAACATAGGATGAAAGATCTAAGGCTTGAACTGACGTTTTGTCTGAAATCTGGACAGTGTGAAAGTGAGACAATCACCTTTTCTTTAATGATACACAACAACTTGCATAGTTATTTGATTTAAAGTTTGATGTTGGGATAAATACCACAATCTTTCAAGTGTCCTGGGTGTTCTGAATGTGTGTAACTGCTTATTTCACAATATGATAGGGAGAAGAAATACTGTAAGGCTAACAGGGACTGGGTGTTTTGTTGAGAGATTTCTGGAACCTTAATTTGTGTGTGCTGGCTTCACAAGATTGACTGGTCCATTTCACATGACTTCAACCTGTTGGAGTTTTTCTTCAGAACTAGAATGTGTCTGTAATATGTCAAATCTTCATTTTGCTATTTTTTTCTTCTCCTTTTCACAGATGATATAATTAGACTAAACAAGAAAGAGGAGAGAAAGCAGTATTCCCCCAAAATGAAAAGAGGGCTTCAGCAGAATCGAACTCGGCAGTTCAGGACACCAGGCTCCAAGTGGGGAATCCAGCAGCAGAAAGGTGGGTACATCAAACATGATGTGGGTTGTGTGATATTTTTTGAGCTGGAATATATGGATTGTCATGATCAATTTGAGTGTTTTTCAAGTAATGTCATACAATTTTGGTTAAAATTCAGCTTTTTGTGGTTCCTTTATGTTTGGGTTTGTTTCCGCTTCAGCATGAGAATAACATTGACGTGCCAACAAGGTACGTGGGTACTTGATGGACTCTTTTGATTGAAGGATTGTCTTGCTTCCTGATTATATGTATAAATTTTTAACTTTAGAATTGTGTTGATGTTTTGTCTCTCTTCAGAGATAGAAAGAGTGCTCTTGCTAAAGCCCGTATATCAGGAAACGCAAAAGCCTTGCTCAACCTTAGAGCTTTGTGAAAAAGAGCCAGCATATTTATATACACGAGGTAGAATCCTCCTAGTAGACCTCACAGAAATAGCTGTCAGCGCAGTCTGTAGCGCTGCCTCTGGAAGGTACAAATGCAGAGTGTCTGAGTTGGCTTTTCTTGTTAGGACTTTGGGTTGCAAAGGAAGTACCACATCAGCCTCCTTAAGCCTGTGTTTTTACAGCGGAGTACCCCAGTGGGGAAAGAATCACAGAGGCAGGGGGTAAAGAGGGGAAGAGTGCATGATAACAGCTGTACTGTAAATTTCCTGAGTAACTTCCAATTCTTTCAATAAGCAGGAGTCATTCTAAAATGATTCCCATGTGTCCAGTGCGTGACTATCATCTGCTAGAAGTAGACTTTTTTTCTTACATTTATTTTTGCAGAGTACCTTTTTACCACTGTATGCAGAAAGTTTACCTCCTCGATAAATGAAGTGTTAGAGTTCATACATGCAATTTCTTGCTTAGTGGCATTGATTTCAAACAAATACACATCAGACTGGTGGATACTCAGTAATCCCCATGTTTTCGTTGTCAGTGCTCAATATTTGTTGTAGCAGCAGTTTGTATTCAACAACTTAGACGCAGGTGTCTTCAGGGTCTGCGGAAGGTCATGTAGCTCAGGGCTCCAGATGAGCTTTGCTTTTTAGACAGGCCAACATAGCAGTGGTTACTTATCTGTACATCTTTGGTAAATTGTTGAAAGTGCAGGAAAATGTTTTACATCAATCAGACCAAGTGTAAAAGTATTTGTGGAGGTGAAAGAGTAAGTGAATTTGAGTGGCAGGCTATCAAACATAGGCTTTTATTTAGGACCACAGTTGTTAAATGCAATTGTTCATGATCCAAAGGGCACAAAAGAAGCAAATATTACGATTTAGAATTTTAGGAAGAACTTGAGCTTGGAACTTTTCCTCATTTTCTGCTTTTGTCCTAGGAAAAAGGCAAACTTTCTCTTTTTTTTTTTTTTTTTTGGCAAAATTGCCAGCTTCATGTGTTGAAACATTGCGAATAACTTACTGCTCCCTTCTATACTGCTCTGCCATTTCCTCCCATTGAAGCAAACCTCTTCTATATCATTTTTGAGCAGAAGGTATTGTTAAGTAGTTCTTCTGAGCATTTAAGTTATTACTTCTAACCAGTAAGTAGATTTACTGCTGTTCCATTGCCATTGAAGTTGCTCTGATAAGTGGCAAATCCTCTGTTGTTTGTGGACAGCTACAGAAACCACAAAAGCTTGACAGCATTCAGTTCCTTGTGGTTTTAAAAGTGGCTGCCAAACTCTCTGGAAGGAAGCAAGGAACTTGAGCTGGGACTCTTTTCAGCCTTTGTGGGAAGAAACAGAGAAGAACATTGTTCATTTGAATATCAGTTGTCCTTGGTGATACACAGAATGCAACTGCACAAAACCCTGCGGAGCCTGAGCTAACTGAAGTTGTCATTGCATTGAGCAATTGGTCCTGAGTGCTTGTGAGGTCTCTTCTAGCCTAAGTAGCTGTTTCTCAGCTTTTCTGTTCATAGGGAAGAGCATTTGGTGACTGTCCACGCAGTGTGGTTACATAGCATTTTCTCAACAGCAAATTTATCTGAGCTAGGTTCTGATCAATGGCTTTGCCTCATATGATGGCTTCTGTCTCATGAAGAAGCACAGATTTGTTGTCAATGCTATAAAGTCACATGTATCAAGACTAGGTGTGTCTATTGCTGTAGAACTCTCTACTCAGTCTTAAATTTATCTTATAGTCTGAGGTTCTGGAGGGGATGATAACCTGGGGATAAAACCGAGGTGTTGTGGGTTTACATAGCACAAAGCCCAATGGCTCCAGACAGGGTTAACCAAACCCTTGCAACTGGAGACTTGAGATGTTTATACTTCAGACCTCAGACTTGCAAGCCTTTTATATCCAAAGACTGCTGTCATTTCTCAGTCTTTTCTAGGCTGCCTTGCAGACTTCTAATTGAAAACATTTTAAACATGATGTAATTGGTGTACTGTTTAATATGGTTTTGTGGGCTACTTGCTATATTCTTTTTTTCTAGTCATGTCTTGGGAACAACTGATCTACATAAAGAAGCTTTGAAGTTGCTTTTCTTCCCCCTCCTCCTTTTTATTCATTATTAAACTGGTAATTTAAAGTTTGATGAATGGCTGGGGAGCTGAATTACTTGTTTTGGTTTTGTGTTATTCAGCACTTGAGGAAGGTCCATTTTAGAGTGTTGGGTAATATCTTACACCAGAAGGACTCTAAGTTGTTCCTGCAGACTTATCAAATAACAAATTTTGAGCATAAAAAATGCAATGAAGGAGAGCAAAATTAAGATCCATATGTGAAGCTGATTATTGCTGTGCTAGGTTTAAAGCCAGGCTTGCTAAAATAACTGAATGACCAAATGTCTTTGAGCTTTGGAGCAGAAGCTGTTGTTGCACCTGAAGTGTCAGCCAAATAACTTGCATTGCCTGCATATTATCTTAACACAAACTGTTTATTTCAGTAGGAATTTTTGAACTCTTCATATTTTTTTGCAGGTTATGGTAAAAATCGTTTGGGACACGGAAAGAAGATTGTAGGAAAGAAGCGTTCTTACGGAGTTATAACTGGCTTGGCAGCCAAGAAAGCAATGGGTTCACGCAAAGGGATTAGTCCTCTGAACAGACAGCCACTTAGCGAGAAGGTAATTAGTGCAATTCCAGTAGTTCATATAATTGTCTGCATTAGGAATAACCCTGACTTTACAAAAAGTAAGAATAGAAACGGAACGCATAGGCTACTGTAATGTATTTGAGTATGCTTGTTCTGTGCCATGCAGACATCTGGTGCAACCTGTTGTGAGATCAGGGGTGTCTTGGCCAAGTTGTTTTGAGGGAGGATTGTTAGTAACTAAGTTGGAATGTTTTGAACACTTAATTAGATTGTAAGGCATGAAAATTGAAGTGCAGAAAGATGTTCTGTGCAAGTGTGCAGGTAGTTGCCGTATTTTTACAAGGAAAGCTCATTGTTAGGATTTCTTATAGGTTATGTTGCTTTGATACAAACCACTGATCTGGCAGACGTACAAATGTTAAGTTATGCCTCCTGTAAAACTGAAGTTTTGCAAAATACTTACCTCTCTCAGTCGGCTCCCTGTTCTGCACTCCCCCAGCGTGTTGTTGCCTGCTCTCTCTAGTCGAGATTTGTAGAACAGGGATTGCTTTTGGATTTGTGAAGAACAGTAATTTTAAAGGCATGTGGAAGATGTGTTTTGTCAGTTATATATAGGGAGATAAAATAATCAAAAAATGACTGCTAAGTTCTGGGGTTCTTTTTGGCTTGGTAATGAGGGGAATATACAATTCCTAAAAGCTTAGGTGATATTTCTAAATTTTTAGTGGATTGTGAAAGCTAGGCAAAGCCAAAGGTATTCTATATGCAGCTTGTAAACAAAAATTGAAGGAAAAAGTCTCAGTAACCATGAAATATGGCAGTTTGAAACAGCAGAGTTTTTAAGCTTTGTAGATTTGCTCTAGTATCTTCAGCAGTACACAACAGAATTCAGTCTTTTGAATTTCTTATACTGAGCAGAAGGTTTAAGCACATACAGTTCTTCTATGTGAGAGAAATACAGATGTATGTTAGACTGGCTGTTTGAAACATCTCTTATAATTTATTAACTAATCATTAATATATACATTATACATACCTGTTGTATTTATTTGTTTTGTTTTCAAGAATGCACAGCGGAATTACCCAGTTTTGAAAAAGAAAACAAACCTGCGGAGGCAATCTGAAATGCAGAGAAGACAAATCCCAGCCCTCAGGAGGCCTGCCCCACTAAACAGAAGGTAAAATACCATGTCTGCTTCCTCGGTTCTTCTTGATGAGTTTCCATGATGAATCTAGTTTCTGACAGCGCTGAGGCCAAGAGATGATAGGTACTGGCAGTAGTAATACAGTCAAGACTTACATGTTTGAAGTTTAGCAGATTTGGAAGCTGAGTGTGGGGTGAAGATGTTCTTAATACAAAGACAGACATTTATTGCCACATATTCCCACTTGGGAAGTACCTGCATTTGTAAGGACCTGGCATTCTGCCTTCATTTACATCACAGGCAGCCTACGTGAAAATGGCCAGTGTGGATTTCCGTCACTTAAAAGCAACAACCACAGTTTAGTGAACTTTCTAAATAAAGTGTCTTGGTGGAAGCTGGTGCCATCTTCAGTTTCATGGAAGCTATTGCATATTTTACTTGTGCCAGAATTGATCTGTGTCTGCTGTGAGCTGCAACTGGTCTCCATGGTGGAAATTTTCACTGTGTGACTGTTGTGGAAACTGTAAACAGAGCTTGTTTACAGTTATCAACACTGTTTGGTTTTGTTTTCTTTGTGTTTTTTTTTGTTTTTTTAATTAGCAGTGTTTAAAATGCTGGAGGTTATCAAGCAAAATAAAGCAGAATTAATAACCTGGAACATAGGATTCCTAATAACAAGTGCTGCACTTGTGTTGTAACAGCCCTTGCAGTGGTATAGGCTTCAGGGAAAAATGGATGGAAAGTTGCCCAGTGGAAAAGTACCTGGAGGTGCTGGTTGACAGTTGGCCAAGAAGGCCAGTGGCATCCTGGCCTGCATCAGAAATTCTCAGGCCAGTAGGACTAGGGAAGTAACTGTCTCTGTGCACTCAGCACTGCAAGTACTGTGTTCACTTTTGGGCACCTCACTCCAAGAAGGACATAGAGTTGCTCACATGTGCGCAGAGAACAACAAAGCTGACAAAGGGACTAGAAAACTAGATGTGAAGAGCATCTGAGGGAACTGGGACTGTTGAGTCTGGAGAAAAGGAGACTGAGAAGAGACCTCATTGCTCTCTGTAACTACCTGAAAGGAGATTGCAGCAAGAAGGATGTCAGTCTCTTCTCAGGTGACATGTGGCATGACATGAGACAATAGCCTGAAGTTGTATCAGAGGAGGTTAAGATTGGCTGTCAGTAAGAATTTCTTCATGGAAGGGGTGGTTAGGCGTTGGAACGGGCTGCCCAGGGAGGTGGTGTCATTGCCATCTCTGGGGAAATTGGAGAGGTGTGGATGTGGTGCTCACAGAAATGATTTAGTGGAGGGCTTGTAGAGTTAGGTGAATGGTTGGACTTGGTGTTCTTAAAGGTCTTTTCCAACCTAAACGTTCTATGAATCTGTAATCTCTAGTCCTAGAGATTTCTACATTTTTGAGTGTTTTGTTCTTAGTAGGTGAGAAGCTTATTGCAAGTGACACATTCCATCTCAAAGATGTGCATCTTTGCAGATGTCCTTAGTCAGTTTCCTGACCTTCATAGTGGTCTCTCTCAAATGTTGTCTATGGAGCCTTTGATAACTGTGTTTTTCAAATATTGCAGGAATAACATGCCATCAGCTTTTGCCAGAATTGGAAACAAACTAAATCAGCAGAAAGACACTCGTCAAGCAACTTTCCTGTTTCGAAGAGGCTTGAAGGTAACAAAACATTACTGAAAACAACAACATTGTGCCACAGATTCTAAGCTAACCTGTAGCACTGATATTAATAAAGCAAGTTTAAACATCAAATCTCAATAGAAACTTCAAGTAGACTGGAAAATAGACACATGTTCCTCTGGGGCAATCTGCTTATCCTCTTCAGTTGTTATAGCGTTGAGTCTTGCTTCCTGTTTCAGTGTAGCTGCACTGTTCTGAAGGGCATGGAGCTTGTCTATGTCAGGATAGTTGCAAGCTGTCACCTTTTCCCCTCACAGTTAAACGTTACAAAGCAATCCACAGCTTTCAACAGTTGCCTTCAGCCAAATGATAGTATAGAAACACGTTCTGGAATCTGCTTATGTCCACCTTATGTGTATGCAAAGAGTCTTTCAGTCATTTAGAGTAAGATCAAGAAAATAATGCTATGAATGATAGTGATGTTCTCAGTTTTCATTTATGCCTTCATCCTACATCTGCCATTGTTTTGACTGTAGGTAGTTTCTGTTTCATTCACAGGAACTGCAGAGTTATGGACAGGATCAGGAAGGAGTAAAACAAAACCTTTAAAATAGCAGTGGAACTTAGAGGTGTATTGGTATTGTGTGTTAACGTTGATTAGATGTTAGCCATATTTTTCTTGCTGACCTGGTAACAGTTTGGTGTATCTTGATTAAGTGCTTGCTGAGGTAGTTCTCAAAGATGTTTCTATCCCTATTGGTTATTTTATTGATAATTATGTGTAAACCCTTTTGTGTTCTTACAGTAATTTCCTTGCAATGTCTTCCAAAAGTAATTGGATAGTTAATTTTAAGTCCTTCTAGAAGTATAGCCCTGTACAGAGTGTACAAAGAGCTTTCAACTTCTATTTTTGAACTGCTATATTTCCAGCTGCTACAGTGGCAGTTGAAACAGTATGCAAATCCAGTGTCTGAACTGATGTGCTTTTTCAGGTGCAGGCACAAGTGCAGCCAACGGAAGATCTTGATAATCAGATAATGAAGAGAACTCGCCAGTAAGTAGTTCCTTTGGAAGACTTCAGCGTGGTTACTTGTTTGTACTGCTGTTCTCCGTTTAGTTCCAACTTCTGCTCCTGGCTTTGGTAATAGAATGTTTTTCTGGTTGTTTTTGTTTGTTTGTGTGTTTTTACCCTGTAGACATCTCAACTGACAGTGATCCTTCTATTTTTTCTCAGTTGTTTCCTCAATTATCTTCCAATTTAACCAGGAAGAGCTTGTTTGCGTAAGATGCTTGCAGGGATGAGGGGGAAGTTGATAGCTTCAGAGGAACAGACTAGTCTATACTACTCATGAATACTGCAGTGACAAGAAGAAAAACTTGTCAGTGCTCTCCCGAGCTCTTGATGTGATTTCCATTTTATTTAATATACATGTAGAGGCTGTGATGCAGTGTGGAAGTACACAAGATAAGCCAGAAGATGGGTAACCTCCACTCTCCCCTACCCTCGTATTGTTCTCATATCATTCACAGCCTGGTAGGCTCTTTGCAATATTGTTGTTGGTAACAAAACAGGCTGAGTAAGCAGCATGTGCCACAAAATTGCAGTCTGTCACCTCTTTGATTTACTGAAACGAACAAACAAACAAAAAAAATAATTTGGCTGCATCTGTGGCAAGGAAAGTGAATGTCTTAAAGTGAACCTTTCGGTCTGTACTGCAACTTTGATACACCTTGCCAGCATGTGATCTAGAGTTCGCCTCAATAAGATTAGATAATGTGGAAGCTACGAGCGTCAGTAAGCAAGCTTCTTGTAGGCTGCATGTGATCCTCTTACTGGCCTGTATGTTGAAAGCTTGCACACTCTTTTTCTTTTTAGCAAGAGTTTTAGAAACACATTTGAAGATAATCTGACTGAAGTAACATTTTTGTAAGTGATTTCTGTGTTTTCAAACTAGATGGCGAACTTCTACCACAAGTGGAGGGATTCTGACTGTGTCCATTGAGAACCCAGGAGCAATCATAACCCCAATGTAAGTTTAAAAGTAGTTCTGAAATGTTCTTGACATAACTGAAGTCACTGTTCCTGAGTCATTTACCACATTCCTTATGGATACTCTTTTGTGTGACCTCAAGGTGACAGCCTATTGTGAGCACTTCTAAGTGTGCCCTTTTTGAGTGTTCCTGAGCTGTGAGCAATATCACAGCTAGGTTTCACGAGGTGTCTCCCAGTTAGGAGCTTGATCTGGTGTATAGAGTTGAAAAGTGGTGGGCTGGTAGATTTTCCACCTCGTATGCCTCTTGCAGTTCAGGCTGTATTGTGGCTGTTTTCCTCCCTGGCTGAATGAACATAAATGAGCATCTAGTTGATGAGTGATGGTAATTATTTCTGCCTGATCAATAACAATACTGCGAGAATTGCGTTTAAAGAAAGCATTGCTGTATTTGTCTTTGTGAAGTTGAAGGCACTGTTGATTCACAAGGTGTTTTATTTGAGGAATCTTTTGAGTAGCTTTATCATTAGTAGAATTTTTTTGTAAGGAAGACTACCAGTTTTTGTCTTATATTTATGAGAGTAATTAAACATGAATAATGGGTTTGTCATTAAAAGATAAAATCACTTCCTTTTGGGGCATTCACTGGCTTATAAAAATAACAAATGCTACACTTTCTGTAGTTCTGCCTGACTTTTACCTCCTTAAATTTGAGCTCTCCAGCTATTCAGCAGCCTGATGAAGTGGCTTGATGAAAAATTTATACTTCTGTCAGCAGTAAGGCTTCACTGCATAAATGATGCATCCACCATGTCCTGTCTAATGTTCTCCTTTCACAGTACCCAGAAATTACGATTAACTCGTACTCCTGTGCCCCCGTTTCTGATGAAGAGGGACCAATCTGAAGAGAAGAAGATTCCCAAAGGGGTTCCATTGCAGTTTGATATTAATAGTGTTGGAAAACAGGTAAATGCCATTTCATTCCTTAACTGTGGAAGTAGTTTCAATACGGTTAAAAGCCAGTGAGCCTGGCACTTTCCTCCTGGGCTCACTAGTAACAAAAAGAGGGAACTAGTGGCTACTTCTTGTTTTCGCTTCCTATTCTTCCACGAACTTGCTACGTAACTTCAAGCAAGTACTTGAACTCACTGTTCCTGTTCCTCTAGCTTACATCTTGCATGCCCACATGCCTTAAGTGGGATTTAAAATGCTGAATATTTCTAAAAGCCTTCTGGTGCTCGTGCTGTGCTTGCATCTGCAAGTATGCATAATTCAGGGATGAGCTTAATTTGGTGGTGTAACCTGCGTGGAATCCTGATAACTAAATTAACTTATAAAACAACTTTTGCTACGCATCTAGGGGGGTTAAAAAAAGGGAAAAAAAAAAAGAGAAAAATCAAATGTGATGACAGAAACACTCAAAAGATGAGAAAATTTCAACAAGTTTAATGAAGACGGGTGATTGGATGCAGAAATCTTAGTGCTGTCCATGAAGGAATTCCTATTGGCTGACAGTTAGATGCTGGAGAACCTGACCACAAGATGAGGCTGATCTTGTAATCAGCCCCTTACTGCCATCTGCAGAAAGAGCTACATGGGGTCAGGGCATTGGTCTGGATTTGTTCCTTCCACAAACAAGCAGTATGTAAAAATAGTCTGCTCTTATATTCTCAAAGCTATTTGAACTTTTGGACTAGACTCCAACTACAGCCTCAACTGGATAAGCTGGAAATAAACTACATTATAGTGGTTAAACAGCTGTATTTGATGAAGTTCCATGGAATCTGTATGGGGAAATGAGTGCAGAAAAAGTGCCCTTCTGTAGTCTCTGTCTTCAGTTGAACTTTTTTACAGTTTTCTGAATAGACCATCAGTCTTGACATTGTGTACCATGAGTGAATTCCAAGAAATTGTAGCTTTTGGTTTAGTCCTTTCCTGCACCATTTAAAAATCAAATTAAACCTTTTTTTTTTTTTTTCCCCAGTTTTTGTTTTAACCTGAGTTAGGAAGTCAAGTGATGATACTGGATGAGGAAAAAGTTGTTCTTGTACCTATTACTTGGTTAAATCAACCTAATGTCTTTTAAGTTTCTGAAATGACTTTATTTTTCAGACAGGGATGACGCTGAACGAACGTTTTGGGATCCTGAAGGAACAAAGAACAGCACTGTCTCAGAACAAAGGAAGCCGTTTTGTAACAGTGGGATAACCTGTCGAATGGAGGAGTGCTGATCCCACCTATCCAAGAAAGTGAGATAAAAGTGGGCAGAAGAACACACACGTCACTGAAATTCTCCCAACTTTTGCTAAGATGGTGTCAGAACTAGCTATCTTTATTACTTCTACTTTGAACAGTAAAAGACTTTTTGCCCTGAGAGGGGGAAAAGTAGGGAAACTGATCTGCTGAGTGGCACCATCACCTGGTTGGAAAAGATTCTGTTGCCCAGCTGTTGACATACACTGATTTTTGGTCTTGCAACCAATATATAAACAGGAAGTTAAAAGGCTTTTCTTTTTGTTTAGAAGTGCTCAGTATCTGTTCTTTGACCCCTTGCTATAGTAAAGATTGTGTCAGTGTTTCATTACAAATATCATTTTATGGTCTTAGGGACTGCCTACGAACTTTCCTCTGGACTGCAGTTTGGCACAGAGCCTCAGTCCATGAATACTTTCGTAGTGATGTAGCAGTATTTTTCATGGGAGCATTGGTTGTACTTCTTTGTGCTTTTGAAGTTCCATTTTTTTTCTTTCTTGAAGACTGTTTTGCATCCTCATTTTCACAAATCTGTTAGCTGAGACCTGTAATATGTAATGGAAATGGAGACTATTCTACTCTTCTTAAAAGTGGACCAGATCATATTGGAAGGATACTGCACAGTCAGTATGAAAGTAACTTATACTGCAAATATCTGAAGTTCATTAGCATCCTCTACAAATGGAGTATGTCTCATCTCCTGTTTTTTTCTTAAACTATTGCTTACAATTTCTTTTTGTAAGTTTTTTCTCAAACTTAATGCAATAACCTTACATTTTTGAATAGTTTCATAGGAATAAATACAACAGTTCACAAGAAAGTCAGTGGTATGGTAAAGTTCCTTACCCTCCCAGGGACAGGATTCTCATCTTGCAGACCTTGCCCTGGGGGTTTTCTCTGCTTTGTGCAAATGGCCAGAAGCATGCAATCTCATGGCACTTGTGTGTATATACCAAAGAGAGGTAAGATGTGAAGCTGATCAGAAGTGGTCAGGCATCTTGAAGTTGGCTGAGGCTGGGGAACGTTGCTGGAAGAAAGCCCTCAGTGTATTGGTGTATGTGAGGCATTAAACAGGAGCATGTAGTTGCTCGCTTGAGGCTTAGCTTTGTGTGTCAGAATCTGCAGGATGGTAACAACGGGGTCATTGTCAATGCAAGTTTATGTCATCCCTTAAGACGAGGCACCTGTTCAGAATTAACATACAGATAAAACTTCTTCCAGCCCAGGAACTGATAAACTTAACTTTGTTCTATAGCAATGGAATTGAGGTACAGCCAGGTGAAAGAATGGTCGGCTTGCTGCATCCACAAATGTTTATGGTGTTTGAAGTGGTTTTAATTCCTTTTACTTTTCTTGAAGAGTTTACATTGAACTTCTTACAGAACTGGTTTTCTTGCATTTTTATCTGAAATTCCACGTTAACTAGCATTTACTGGGGACTTCAATGTTGAAAAGCATTGACTGTAGAAGAGCTTTCATTCATGCAGCAATTTTAAGGTCAGAATGCATCCTATATAGTACTTAACCCTTATTTTTAAT
Organism: Penelope pileata; assembly: GCA_013396635.1. Lineage (NCBI taxonomy): Eukaryota > Metazoa > Chordata > Aves > Galliformes > Cracidae > Penelope > Penelope pileata. Next base: position 59,754 of record WBMW01000985.1, read on the forward strand.
GTTGGCAAATATACCTTAGCGGAAGCAAACTAAGCGTAATGATGTTAAGATGGTTTTTTCTTAACTACTAGTAGGATTTTTTTGAAAATTCCCACTGTTAGAATTTGAGTAGATAACGTGGTGTCGGTCATTCTGTTTCAGTGTATACATTTTCCATGTGCCAGGATGCAACAAAAAAAAATTCTTTTGCATCAACATAGATGCAAAACATTGATGCAATGCATCAAAAGATACTAGTTTGTATTTAATGAGAAGATGCTTTACACTGTACCTTTTGGTATTTTTTGGAGAAGTTATTACATTTGATCTATTCTGAATCTGTTAATTTTTTTTTTTTTTTTCAAATAAAAATTTACAGGTTTCATACTGTCTTGTTCCTGTTATAACCACTTGGGCAATATTGGTTCTGTGAATGTTCTGATAGCCTTCTTAATGGGTTGTAAGTGATTAAATTGCATTAAACATTCTGAAGAATGTAACACAAAGCAGCCTAACTTAAAGGGGACTGGCACTGATTGCCCAGATCCTGAAAACTGATCACTTCTTGCAGCTCACTCGCTGCCTTTAAAGGTGTGAGCTATGAGCGTGCTTTGCAGCAGCACTGCCACATGCAGTGGTTTGGTTACAGCAGCGCACACCTCACGCTGAGCCCTGGTTTCCGTGGTGCTGTGACACGCGGTGCTGAGGAGGTGGCTGTGCTCCCCAGTGAGGGTGCCTGGCAGGGGGCTGCCAGCAGCAGCTGCTGTGGGCAGGGGCAGTGCTGCTGCCAAGGGAAGGAGCGCTGCTGGAGGTGGATGTGACACGGAGCAGCTCTGCGCTTTCTGCAGGTGAGGTGGGTGTTTATTCCCAAACAGTCCGAACTTTGAAGCATGGATGCCTTTGGGTGCTGTCACAGGAAAAGCACAAAGCAGCTGCTGCTTTCCCACTAGCTCAGAAATGTGCGTTTTCTCCCATTTTTGCTGCTGAAGGCATGAGGTTGAAGCATCCAGGAGCACGGAGCAGCAGGGTGGCATCCCCCCAGGGAGCTAAACTAGAGCTCCTCTACAATGTGGGCACCCTCGCGCACCAGCTTACCCGAACTGACTGCCAGAGAAGCTCCGAAGTAACGCCGTTCCGCTGTGTTTTAACCACGCGCTCTGTAAGGGACGGGAGAGGGAGCTCTGCGGCCGCGCATGCGCACTCCGCGCCCTCTGTCAAGCCCCCGCGCATGCGTCCTCGCTGCGAATCATCGGCCTCCCTCGCGCCTGCGCACAGCCGCGCGACGCCGGAGCGGCGGAGGGCGGCCGGGGTTGTGCTGCTGCGAGGCGGAGGGGGAGAAATGGCGGCCGCGGTGCTGGCGGCGCCGGAGGGCGGCTCCGCCGCGATGCCGGTGGGGAGCGCGGGGCCATGTCCTCCTGCAGCCGGCCCCTCGGGGCCAGGCTCGTGGAGCCGTTCCTTGGACCGAGCCCTGGAAGAAGCGGCGGCCAGCGGCGCGCTGAGCCTGAGCGGCANCTCCTCCAGACCGGCGGTGCCCGGGGGCCCAGCTCCCGAACGGGGGTCTCAGCCGGGCACCTCCTTGTTGTGCTGCGCCTGTATGCAGTCCTGTGTGTGTGTCTGTGTGTGTGTGTGTACACCGCTGTGTGCACACCTCGCAGCCTCTCACCTGCCCTGCTGTCAGGGAGAGCTACTTCCAGTGTAAGCTGAAGGCAGTGTTTGTCATGCTCCAGCGTTGCTATTACTGTCACTTCCCTCAGCCACAAGCCAGGTGTGAGAGGTGCTGCAACAGAACTCTGTGCTTTTTCTCTCTTACTTCTGGATGACGAAGAGCATTAAGGAATACTTTACAGGAGCACACTCAAAACATACCCTTCCTCTGTGAGCACCTTGATCAGAAGGGAGAAAGGGTAAATGCTCAGGTGTGTCAGCCTGTCACTGTGTCTGATAACATTCCTGGAACAATGGCAGTTCGCGTAAGGTGTAGAAGTTTTCTTAACACATCATATACAGCAAATGTAGTTTATTTTAATTGTTTAGTTTTGTACGTGGTCTAAATAGTTTTAGAAGGTATCAGTGTGCCATTGGTTTTTAGCTCTGTTTGCTTTCAGTCATTCAGATTTTCTCAATTTGTGTGTTTATAGCTTTGTCCCTTACGTTGTGGTGCATTTGTTTGAAGGCACCACCTTACAAATTAACTCCCAGCATCACTTTTTGGAAGTTACTGTGCTGCTCACAAGGTGTGTTGGTGCCCTGTTAGTTACATATTTCAAAACAGAGCCCTCTGTAATGGATAAAGTCATCTAACTTCATCAAAAATCCATCGCGAACATGGAAAAAGATCCTTGAAGCAAATGCAGTGTTAGACACAAGTACATCTATAAATAGAGAATGCTCCTTGATAGAGGATAAACTTTTGTTTGTCTGCTATAAGGGCTCTCCAGGCGCAGCTGCAGGGTGAATGCACCGTGGGCTAATCCCCGAGTGAACGCGACGCACACGGTGGTGGGGGTTTGGGCTTTTTGTTTATCACGCCATTCATTTACTGTACTCTTAAACAATTTGTGGGAATTCTTGTTTCCACCAAGGTTCCCATCTATTGTGGTGAGTATTTGCATTGTGGTTGTTCAAGAAGCATTAAATTCTAATAAGCAGTAGTGCACGCCGTACGCTTTTGTGTGTTTGTCATGACAATGAGCCTTAGAAAAAGCTAGAGCTGTTCTTAAGTTGTAAGAAGCAAAGCTTGTTAAGTGAGGGGGGAATGTTCTCCTCATTTTGTGCCTTTGTTTTTAGCATTGTCTATTCTCTGACTTTTTTTGCTTGGAATAACGCAAGCACATCAGATGGAGCGTGCACGTGTGCCGTTCCCCAAAAATCAATGGAATGACTCCCAAACTGTAAAACTGAAGGTGAAAGAATATAAATGCAAATCTTACTTAATTTTTTCGTGCCAGAATAGGCACCTCTCTAGTGTGAATCATGTTGTACTGGTACAGCTCATTCCCATTCTTGTAGCAATAAAAATAATTGCATGTCACTGTTACTGCATCCATCTTAAAGATGTGGCAGTGAATCACATCCCTCAGTAACGTAACTGTGCTGCTAAAAAACTGGCACCTGGCATAGCCTTAAGCCCTAGCAGAACCAGTGGCCTTGCCTGGGATGCCTGGAGGAGGTGTGAGCACAGATGAGCCAGCAGAGCGGGTCAGCAGGAGGAGCAGGGCGTTAGGGATCAGGTGCTGATCAGGTTTACTTGGGTGCCCAGTGCAGGTTTTGAGGTTGGTGATGTGTGAGGGCAGAGGCGCTTGAAACAGATACCAGCCCAAAAAAAAAAGCATTTTGAAATGTTAAATCAATGTGAAAAGCGTGTTTCCTTGGATCTTTCCTGGGTCCAGCACTGACAGTCTGCTGACCCTAGTGCTCAACCTCCAGTAGCTGCTTTTTGCATAAACTCGTTTCCTAATTCCATTTATGAACTGAATAAATATCCCAGTAGTTTCACGTTAGTGGAAATTCTGAAAGTATTTACTGCACCAGATCCCAACTTATGTAATCTTATTTTATCAAGTTTTTTTCTCCCTACTTACATAACACAGCTCTGGACTGTACTGAGATCATAAATCCCTGAAAGTCCAAAAATACTTAGAAATGGGTATGGTCATGGATAGGAGGAGTACAGTGCTGCACAGACAGTGCTGCTTTGTGTTCTGTTTAGAAGCAAAGTATGAAACTAAGGGTTTACGTAATAACCTACTGTAACACTTTAACATCGTGTAAACTTTTTAAAGTATATTTTGTTGCAGAATGATAATTTTTTATTGACTTTTTTATGTCACTGACACTTTGCCAGACCTCTCTAAGAAGAAAACTAGAAGTGACTTTTTTTATGCTAAAGAATAAACACTGAAAAGATGGTGTTGGAGGGCCATGCTCAGAAAGTTTCTTGAAAATAACTGCTAGTTTTTGATCAAACTGTAAAAAACACCGGTTATAGGAAGGATGCACTTTGTACCGATGTATAGATAAACACTTGGACTTGTTCATACTGTTCTCAAGATGGGATTTAGCAGTATGGTTGCCTCAGCTGAGAATCTGAAGCGCAGATGATAGAAAGGAGTATGCTGAAGTCTGCAGGGCATCCTTTAGCAGTTGGTTGTCAAAGTGGTTCCGGGAAGGTGGCAAGTGCTGTTGTTCTGTTTGTGTTTGTAACCAGCGTTACTGCGTTATTTATCAGTAGAAAATACATCCCCCCTCCAATTCCAGTGTTGGAACATTGTTCCAAAAAATCAAGTTCCTCGTTTAGGCATTTGCCTCCATCACAAACCTTTTCAGGGGAAGTATCACCGCCTCGGCTGCCTCTGGACGCCGCTGTCTCTCCGGGTCTCGTGTGTTTGAAACCGATGCTCAGGGCTGCTTTCAGAACTGATAGGTAACTTATGCAGGCATTGAGTTTATGAACATTGAGTTTCTGGTTGTTTTGGACTTTAACTGGAATTAAGATCACGTAAGAAGCAAGGTGAAGACGTTAGAGAGAAAAGACAGCTCAACATGGAATGGAAGATGGTCTGTGCTTGAGAGCTTTGGGGTGGATGTTGGGAGGAAGGAAGGCAGCTCCCGGCAGCGCGTGGTGCAGCAGCCTGGCCTTCTTGTCCGTGTGGGACGGCTCATGAGCAGAGCAGTGCAGAACTTGCAGATGGAGGGGGGGCAGAGCAGCTGTTCTTCGTGCTCATCCCTTACTGCTTGGAATTTTAGGAAATGACTCAAGATTGCAAAACTCATTGATGATGAATAATGAGTAAACTTCATTAACAAGGCAAGGGCATGCTTCTCTTCTTCCATGCTCTTTCATTTAGCAGCCATCATCTATCCCCATTTTCTCTGGCCTGAATTACCACCCAGTTGTTCATTCCACTCTTGTTTGCAACCAGGGAATAGGAAACGGAATGGCTGTAAACCATTGGAGTCAAGTATGAAAGGAAACACAGTTGCATTTTGCCAGTCCTAATGCAGACTCTGATGTCATCATTTGACAGCTTTCCCAGTGGCCTAAAGCATATATTGAGCAGAGAAATTACTTGTCAAACCCACCATGACAGCTGTAATTACCTAAACTGCTCGCTGTCTCCATTTTTTAAGGAGAAAATGGGAATATGTGGGTTCATGTGATACAAAAAGTGGCTGTTGCGTGGAAATTGACTAGTCAGATAATTATGTGCTGAGCACTGTGTCTTGTTTCTGGAATATGCTAATGGTGAAAAAGGGAGGATGAAAAGGAAGATACAAATTGTCTGCTGCTGCCTTTTGAATGACTTTGCCATTAAGGTATCTTTATAGTTTTCTTTTTAGCAGCTCTCCGCAGAAACAGTAAAAGCTGAACACTACTGTCAATAAAATTCCTATTGCTAAGTGCTTGTGTGCATTTCCAGAGGCTGCAGTGACTGTGAGTGCTCTGCAGTAAGGGGACTCGCTGGTATCTTCATTCCTGCCAGACCTTACAGTGTGGGCACTTTGATTCTCTCTAATGCTTCAGTATTGAAAATCAAAGCATTTTATTAGGGTAGCTCTGCCTTGTGCTCAGATGTGCATGCTTGCCTCCACCCTTAACAAAACCTAAACAGAAATGCGCTGTCCAGAGGTCCCAGTAGGTGCATGGAGAGATGGAGGGAAGATGGCACTTTCCCCAAACTTGGTGAACAATGGCTCTTCAGTTTTAGGCAGTAATCTGGCTTGTTGGGTTCAGTTTCATGTTTTGGTTTTATCTCTTAACTGCGTCCTTCCCTTTATAATTTGGCTGTTGCTCCCTCTTGTTTTCTTTCTTGTTGCCTCTTGTTTTCTTTCTTGTTGTTGGAAGGCCTGGTTGCTGTGTGTTCTGTGCATGGATACTGGCAGTTCTTGGTCTAGGCCAGTGGAGTTATCTAAGAGTGGTGCTTTGGTGAACTGAGGTCAGTTCTCTTGCTTTTTTGTCACCTTCTAACTGTGGAGAGAAGCTGGCTGTGGTAGATGATAGTTTTTGCTGAATGCTTTGTATTGGGTTTTGATGGAGAGCTGAGGCTTGCAGTAATGCTCAAGGCTCCTTGGCACACAGGCACTCTTTGCTTAATGTTTTATAGCAACTGGGAAAGCAAAGTCTGAGCTTGTAGTTTCTAAGCCTTGTTGCAATAAAACTAATACGTGACATTTGGAATGCTTTATTTTAGTTGATTTAAAAAAAAACAAAAATCCCACAATAAACTTTGACTGCCAGTAAACCCTTCTGAGTGGTGTTCAGAATTCCACGTGTTTCTGGTTACTTCCCCAGTAGTCTTCCACTTCCCTGCCTCAATCATAATTGGATTTTTTTATATTTTTTTAATAAAGACTTGTCTGCATGCACAATCTTATTTGGTTTTGGTTATGAATGTAGCTACATAAAAAGTAAAGCAGACAGGGACTGAGAGGTGGATATATCACATCACATGAGGGACAGATGAGAATTTAGGAAAAAAGCGAATGGTTTCGTTTCTCTCGTGATGTTTTCCAGCCCCCTTCTCCCGTGGCTTACCTGTGCTTGGAGGTAGCAAATTTATATTGGTGAAGTACTCCCTGAGGTCAGTTGTAAGTACCCAGCCTGGAGTGATCCAAGCGTGTGCTGATGCCAAAAGGGGAAGTTCTGTCTTCATCTGCTGCTGCGCAGTCAGCACCAGCAATCGTGCTGCCTTACAGCCAGCTGTTTTGCACCTATCTGGCTGAAAGCTGAGCCAGCAACTAGTTTGCAGTTGGATGAAGTCCTTGGACAGCTTACTGCCTTTTTTTGTGTCTGTGTGAGTGCCAGCAAACAGGATGGAAAGGCTCTATGGGGTGACAAGAACGAGAGGGCCTGTTTTAGCAGACATGTACATTGGTATCAGTTGTGAAATCACACCTTGGTTCTGTTTTGTAACCCTTCACCACTGCCCTGTTGAAAATCCGCTAATTACTTTTTGTCAAACAGTATGCCAGCCTTTCAGTCAGCGGGCCTGGGGTGTTTAACAGCATGGCTGGTAGGGCTGAATTGCGTTCAGTGAAACTGTTGCTGACAAGTTTGGATCTCATGCTTTCATTTGGCAATATACGTTCTTCTGTGCAAGTAATTTTAAACTGATGGTTTAGGTTTAGCTTTAGTACTGCAGCAGACACAATTAGTTTCTCTAGTAGAAGAACCAGCAGTAAAGAATTAGTTCCAACAAACACTGCAAATTATGTAGCATGTGTTAAAAATAACATTACATGGTAGCTACTGAGAAGGCTATAACTCAATTTAGGGGTTCTTCTCTCTCTAATAATTAATGAGCTTGGATCGTGTGGTTTCCAATGTTGGCCAGGCAGCCTGAATGAATAGCAGTTGTGTGCTCAGCTGAAGTCATGGGCTGAGCAGTGTGCTTTTCCTTCCATCTGCTGATGTTCCCTCTCTGCAGGGCAGGGGCAGGAACCCATTTGTGTTAAGAGTGTCTTGGAGGTTAGGCTGTGACAGCGTATTGAAGGAGCTGAAGTATTTCTTCAGTTCTCTGGATTGTATGTATTCAAAGAAGACATGTTTTCTTCATAGGACTGTTTTGCTCAGATTAGTACATTGGTATGCATGCAAGAAGAGGGCTTTATTTTTCACTCTGAAGTCCCCTGAGCTGGCCTGATAGTCCTTCATTTCAGCATCGGTTATGAGCCCGTGCTATAAAGCAGTGCTTTGACTGACAGAGTGCAGAAGTCTCGTAGCGTGAGGAGAGTCTTTGTTCTTTCCCAGCTGGTAATGTTATTGATTTGGAAATGAAAGTATTTGCAGTTGTAGTGTTCTCTAAATGTAGGCAGAGCACTCCAAAATGAGGATATGCCTCAAAAATCCCTCTTGCTCTGCAGCCCAGGTGTTGGCTGCTGGATCGTGCTGTTCTTAGCCACAGTCTGCCCTTGGCAGAAGCCAGTAGGATTGCTGAGTATCTGTGCTTTCATTGTTGTTTTTTCCCCATTGTTCAACAAACGATGTGAACTTCACTCTTCATTCTGCATGCTGTTGAAACTTAGCTGTGAAGACAGGAATGTTGCCTTGAGCTTTCCTCAGTGCTCGCTGCCATTGGAAAGGCTTCACACGCTGTTTTTCCATGGGATCTCTGTAAGTGAAGGGAGGTCACTGGTACTGGAGGGGTTGTGCTCTCACAGATTGGGCTTCCTCCATGTTTGTGTCGCATGTTCCCAGCAGTGTCGTTGTCTCTGTTCTCTCTCCTGTCCCCTTTCCCTACTTTTCATCTGCTTCAGCCCAGCTTCTGCCTCTTAGCGTATTTTTCTTTCCTTTTCCATCTTGCTATCTCAAATGCCTCACACATTGCCATCTACATTCTTCTTTGCTGTTACTTCAATAAAAAGGAATAATCTGTATCCTAACATTTGGTAGGAAATTCCTTTTAAATCCCAGGAGACCATTATTTTTAGGGTGCTGATGAGGCAAGTAGTAATTTAAACCTGCTTAGTTCATTATTGCCATTTTTTATGGCCTTATATTTTACCTCTGTTCAGTCGTAGCCCAGGGCTTCTGTTGGCCATTGAGTTGGTGTCATACACGCTGTTCTCCAGGAGTAAAAGAGTCATTGAGCACAATAATAGCAGCACAATTATGTGCTTGTGATTGCGTTGACTCCAAGCTCAACTGTGGAATAAATGTTTTTGTAGAGGGCCATAACTGAGTGTGGTTATGGGCCATAAAATATCTGCTACTTCCCTTCATTCTGCTGGCTTGCCAAGGGGCAGGTGCATTTTTGCTTAGTAGGGTAAAAAAAATACATATATATTTGGAACCCGTCTCTGCTAAAACAGCAGAGTGAGTATTTGAGCTGTAAATATGTTGCAAAATATGCAGGTATCATGTATTTTGTGACTGCTGTTGTGCAAAACACATCACATCACGAGTGATGCCCCTCCGTCAGCAGATTGTTCTCATTGCCACCAGGACTTCTGCGGCACGAAGGAAAGCCCAGGAGCCTTTCACTGGTGATGAAGTGCTAGCTTTTCATTCTGAGTGTGCTGGGGGATATTTTCATGGAGAATGCTTCAATCCTGCTCTTCCAGGCTAAATGTACTGTTCAGTCTGTCTTGTAGTTGCTGCTCTCCTTGAAAATACATTTAAAAAAATCGGTTCTTCGAGTTGAATTTTCAGTTTAAAGGGTGCTGTCCTTTCAGTCGCTGTGAGAATATTTAACTGCAAATTTATTTAACTTCATTTGATTTTTGTCAATTTTTGGTACCTCACACAATTATGAAACATTTTTCTAACATTTGTTCACAATTTTATCCTGATGATTTTTTCCTTTTCCTTGAGAAAAAAGGAATCCCATTTCTAACTGGAAATAATAGGTAGAAAAATTTGGTTTATTTTGTTAGTGCCTGAATGCACATCTGCTGTTTTAAATCTTCCTGAATCTTCCTGAAGTATTACATCCTCCTTTTTTTTGGCTGATAAATATGGTAAATGTTAGAATCAAAAGTAAATTGGCAGTGGGTGAAGGATTTACTCTCTCCTCATGTAAAGTAAGGAGGAGGCAAGCTTTCTGCTCTAAAGCATCCTTTTTGCAATCTGTTGCTCTACCTGATGCTATATTTATACTGCTTGAAATGTTCTTTTAAGAGTATGAATGTATTTGTTTAAAACAAATGAACAAAACCACAAACAAACCAACCAAAAAAACCCACCCTCAATATGAAGATAAAGCATTTGTTTCTGTCAGACTTGGCTTGTTAGGTTTTGAAGAATTAACTTTTTCCCAACGCTACACTTCAAGGTACCAAGAATGTGAGGGGTTACAAAAACACACCTGTGTTGTGATCATTTTTGAGAACTTTATTGGTTGTGATACGCTGCATTTTTCTTCAGAGATTTCACTTCTTGTGTTTTTTGCATATCATTCCATTCATTGCAAGTCAAAGCATGCAGATGGGTATGATCATAGTGAATAAAAATGAGAAAAGAAATATTTAGAAGTAGGTTTCCTTGATGGAAATCTTTATTCCTCATGAAGTTAATGTACTGCATGCTTTTTTCTTGAGTTCCGCTTTTCCTGTGCCATAACGTTCTGCTCAAGTTGTATCTGGGGAGTTGTGTTGTTTGCTGCTGTTGGGTGATTAGGATGAATGTAGCCCTTTGAGGTGAGGTGCAATGGAAGTGGTGCTCTTTTCTCCACGTGCTTCTAGTGAGCATTGTTTGGATGTAACAGATGTAAACCTTTAAGCATCTGCCATCTTTGCTTTTACAAATATATGCTTAAATGAGAAGTCCTTCTCAACAGATTAAAAGATGGAAAGCTGTTGGAGCGAGTCTGGAGGATGCCAGGAGGGCGATCAGAGGGCTGGAGCTCCTCTCCTATGGAGACAGGCTGAGAGATACTGGGCTTGTTCAGCCTGGAGAAGAGAAAGCACAGGGGAGAGCTCATTGCAGCCCTCCTGTACCTAGAGGGGCCTACAGGAAAGGTGGGGAGGGACTCTTCATCAGAGTGCGGTGACAGGACAAGGGGTAATGACTTTAAACTGAAAGAGAGGAAATTTAGGGTAGATGTTAGGAAGGAATTCTTTACTCAGAGGGCAGTGAGGCCCTGGCACAGCTGCCCAGGGCTGTGGGTGCCGTGTCCCTGGAGGTGCCCAAGGCCATGGATGAGCCCAATGCTCAGGCCTGGGTGGCCTGAGCTGGTGGGGGGCACCCAGTCCATGGCAAGGTTTGGGACTGGGTGGGCTTTGAGGTCTCACCCAAACCATTCTGTGATTGTATTTTTCAGTCTGACTGTATCCTTTCAGTGTGATGCAGTTCTTTTCAAGTCTTGACATTGAATATGCAATAGATGGAAGTACAGGGGCTTTTTTAGAGGCGTGCATTGCAAGCTGTTTGAGCAGGTTCTGGTATACATTGAATGAGGCATTGTCCCCTCTGTCTTGGGGGAGGGATTTCCTTTTCTGATGAATGACTACAACACGTCTCCGGAGCTTTCTCAGTGGTAGTCATGAGCACTGTTTCTGGTACCTGACAATCGCTCAGGACCTTGGGGATTACAGAAGCAAATAGACACAGAAGCCTGACTGGAATGACGAGATCTTCTCTTGCGTGGCACTGATGGGACCACATAGGAGGAACTGGGCATGTTAACAGTTTTAAAGCTGAAGATGCCCTTTTGCATAAGCAGGCAATAAGAGATGTCAATCCATAGAACAGAACTTATCTCTGACTTGTGGCATCTTCAGTGACGAGGAGATTAATGAAGAGGGGTTTAGTACATGTGTTTGTGCACGTGGAATTGCAAATGTAGCTTTAATTTCTCTCCACACCTGTAGCATCAGTTGAACCTCACTGTAGTACACTGTGTTTCTCTCAACTGTTGGAGAGCTTGCATCGTGATGCTTTCAGCCTCACAACTTTTCTGTGTTGCTCTTGGATGTGACAGATGAGTTCTTCCCGCTGTATGGTTGTTTCTGTCTGGCTTTTAGCAGATGCCAAACTCCAGTGGCAAATTTTCATTTACCAGATTTTAGTTAGTATATAGCATGTTGTGTTTCTGTGCTCTGTTTCTTTTATGAAGTATTTCTTGTCACAGCTGTAACAGCTGTTTCTTTGGCTATAGTTGCAGTTTCATAGAGGTGAAGAAGTTACTGTTTGTGAAGAATGTTAAATATTTTCAGGTGGTGTGTACTATGAACTAAAATGGTGTTACTTTCAAATGTATTTCATGGTGATGCTTTTCAGAAGTTTCTCTTCCTTGCTTTATAGTAGCCTGGTGAGTTTTATTTTACTTCTGTTAGAAGTATGGATACCAGAAACACAGGAATGCCATTTCAGGATACTTTGTCATCTTGTGCTTGAGTAACAAGATCAGTGTTATTCTCAGGGTAAGAGAACTCCTGCTGTTTCAGTACCCTCATTATTGCTAATACTTGAGCATAATTTTTCTTTTTGTGTAAACTTCATATATCCTGTTTGACTCACATTTTCCTACTCATACTACTTTCTTATAGCTGATCGCTTCCATATTTATGCTGAAGCTAAATGAATCACTTAATGTGCTGGTTTTATAATGCATTCAAAAAAAAAAAAAAAAAAAAAAGCATAGTAAGGCCAGTGAATCTAAATGTAGAACCCTTCCCCTGCGTGGTTCACTGGCTTTTTCCTTGCTATTCCATGCACATCAAACTTACAATTTCAACAGTTTTAAGGTATCCAGTACTCTAGCTGCATCAATGTCCTTTTCTATCTCTCTCTCTTCTGTGAAGACATCTGAAAGGTGAACAATTTCCATTAAGTTTGTTCTTTACAATCCAAAGACTGGTGGTTGCAGTGGGGCTATTTGGGGAGATTTATTTTTCAGTGCTCTGTATGCTGAATCTGGTTTACCCACTGTTTGACCAAAGCTGAAAACACTTATCCAAGCCTTTTATCCTAGTGAGGTTTGGGAGAGGATAAATGGATTGAATTTATATTGGATGTATGGTTTTAGCAACACTTGTAATTTCTAATAGGAAAAAATAATTGGTGTGGTTTGCACATGGGCTGTGCATCTTACAATCAGGCTATAGACTCTATTTTCAAAGCTTTTACGTGCCATTTGCTTTAAAAATAACTTATTTTTAAGTTGTGTTTCCTTGGGTAATTCCTTTTAGACCCAAAGAAATTTTAACTGGGTTGAAGGATGAGGAGGATGAGTTATGTTCTTCACACTTGCCTCTCTGCTAGCGCTGCGAAGCACCCCTGGGAAATGCAAGGCAGCTCTGCTGGAACACGGTCAAGTATTCCTCCAGCAGCGGGCAGGAGGCAGGGGGTTGTGTTGCTGAGGAGCAGGAGTGGCTTTGACATGTTCCAAGTGCTTGTGTCCATGTGTTAGCATGCAGGAAGAGGGTTCTCTGTCTGAGCCTTTCCACAAAAGAGTGTTTCTGAGAGAGCCAGCCCTTCCACGTGCACCGGCCAAAAACTTTCCAAGTGGCTGCTGCAGCCTGACATCGGTTTGCATCACTGACTCATAGGAGTAACTTGGACTGTTAGGCCAGGATTGGTTTAGGTTTAGTTTTGAAAAACTCTGTTTTCAATTGAAGTCAGACCACTTTGCGGTGTTTGCAGGGCGGGATTCATAATTTTTTTTGTGAAAAGTTATATTCAAGTCAGTTCAGAATGTTGATTTGAGGTGGTATCATTCATTTTGAGCTCCTCGCTACTGTTTTTTAGCATATTGAGCCTTTCCAATACTGATGTATGAAATTGTGACCCCCAGTTCTGTAGTCCTTGATCTTTACTAACATCTGTGCAATGTGTTTTCAACTGAAGGTGACTTTTATGGCTTCCAGATTCAGAATTTATTCTATATTATGAGCATATGTTTTGGCAGTTGCTGTCATTTCTCTCCCCATTTGGCTGTTCTCTCTATTTGATACGGGATATTTTCCATACATATCCTATAGTGTTGCATTATTTCTTGACTCTGAGATGGCTTGTATTGCACAGATGACTTGGTGAGCCTCCAGCTCCGTTTCTAGAATTCTGGCCATAATTGTCCTATTGAACATCACAACGCTGCTGGTGTAAATTGTAACAGACATTTTTTGTTAGGAATGATGTCAGCACGAGAGTTGGCCTCAAGGAATCATTAAAAGAACATAGGACTTTTGACTGCTCGGGCTTTGTTGACTTTTCTCCTCTATAAAATGCCATCCTGCTGAAGACAGCATCGTGTCTGCAGTGGCCTGAGCCCTATCTGGTGACCTTCCTGCAGGGTCTGATGGAGCTGTAGCTAAATACCGTGAATATGGAGGCACTCTGTGAAGAGCTCTGCAGAAATGCATTAATAACAGGCATAAAGTTTTATAGAAACGCTTGCCTTCCTCTGAAAATAATTGGCCTTTTTATGTGAAATTACTCGCTTGGTTTTTTAAGACCTTTGAATCTTCCGTTCATGTTTGAGCTGGTTTGTTTCTCCTTCTGCATAAAGGATGTTCTGAAGTGCATTTGTAGCTAAAACTTCTTTCTTTTTGCACTGTCCATCTATTGCTGACGTCTATGTATCATTCCACTTAAATTGTTTGCAGGGAGGAAAAAAAATGAAGTAAGGTTCTATATTTTGAGCTGATTGGTGAAAAATACAAGGGGGAATATGCAAAGCTAGTGTGATCCCGGGTACGTTGCAGCTGTTGCTAATGTTACTGCTACGATATTAGCTGCAAAATTTACATGTGAAGGTACTTTTAGATGGAGGACTTTATGTTGCTGGTGTTTTTGTGAAACAAATGGTTGAATGGTGGACGTATGATGTCCTTGTTGTTTGCATATTAGCTCTCCAGGCTTTCGATAGACTTACTCCTGTCTGTTCTGTACCAGCTCTTCTTCCCCAAGTTATGGTCAGTTTGTGAGCTGTTGAAATTGCAGACTGTGCAGTGTATCTCTCTGATAGAAATGCCAGCCACGGCAGAGCATTATGCATTATGCAAAGTGACTGTCGTGTAGTCTTCCTCTCCAGTAGTCCCTTCAGGCTGAACTCTGTAGCCAAGAACGGATGGCTCAGGGTGGTTTCACAGCATGGGGGGTGTCCTTGGGGTGTTGGAGGAGGTTGTGGGGCCACCAGGATGCACAGCAGCCTCTGCTGAAAGGCATTGCGCTGCCTTGCGGGGTTTTCTGGTCTGGGTCAGTGCTATGTAGGAGGTCTTGGTGCTCTTCTGTCAGCAGCGTCGTTGCTTATCATCGTATATCATCTGTGTTATGTTTTATATTAATCTGTGGTTTTGCCTTATCCACATTATTTGTTCCCTTGCCCCTGTTTCTGAATAACCCAGCGTTGTCTGTGGATTTCACGTTACAGACTTCATACCCAGCACAGTACTGAGAAGTCTAATCATGAACTGGGGGAGCTAATATTTATCATCTGTTTATTCTGTACCTTTTGTATGGAAAAGCTGCATGTGCAGTGTAGTTCCTTGGCAACAATCTTTCCTGTTTTAAATAGTGCCTTGTGTGTGCGGTACCTTACGTACATACTGCGTGCTGCAGGGTCTCTGTAAAAAATGGAAGTGAGAGAAGAGGAATGGAAGGAGATGCTGATGTGCATGAAGACCTAGAAGCCCTCTGAGTGCTTACTGGCAGCTCTCTGGACCATGACAAATATGTGTTTCTTTAGGCTTGGAGAGGTAAGGAAATGAGAAGTTGCTATGTAGGATGCAAAGCCTCTTCTCTGTTAGCAAAAGCGTCCGTGTTCCAGCACAAGCTTACCCACCTGCTCTGGAGGTGGCAGCTTGGCATTCTGTCCTGCAGTGAAGTATACTTCTGAATACAGCTTACTGAGATAGAAGGACGGTAGCAATTTAAAAAGAAAAAAGAAAAATAAAGAAAAAAAGAGAGTGTGAGTAGCACAACCCAGAAAAGCAGATCTCTTTGAAATTAAAGAAATAGGGAAGAAATAACAGGAGGAGAGCTAAATTTCACATTGTACGTGCTGGGATTGAGGGCATGCATCAGCAAATCTGAAACATGTAATGATTCAAAGTGGTGGTATTGCAGCAAAGCATTTACAGTGCGAGCTCAGTCTCCTTGTTTAGTGAAGATATTTTGCTCCTGTTTTAGCAGAGATGTTTGCTTAATGATGAAAGAAAATGGAATGTTTAAGTAATGAGAACTTTGATCTGATTCCAAATAATGTCTGCTTAGATAATTTTGATTAAAGATTTTTTTTTTTTCCCAAAGTCACCTTCTTTGTTCTCATCTTCCAAGCTTTTTCACGAAGGCAAGGCTTCTGCTTGTTTGTCAGCCTGCAGATAAGAGCTGGTGACCTCATGGGTCTACAAGAGATGCAGTTCAGATGGATCCTCCCAGGGCAGCTTCAGGCAAAATCTGCAAGGACAGTTTAAACAACATAAAAATAGTATGAGCTAACTTGGCTGTTTCCTTGCCTGGTGTGCATTGGGAAATGCTCGCACAAGTGTTGCAGCATCAGTAGCTTCCAGCAAAGGGTGGGGGGCATGGGGAGGAGTATCCAAAAGATGTTGTAATTTTATACCACTACAAGTGGATCCCAGTGTGTGCAATTCCAAGGCTTTCAGATATCATTTCATACTGTTTTGGTCAGAATAGTATAAAAGGCTGGCCACACAGGTTTCCTGCTATGATTTGTCTTTTCTTTGCTTCTTTTAGCTGAAGTCAATGAGGAGCTGGTTTGGATCGAGGCAGGTTAGCCTCCTTTAAAGCAGGTTTATCACTGAAGGAGTGTATGCTGCCTTACCAGCTTTGTAGGTCTAGTCCAAAGGCTACTTTTTCTGGAAATAAATACTGTGTATATATATATATGTGTCACACAAATAAACAGGAATCTGCAATGCAGCTAGCCAGCAATGAACTGAACTTCCCCAATTGAACCGGATTTGGTGAGCTGGAGACCCTGGGTCATTTCCTCAGCGTTAGCTATCTTGCAGCATTGCTTCTCCTGCTTTCACTTATTTTTGTTTGCTTGACTTGATAGTTTCGAGTTGTTTGAAAGAGAAGCATGACTGTTCTGTTGGCTGGATGCCCAAGTTAGTGAGGAAATGGAATGAAGTCGCTGGAAGATAGAAGATTGCACGGGGGTGGAGGGTATAAAAAGTGTTAGAAGCAGAGTGTATGCAAAAACTTTTTAAACTTCCAACTCCATAGGAAAGGGCTAGAGTTAATCCTTCTTTTCAAACATGGATAAACAGTTCCATTTTGCTCGTGTTATCTGTGCTGTAGAGGCACGTACAGTCAGGCTGCATTCTGCCCGTTGTCTGTCCTCGTGTTTACTGAGCGGTCCTGAGGCCCAGCTGCTGGGTCATCGGGCTTCCTTCACCATGGCTCCCGTCTCAAGTCTCTGAATTCTTCCCCCTGCTCATCTGAAAAGTGGTGGCATCTCATTCCTGAAGTGTTTGCTGTGCTCCACCATGTGCCATCCTTAAAATACCACGCTGCATCCACAAGCATATAGCTGTAAGGAGCAAACCTGGGCATAAATCCCTGGTCACAGCCCTGGATAAGCTACTCTGAGGCAATCTGTTTTATTAGTAGGGTGTATGGTAAGGAAGCTGGGAAGTGCAGCTCCACGGTTATTGTAAATCAGCTAGTCCACATCCCAGCAACTGCCAGAAGCCGTGGTCTCTTGCTTCCCTACGCACGCAGTCTCACCATCTCCCTTGTGTTGATGTCAGAGCTTACACAACAGCACCATGAACCAGATCGTGCCTCGGAAGGGCTGAAAACTACTTGTGGCTTTGGTTTTTTGCAGGATTTGCTCGCAGTAATGAGATCCAACTGGCTCTGTGGTTGTACGATCAGCCGTGCTGGCACGACGGAGGGATGATAACGCGTGGCCAGTGAGGAATTGTTCCCTTCCGTGGCAGGGCTGGTTTAGGTTGGCTGACTGCAAAGCCACAGTCTACGTTGAAGCAGAACTGAATAAGGCTTGACATCAGTTTGATTTGTCTAGGCTGCTGATTTCCCTGCTGGAGAGCCAACAGGAGGAAAAGCAATGAAATTTGTGGATATTAGGAAGCCTCAGTTCCTCGCAGGGAGTAGAGCCTCTCACTCTTGGCTGTTTGCTGGTAATCACACACATACGAGTGTGTAATGGTGTTCTCTAGTTTCCAATTTTTTAATAAAAAGCAACATTAGGAGTTCTTATTTCTCAGAGGAAGTGGCGTTTTATTCCAAGCTGTTTCTCTGATCTGAGTGCTTGTCCTCCTTTTGCAGCACTCGTGATCCGGTCCTGTGAGAAGTTTGTGCTGCTGTTGGCAATGTGCTTCCTTGTCAGAGGATGTACAGCATCTGACACTGAGTGCAGGACTGCAAAATCCACGTTTGGGTTTAGCCAGTCTTTTTTTATGTTGACCCTTGTGAGGTTTTTAGTCATGTGTAAAAGAGAAAGGCAGACCACAGCAAATAGGCAGTAAAATAACATGGAGAGAAAAAAGGGAGAGGGAAATGGGAGTTGGTCTTTGGAGTCTTCTCTCTTCCTCTTTGATCCCAGGTATTACTGAGTTCTCTTAATTTTATAAAGAGAAGTAGAATTAAAGCTCCTGCAAATCTTTGTACATACATTTTTCAGGTTTCAATAGCAAATGGTGCAGAGCCTAAGCTCAGTGACAGCTGTACCTGGTTCATTTCTTGTTTGAATGGCATGTGTTTTAGTGGAGAAGAGCTGAAGGGGGGACTTAATGTTAAAAAATCAATGTAATTCAAGTAATCTGGGAGCCAAAGTCTGCAAAACTCTGTTGTGTGATTAAAGTACTTCTGAGTTAAAATCAAAAAACAATCCAGGTTTCATTTGGTAGCCTATGTGTTGAGGCAAAAGGTAAATGCTTTGGCCAAAATTGCTACAAGCAAAGGATTTGTGAGAAATTTGCAGAGGAGGTGAGGGGCATTCTTGTTTTCATTTGTTTTTTAGAACATTTGGCAAGAAACTTCATTGTTTTCATGGATTTTAACAAAATAAAAACAAATGCAGAGGAAATAGCACATAAGAAACTTTGATCCACACTTCTTGACAATGGTTTGGCAATGGTTTGAAACAGGTTTTATGAAGGACAGTGTTGAGCAGTGTTGGTTAAAAGCATGCTACGAGCTCTGTCTTCCGCACCCAGGGCAGGAAATGTAGATGTCAGTACCAAGTGTGACCTGTCAGCTCGTGTTGTGTGTTGTGCAGTGTGTTCTCAGGTTGGTGAGAGAGACTTTGGTGGTAAGCACCTCTGTGTTCCGGGCACAGCACTGCCAAGCTGACATTTGGAGCAAACCTTTGCCTTTCTGTCTCTGCAGAAATCACGTTCATGTTGTAAAAGCCAGCAGGATGGAGGCTCTTGGCTACTAAATATTCGACCCTGGAAATGGTTGAACCAGCTCAGTGCTGCTGGTACTGCTGCTCAGAATGCGATTGTGCACTTCAAGAGCGGATCTGCTGAGAACTGAAATGTGATAAGTGTATGAAGGACAAATTTCCTGACCTCATGAAATGCTGGAAATTGACACTAGAAATTGGGGATTGTATTTCATTAGAGGGCTACAAAATAATGAAGGTGAAAATGCTCTTTGTTGTGCTTGTCACTTGGGTGTTGCAGCCTGGGCAGCGGTGCCATTGCATTGGGAGCACAGAGAGAGCAAAGGAGGAACAGCCTCAGCTCAGCTCAGTAAATGTGCCTTCTTTTGCCTAACAGGTTTACAAGAGGTCTGTCTAAGATATTTGGGAAAATAATTGGGAAAAGCTCACGTTTGACAGGATTAGCAGGTAGAGGGTAAGTCAGGAAGTGACGTTTCTGAGGTTTATTTAAATGAGAGCGTGACAGAAGTGGTGGTGTTGCATCACAGGAAGAGGTAACATCAGCCCTGTGGCAGGAAATCCTCCAAGTGGGAAATGGGAGCTCTAAGCATTCCAGTGTTCTCAGTGCTTAAAAATATTCCCAGGTAGTGAGCAGAGACCAATAGTATCTAAATTCTATCAGAGAGGTATTTTTTACAATGCTTTTTAGTTTTCTTGCACAAGAAGACCGTTCAATAGCAGCAGTAGCTCTTCTTTTTAAGGCTGTGCTTTCATTTCATTCATTTTCTTTCAAGTATTCTTATGGGAATGTTTCCTTAAAATCAGTAAGGTTGCAAGTATTGATCTTAGGTTTTCATTTCAAGTTCTGAAAAGTTCAGGAGGTGAAACATCAATTCATGAGGACAGGATCAACAAGCATGAGTATGTGTGGCCCATGGAATGAATGACAACAGAAAGATTTGTGTAGCGATGCACTTTCAATGCATTTAGAAATGTAAGTAATGGTTCTGACAGAGTTGGTTCTAAATGTCATAACTGAGCTGTCAGAGGATATCAAAAAGTTCCTCAAAATGTTTGCATGGTGACATTATCTGAAGGATGTCCATAACTGAAGCAGTTGAGGTCCAGAGAGCAGGACTCTCCTGGAGCAGCCGTAAAGGAGTTCTTCAGGTGAGCTGCTTTCCAGATCTGCAAGATTACATCAGCTGCCTCAGTGTTGTGTGAGATGCTGGTGGTAACAGTCTTGTTGTTATCACTGTGAAACTGTGGAGTTTGCATCTGTGAAGAAACCTCTCTCTGTTCACAGAATCCCAGGTTTTGAACGTGGTTCCTGAACAGCTGTCCTTTGCCATTTTAGAGCAGTTCATTCTGCCTTTTTCTGTCTGTTGCTGTCCTGGCCATCAGCCTCCTGGGCATTGATTGGCTGGTCTAATTATTTATATTAAAATATATTTTGTCTGTAATCTG
Organism: Penelope pileata; assembly: GCA_013396635.1. Taxonomy (NCBI): domain Eukaryota; kingdom Metazoa; phylum Chordata; class Aves; order Galliformes; family Cracidae; genus Penelope; species Penelope pileata. The sequence goes on from WBMW01000985.1 coordinate 79,961, forward strand.
CAGGCTGATATATCTTAGATTCTTCTGGTATAAAAAGGAAAACAATGAGAGTACTTCTAGCTTAAAACACATTCTTCATAGCACTAGGGAAAACAGAAATTTTCTTGCCCTCCAAATGAAGTCATCTCAGTGGAGGGCAGTGCACAGCAGCAGACATCATCAGGGGTCAGATCAGTTTGCAGGTGCCAGCATTGCTGCATGGCTCAGGGCTGATGTCACACACCTGCAGCTGGGTTGCAGGAGGGGAAGTGATGCATCGCAGGTGGGAGCCCACGCTTTGCAGCTGCTGCTGTGACACAATCTCTTTCACGTCAGCGCTTTGCCAACGGGTGTTAGTGGTTGCTGACTGGGTTTGAAATAGACAGTCAAAGACGTGGGTTTGGATGGTTTACATCTTTAATTAAAAAAAAAAAACAACTGTATCAAACACATGCAGATATGCAGTGACAAAAGTTGATTTTTATCAGGAAAGTTTGATATCACAAGCCAGGCCTAGAGCTGGCTTTCATTGCTGTAGTTAATTGCAATGCAAGCAGAGGCCGTGCTCCAGCACAGCAGGCTGGGCTGGCTGACCATCTCGTGATGGCCAGGGATTCACCACCACCCTCGGCTCCGAGTGCCACCAGCCCTGCGCTGCAGCATGCCCATGGTGCATGGAGGCACGTCGGTGTTACAGCTCGAGCCTGGCACCGCTGTGTTCACACAGCTTGTGTCTGGTATCACAGTAACGTTCCTCTCGGAGCAGGAGAGGAACCCTAACAACCCTAACACATTCCCATTCTCATTTAGCGTTGGATTTTGCTGCCTTTCTGAACAGAATCCCAGCTCAGACAGAAGAGGTCAGTGATCTGACTCCGCTCTGGGATTTCGTTTTGTATTCGTACCGTTGGCTTTTTTTTTTTATCTCTCACAAAGAGCTTAGTTCCAAAGAACGTTTCCCCTTTGCCAAAATTCCTCATGATGCTGCCTTCAAGGAAACACATCCATTTTTAGCAGGCTAGGACAGACTTTTTTTTTTCCCTAAAGCAGATTTCTATTAATGGTTGTTTTAACCCACGAAGCTGCCGTACTGCAGGTGTACAGCCCGTTACCCAAGTGCTTTTATTCTTTTAATACTTCTCTCCTGGTTTTCTTAGGGCTGTTCCTTTTGTTCGTTTATTTTTAGGAAAAAGGTGGCAAAGAGGATGGAGCTGAATTACTTTGTTGTCTGCTTTTTCCCTTCCCTGTGTCTGGTGCCATTGCTTTCTGCAGTGGGGGAGGGCTCCAGAGAAATTGGCCAAAATAAAAAATGTCAGCGAGTTTTAGGAGGCTGGCTCAGAAAGTTGATGTTCTTGTTGGAGGGCTGGGACGTAGAGAGAGCAATTAGTCATTTGCAAATGTAAAATTCACACTGTATGTTATAAAATATTTCCTTCTGTGTAGTTCTTGAAGTGCTCTTGTTTTGTAGCACAGCTTAGGCTTCTTCCTAGCGCTTCCCTTCTTTGTTTCCCTGGCAGATCTCCCTCTTAGCTCCCATTTGAGCACATGAAAACATGGTTACTCTGTATACGATGGCATTGTTGTGACTGTTGTGTGAGTAAAATTGCAGCCTTATCAACCAAATTTGTAACTCATTAGAGCTATTTTGAATGAATTAAGTGACTGCACTGCTGCCTCTAAATTCAGCTCCAGTTTAGTCTGCCCCGTAGATTGAGGGAAGCCTGGAAAAACTTAGTGACTGCTGCTGCCTGGCTTTGCTGTCTCTTTTCGGTTGAGCTGAGCTCATTTGTTGTTTAAAAAAGTGCATTTTCATTTCTTCATACCTAATGTTATTGTGCAGGGAGTTATTTCTTTAGAAATACTGAATCATAGCTCAGCAAATATGAAGTTCTTGTCCAGTGCCCACATGCTGTGGGAGTCTAGACAACAGAGCAATGTGTAAACACCAGGCTTTAAACATTCTTTGGTAAGATAAAGTGAAAGAAAAAGCAATCGAGACTCAGCACGTTTGTGGTCAAACCCTTTCCAAAACAGCGAAAACATTTTTCTTTGTGGCTCCACTGACAGAAAATATGGTTCACTGCTTGGGTAGCCTATGTCTTTGTTAAAATGAGCAGTATTAAACATTGCTTGGCCAGCACAGCTGTGTGAAGGAGGGATAACGCCGTGCTGGAGGATGTTGGTATGCCGTGAGGTACACTGTGGAATTCAGTCCCATTCTCCCAAGGTCCCAACAAAAAAAAAAACAAAAGCATCTTAAATATGGACCAAAGTTGTAAAAGTTCTCTGAAATAAATAGATGCTTAAACACGTAGTCAGTGTAGCTGAGTATTTTACTAAATGACTCTTGCTGATTTCTTGTCATTTCTGGAATAATTTGCATTCTTCTCCCTTTCAGATATGTTACAGCACTGTGAAATCTTAGGCCAGGTTGCATCACAGATAAGTGCAGTCACTTACTGCATTCAGTACGAATTTTTCAGGGTTCATCATTTGTATTTGTGTTGGGATGGTATGGTTGGAAATCACTCTTCTCTTCCATTCTAGGACTATGTTGGCACAGGAGGGATCCCATGGGAACGTCGCAGCTTTGGCCATCACATTGTTGCATGGCTTTAGCACTGTTACTCTGCTTTCCAGCTACTGCAGCTACAGAATTTTTATTGGTGGGGAGTGTTGGAGTTCGCTGTTTTACTAAAACATAAAACATTGATGAGATTTAAATCGTGGAAGTAAAGAAAAAGAAACCCTAGGATAAAGTAGTGTGTGTTACAGGGGATGGCTTGTGCAAAAGGTGTCCATTGCATAAATTCCTTTGAAAATTGATACAATGTCCCTGCAGGGTATATACAGAGACTGTATTGCCTCCTTTACTATCTGCAGATTCTTCAGCAGATTCTGATCAGTCTTATTTGTTTGCTGCCTGCCCTTAGGTTGGAGTTCAGCGAGTGTTGTAAGGCAGCAGAAGTAATCCCTGCCACCAGAGCAGTGCTCCTGCAGGGTCTGTGGGGCTGTCTGGGGAGGTGATCAGAGAGCTGCTGGATTGAATTCTGGTCAGAGCTTCCCACAAACTGTGGCAATTAAAAAGATCTGAGATGAGCAACAGCGGTAAGAAAATTTGAGGTTTGGCAGTAGCAGGAAGCAGGATCCATCAGTGTGGTCTGGCTTGGCATTTGGTGTGTTTATCTGATGTTTTAACTGGATTAGGACATGGTGAGATTGGGATGTTTGTGGAAGCTGTCTTCAGCAATCGGTGAGGGCAGGTTTTTCCTCACTCTTAAAAGGAGAAAAAGGGCATAGGGGGGAGAAAAAGCTTGCTGTCTTTCTCAAAAAAAATAGAAAAAGGAGGAAGGTCTGGAATTGTTGCTTGTCATAAGGCAATGAATGCTAGCTATGCAGTTCAGACAATGCTGATGACTTGTGTTAGCTTGCAGTTCTAGCTCCCACTGTAGGGCTGGTCAGAAGCATGAAAAGCAGGGGCTTGTCAAAATCCACTTCAGGCTAGTTCCAGCCGAGGGCAAGTCTGAGGTTGGTGCAAGCTGAAATGAAAAGCTTAGTGTGATTTTTTTTCTACTTGTTGCTGAACGGGCAGTGAGTTTTATGTTCCCCATCACCTTTTCACATCTGTGGATTAGAAGTTTCCCTGATTTTCATCTTTTCTCGTCTGCGTGCACCTCACAACGCCTGCTGTAATTTACATCCATCACAGCCTTTGCTGTAGGTAACTTCTGTTGTCTGCAGATTGGGTAATGCAGCCCTCTCCCACTTACATTAAACTACATCTGAAGTATTTGTAGTGCTCCTTTCTACTGAGATTTTTAATCACTAGTTATTTGTCGGTGATAGCTCACAGCTTTTTCTTGAGCAAAATGTTGCAGAATCATGGAACGGCCTGGGTTGGAAGGGACCCCAGGGCTCATCTAGTTCCAAGCCCCATTGCGTAAATTCCCTTGAAAGTATATGCTGTGACCCTGCAGGGTATATACAAATACTTTATTGTCTCCTTTACTGTCTACAGGTTCCTAAGCAGATTATGATCAGTCTTCCTTGTTCATTGCCGGAGCTTAGGCTGGAGTTAAGCAAGTGCTTTAAGGCAGCAAAAGTCCTGAGACTGTTCCAGTGAGAGCTGTAAGCACTGGGGGAGGCCGGGAGTCAGTTCTAGCTGCACAGCGAGGAGCCTTCTTCCTTGGGCAGCATGGAGCAGCATGCATTGGACAGTGGTAGTCTCTCTAGGGAGGACTTTTTTACTCTAGAAAAGTTTCCCTTTATTGAAAAAAATAAATCTGAGACACACAAGACCTGTCTTAATTGTCAGTTTGTGCAGGTAATCTGTATTGGATGGTTCCTGCATGGAGTAAATACATAGTAATTCCTATAAACTTATTTTATAAGCTTTGTGGTGGAATTTCTTTCCTCATATGCTGATGAGGAGGAATTTAAATTCAAAACTAATAAAGACTATAGCAGTTACATTTGAATATTTGCTTTAATCGTTCCCAACAGTGATTCAGGTTAGGTGGGTTTTTCCAAAGAAGCGTCTGCCCTTGCTCCCAGAGGTGTGAGTGCAGTGGCAGTTCATGGAGCAGGCAGAGTCTGAAGGAACCTCGTGCTGACACAAGGAAATCCTTGTGCTCAGTGGTGAGCACAACTCCTGTCACTCTGAAGGGCTGGGTGTGTTAGGAAGTGGGACCTGCTAGTGTGTGTTGGTGGGAGCTGTCCCTTGGTGTTTATAAGCAAGAGCTTTGGCCTCTAAAGAGAAAATAACCCTTTGAAGGGTGTCATTGATCCCAGTGCAGCTTCTGCCCTTGAAGGAGAGTAGTGCTGATGGATACTTTGTGCACATAGACCTCATAACTGGAACTGGCCAAGGACAATACTGATTCTTCAAATACAAGCATTTGGTAGTAGTTTTGATGAAACTTTGTTTCTTGCCCAGCAGGAAATCTTTGGTCACAAAGAAATAGTAAATCTTGCTGCTAGCAGTGAGTGGGCACTTCTCTGCCACCGGGAAGGCTGGTTACTGAGATCCTTGCCTTGCATGGTTGAGGTTACAGGGTTAAACCAGGATCTCTGGGAAGGGGGAATGCTTTTGGTACAGTGTAGAAGGTTTGTACAGGGTGTGTACCCCATGTTTCCTCTGTTGGAGTTGTTATACAGAGACGTGCACTATGTGTACTACTGCATAAATTACATATTTCAGACTAGATGTTTGAAGCTGAGATGTCCATGTAACAGAGCTCTTCAGTAGGAGGCTGGGAGGAGACTGCTTGTGGCTTTTGTTTGTGAAAACCTGATTTTGTTTGTTTAAAAAAAAATTAGTTTTTTATTACATCACCACCCACTCTGTACCATGTCCATAATTTAAAGATGGTCCTGGAACAGCGATCTGAAGCTGGGCTTAAACCAGCTCCCCTCAGATTTAGGCAGTTTGGGGTGTGAAAGCATGACTATGAAAGGAATGCTGCATGTCTCTCTCATTATCACTGTAAGGTTTTAAAATATGTTGATTTATTTCCTTTGTTAAATGAGAACCACTTCATAATCTTGAAAATTTTGCAGGCAGGATGGCAAAACTGATTCTTCTCCCATGCTTCCCACTATGTGATGGAGAACATACAGATAATATTTGCCCTTATGAAGTGTAAGATAGCTTCACAAGAAGTTTCTTTTTTCTTCCCTTTCAGATTTGTCACGGAACAGACTGTCAGAGCTTCCTGCAGAAGCATGTCACTTTGTCTCCCTCGAGAGCCTTAATTTGTACCAGAACTGCATTCGATACATCCCTGAGGCTATTCTGAACTTACAGTCTTTAACATTTCTAAATATCAGGTAATGATTGTCTTAAAAACTTTGATTTAGTGTGTTATTCTAGGTTTACAAGTCTGGGTGCATCCATAAACAATAGACACAATGTGTCATCATCACACTGTTATATTGTAGACTTTGAAACAAAGCAGCCTGATCCAGTCTCACCCACTTAGGTGGGTCAGGGAACTAAGGATTAAGCAGCAGCTTGTTAGGAGTATGAAGAAGGAAGCTAATTCCAATTTAAGGTACTCACAGAATAAACTCCAGTAGTTTTCATGGGGAAAACAGACATGCTAACTGAAAGAGGATACAATTCTTGGATAGTCTGTGAAATTCAAGTTTGAGCTCCTGAATAAACTGTATGGAACTTACCTTCAGCGTGCTAGTGGCTTTTAAAGAGCTTTCTCAAGCATGAATCTGCCAGCACTAGAAGCTAATTGCTGCAATGTATCCTATTGATGAAATTCAACTGCGTGTAGCATCCTCCATTTCTTGAAACAGTCTTTTAAGAGGCGAGGAAGATTCTTAGTTACAAATTGTTAATGAGATCAATCACAAAAAATGTTAGGCTGTTTTGTTCTGATATCATACTTTTGCCAATTTATTTTGCTTGTGTTTGTTCTCATATTGCTCATGAAAGTTGTAGGAATAGAACGTGAATCGGGTGTGGATTTCCTAGTGCTATGATCTCTAGCAGGTACAGTCCAACAGTTATCCTTTTAAAAGCTGTTGTTCCCTCACCTACTGCTCAGAACTTTTTTAATGGCAGGGAAATCCAGTTTCAGGCTTGGAAGCATATTTTGGTAACCGTCAACATCTGATCAACACCTTAGTTAAGATCATCATAACTTTCAAAGTAGTCATCCACTCAGTGCTCTTTGCTATGTTTTATTTTGAAAGAGTCTTTCTACTTTCATAATCCGTTCTCATCCTGTTTGATTCTCATCTGCGGTTACAGTCTGGTCATATGACCTCATATTTGTCTGTTGTGAAATAGACTGGATTTTGGAACAGCCAAACCCATCATACTAAGATTCTCCATCCACATGACTTACTGAATATTTGAAGTATATTTCTAATTGAGTATCTAATGGCTTTCTCTGTGGAATTTTGTATGTGCTCACCTGCAGCAATACCTATCTGGAAGGCTTTTGCACCGTGCTCAAACATACAAGTTGGGATAGGGTGGCTGGTTTTCAGAAGTACCTGACAGGTCCTAAAAATGTCATATTCCCCAGCACTGAGTACAAAAGCATCAGATCAGGCTTGGTACCTGGTATTCAGAGTATATTCAGACACAGCTAGATAAAGCAAATACTGCTTTCAGGGAACAAGGAAGGCTTCATGGAACTAGTTTTACAGTAATTACATTAAGACCAAGTGGACAATCAAAATAGCTTGTGCTTTTTGTGTATGTCTTTCATTGAATTGAGAGGTGACTTTTCTGATGATCTTGTTTTCTTTCTGTCCCAAAAAGTCGAAACCAGCTTTCAACATTGCCAGTACACCTCTGTAGTTTACCATTAAAAGTTTTGATAGCGAGTAATAATAAGTTGGTTTCAATACCTGAAGAAATTGGACAGCTCAGACAGCTGACAGAGCTTGTGAGTATACAGTTATTTTTTTTAACTATCACAATCTGATCTTTAATTTAAGGGAATTAATTAAGTATATCAATTAAATTAAGTCAATTTAATTAAGAAGTTCAGATGTGCTTCAGATAAACTGATAAAAACAGTGCTGTAATTAGGATGCTCTCTGGGAATGTGCAAGATTAATATTGTCTCTCATTTTGCTAACAACTTTGACTGTAAACCAGTCACTGGTGTGCAATAGCAAGTTACTTAAATGTGCTTTTGGCCTAAGAAGGGTTTGTATCTGTCATAGCATCTGCAGCTGTGTTAGAGTGTGGATGTACTAACTCTTTACTCGTGCTTTGTAGGATGTGAGCTGTAATGAAATACAGACAATACCTCCACAGATTGGCAATTTGGAATCCTTACGGGACCTAAATGTCAGAAGAAATCATTTGGTGCGTTTACCTGAAGGTGAGATAAAGGCTGTCAGTTGTAACAGCAGAATCTTGGAGCACTCCTGTATTTTTAATGCCTTTTTCTTCCCGTGAGCACTAGTAGTGATTGTAGCTATTATTTTGTAAAGTACATACATGGAGTTTTATATAGTTTTAAATCTGCTGAATTAAAACGTTTTTTTTTTTGTTTGTTTGTTTGTTTTTTTACCTCCAGAGCTTGCTGAGTTGCCTTTGATTCGATTAGATTTCTCCTGCAATAAAATAACAACAATCCCAGTTTGTTATAGGAACCTCAGACATCTCCAAACCATCATGTTAGAGAACAACCCTCTCCAGTCACCCCCTGCACAGGTAAACTGCAGCTGGGAATTCAGATGACTAGTTCAATTAAAAAGGGTGGAACAAAGTTAAAAGCTGGAGGATTATATTAGAACCTTTACTTAAGAACAAGAGGGCTCTAAATAAATTGTATTTTCTGCGAGTGTTAACTATGCAGCACAGCTTGGAAAATCCCTTTTTCTTCTATTTATTGCATTAGTAGTCTCAACTACAGCATTAGACTAAAAATTCCACTGCTAGCATTGTGCTAATATTAACTGAAGATTTCAAATAGCTGTAGTTTTAGGAGAGGTGCAGGAGAGAGGAAGCTTTGTTAGGCAAAACTGGTTTTGTGCCACTCAAATGTCAGAATTTTGGCTGAGGCCTCAGCACTGCTGTGTGCTGATTCACTTAGCAGCAGTGCTCAAATTGGCCTTTGAACTAGAAATTGCAATATGGTTAGTGACTAATTTAATTTTTAATGTATATGCTGTTGAGAATTACAGGTTCTACTGTAAGCTGCTGCTTCTGAATCAAGAGTGGCACTTGCTGAAACTTGTAGTTTCCATTGGTTTTGCCTCAGGTTTTTGCCTCCCTTTAGAAAGCAAAGCAGCTGTGATTGGCTTCATTCACTTTAAATTTGAGCTTGCCTTGGCAGTCTGCCACTGCCATTCAAAGCTGGTCGTGGGTGGGATGCATCTGTTCTTATGCCAAGGGTATAAATTCTGGTTCTTGTACATGCTTATGTCTTACTTGCATGCTGAAATTTCAGCATCCAGCTGACAAAGTTGCATGCAGACCAGATGTACTTGGAAGACAGCTTCCATTTGTCTCATGGGCATCCTGTGACACTCTACTGTAACTGTTTCTCTAAAATGCAGTGAGGTTAGAAGAAAAGATGCTGTGGTTGACATAAATGTGCTCATTTATTATTCTCAACTGCAGGTTAAAGCTCTGTAGATTGTTTTGAAAATATGTTGTAAAGTTATACTCGTTTCCTTTTTTTTTTTTTAATTCATAGATATGTATAAAAGGAAAAATTCACATATTTAAGTACCTGAACATAGAAGCATGCAAGATAGCTCCGGACTTGCCTGATTATGATAGGAGACCCATGGGATTTGGGTCTTGGTAAGTTTTGCACCATCCAGGTTCCCAGTTTTGATGTAATTCAGGAAAGGTTTGTCAGCCATCTGAATTTAAAAAAAAAAAAATAGATCCAAGGATTGTTCTGTGGTAAGCTCATTGCTGGAGGTGGTTTCAAGAATATCATTTGTTTTATATCATGGTACATTCTATCAAGGTACTGCTTAATAAGAAGCAAAGAGGAGTTCAGAAGAAAACCTTGGCAATGTTATCTGAAGGACAGTGTACAGTGTACAGCAAAAGGAATGTTGGCACAGGAGGCATGCTGTCATGTTGTCAGCGTGTTCAGTTTATAAAATCTCAGTATTTTCCATGTACTTACTAAAGTAGATCCCTGATGTGATTTTTAACCTTTTGTACATAATTTTCTAACTGCTGTGCTCAAGCTGCAGGTATAAATGCTGATCTCCACCCCATCAGTAAACTGTAACTCTTGGCAAGCTTTCACTTGGCAGTATTGCTGAGTATTGTAGCACAAGTATTGGAACCGTCAGCCGTATCAGCTGGTAAATTTTAAGATGTCTAGAGAAAAGTAGGAGTTAAGATTTATTTCTGTCACATGATACAGAAGAAAGAGTCAGTGAAGTATGAAACTAAATACATATAAGAATTACCTCAGTCATCTTGGAAGGTGGTAATAATGTGTGGAGGAGTAAGTTGCTAAAGGATGTACTGCTGTCTTAGCAGCCATAAAACAAATCAGAGGGCCTCACAATAAATCATCCTGAGTCAGATTTGTGAAGAAGAATTTGCATGAGGGACGGACAGAATGATTTCTTAGCACCATTGAGTGTCTTAAATTATTTTACTGGGTGAAGTCAACGTGAGTATTTTATGAGTGTTACTCACTTTCCAAGAATATAAACTGTTGCAGATAATTTCTGCACGGTACTAGGGATGCCATCCTTTTACTGAAGAGGCTCTAAAAGATAAATCATGATTTCTTTCTCTCTGACATGTTTTGTTTACTTTTAAAGAGAAATTCCAAAATAAATGGGCTGTGTGCTCAGTGATTGCTGTTTGTAGTTGTGGATTACTATTAAGGTTTTCATTAATTGCTTTTTTGACATGAGAAGGATTAATGTATTTTAATGATAGCTTGAAATTATGAACGTAAAAAAAAAAAAAAAGAAAACATGTATCAAAAGGCTTTTCCATTTTTGAGATGTCACCAGGTAGCCATTTTGATGCTCTTCAGTTCTGTGTAATTGTTCAACTTAGACCAGGGTTCTCAGAAGTTTCTGAGAATACTGATGCACTTAAAATGGAATTATACAGCAAATGGGTTTTTTTGTTGTTTTTTTCCTTTCTGAGCCATACTTTAAATCTATTATTTATGTCCTGTGCTGTTCTGCTGTCAGTGACTCAAATAATTGCACTGGGCAATTTTGTCTTTTTTTTTTTTCTTCCCACCCCAAAAGGGATTTCTTTTTCCCCCTTATTTCTTGCTAAGGCTTTACTATGCAGATGATCTTTCTGCTCAAATATGAGGCCATAGAAGTGTGACTCTTTAGATTAAATTCCATGCAGGTCCAATATCTCGTCTGTTGGTGCCTGTTTGCAGAAGCTAGGTCTGCACAGAAGGATGGGTAGCCTAATATTTCTCATCTGTAGCTCTCCATTCCTCCTATTGCTTTCTTGCTTTTCGTATGTCTGTCGGAAAATGCAGATAGCCCAGGGTGGTAGTGTCTAAATTACAGAATTCCCATGCACACATATGCTGCTGCATAAATAATAATTTAAAAATAAGTATTTCCAGACAGAGAGATTGTAGAGGGAGCAGCAACTTGAGAGAAGTACCAGTGAGAAAATGGCTTGCAATTTGGTTATGATGGGGTGAAGCAATTAGCTTCCTGAAGTTCGTTCTTCCTTGTGAATTATGGAGTAATTACTGCTGCGATTCTCCCTGGGGCAGCGAGTGCCAGTAGGACAGTTGAGCCATTGTGAAATGCCATCTGCAGTGGGTCAGACAAGTCCCATTGTCTCTCTGCTACAGCTAGCTGCAGCAGTTGCCAGGCCTGACATCTGTGGTGGCTGCACTGCTGAATTACGTAGTTTCTGAGTCCAGAAATGTAGAGAACTGTATGGCTGTTTGGCTGTATGTGTTGTGATACCAGGCACATGTCTAATGCCTTTGTCAAGACATGTCATTGACAAAGGCAGACTCTGCAGATGAAAACTATACTTTGTACTGCATTTATTATATTACGAAGTATTTGAAGTGTTGTTCTGCTTACTGTACAGCTTCTTGGGTAAAGAATTATGATACAGAAGATAGTTATATAACACATTCTGCATACTTTCATGTAGAAGAAATATATTCTGATACACGTACTTTTAGGAGCTTTATATGGTTTATGCTTATTTGTGGAAAAACTTTATGGGAAGAAAACAGAAGTGTTTTTCAACCAAAACATACAAGTAGTGGAAAATGAAGGCTTGACTTGCCAAGCTGTGGAGTAATAATGAGACTGCTTTTCTTTCTTCCTTGTCAAAATGTCTGTTTGGGAAATGTTTGAAGTATAGATAAATACTCTGGATCAGATTAGCTCTTGCAGTGGTGGTGGTGGCAGGTGGACAGCTGGCCGACAGGGATGTTGGTAGCTGTGGGGACGTGCCTCGTGTTCTGCATGGTGAATGCAGCATGATGCTTTCCAATGTGCTGAGCTTGTAAAAACAGCGTTACTGTGCTTGGTAGCTGCTTTTAGTTCTGTAATAGCTGACAATTTTTCAGTGGTATTTATGTCACAGTATCTAAAATGTTGTGTTTGACAGCCACGAGGAACTTTATTCCAGTCGTCCGTATGGAGCACTCGACTCTGGCTTCAATAGTGTGGACAGTGGAGACAAAAGGTGGTCAGGCAATGAAGTAAGTGTTGCAGCTTTACTTTTGTTGAGTGCCATACTGTGTAGGAAAGAAAAATAATAATATACATCTGGAAGCATATTCAATAGGTAATGTTTATATGTTAGTATGCAAACTTCATTCAGCCAATATTGTTTGTGATGTTGTTTGAGAAAAGCAAGCAAATCAAGCAATTGTAGCTTACAAGATGTTTCCCAAGAAAAATGTTTTTCTTTGTTTGTTTTCTGAAGCCAACAGATGAGTTCTCAGACCTCCCTTTACGCGTGGCAGAAATCACTAAAGAACAGAGACTGCGAAGAGAAAGTCAGTACCAAGAAAACCGAGGGAGCACAGTCGTAACTAATGGTGGAGGTAAACAGTGATCTTTGGCTAACAATATTTATTGTTGTAATTATTGAAGTTTTGGAATAGTTCCTGCAAATAATAGGTTGTCTAAAGACAAAGAACAGAGTAAGGTACAGAAATATAGTTGTGTAAAAACGATATTTTAAGTATGTTAAAGACTAAATCAAATAGCATCAGAATTAGAATTTTCAGGGAAACATCGTAAAGTTTTGCTGCTTGAGATGCTGGGAGAATTCACAGCAGCAGCCAATAGTCTATGCTCTGTGTCCACTGCTTGTGGAAGGGGATGAGCACTTTTGTCAGGGAATTCATGTTTTCAAGCAGTAGATGTGCCTTGTTCAGGAATCTTAGTTTATAATCCAAACATATTTGCGATCTGGGAGGGTACTTGTGAGAGTGCTTTTTTGCACCTTCTCAATTTGTTGTCCTGCAGTCTTGAAGTAGCACCCTTTTATTCGTTCCATAGATGACTGTGCTTCCCATGTTTCTTGATCTCCACAGTCTTTCTCTGTTTCAACTTGCAATAACCTCCTGCTACCACTGGCCTAGAGTTCAGGCCTCCTTTTGTTACTGTGACCAGTTTTAGCATTCTTCCAGGTTTGTTTTCAGTCATTCCCTCTTCTCCTTTCCATACAATACTGGTTATTAGATCTTTCAGCCTCATATCAACTGATTAATTTTTCTTCTTGCTTAGCTTCTATCTCTTTTCCGTTTCCCCTAAGGGTTCCAGTTCACACACCGTATCCGAGTCTCACTATTTTTCATCTCCTTCATCCATCTCTCACTTTCTCTTCCTTCCTCCTCCCACTATTCAACTTCTGCCATCTTCTTTTCTTAGTCTTACTCTCATCAGCCACAATATTTTGTTTTCTTTGCTAGCTTCTTGAAATATCTGAAACTTTTCAACTTGCACTCTTCTACACATTAATAGACAAAATAATTCAGTTAAATTCTGGCAGAGTTATAAGAAATGAAAACATGGTGTTAAGGGAAGCTGTGGGCAGCCCTAATAACAGGTTGTGCCACCAGCTTCACCTCTAAGACTAAATTCATTTTGTTCTTTAGGTTTTGTACACAGGCATTTCAAAAAGCCTTGTTAGTCTTGTAAGGTGGAGCACAGTCTGTTGATGAATAGGAGTATCTAAGGGGTACAAGTCTCAGCATGTGGCTGTCAGTGATCCCGGAGATCCTTTTCTATTTTGTGTTCCTGACACTGTTACTACTGTATTTCACCCTCAGCTGTAATATTATTATTATTATGATTGAAGTTTAATAGGCAAGGCTGGAAAGAAGGTGTTTGTTGTGGTGTGTGTGTGGTGCGGTTTTTGTTGTTTCTTTTCTGTTTTGGTTGGGTTTTTTTGGTTTGATTTGAACTTTTTTTTTTTTTTAAGATCTGAAATTGAGATGGAGAGTTAATGGAGCCAAAATCTATAGGAATGCAGTTTTGGATGGGTGTAGAAGCAGCGGAGGTGGCTTTGGCAGTAACAGTTGCTAGATTGTCTGGTGAGGCAAAGAGAGGTCTGTTTTAGACAAGCAGGAAGGAGGCGGGGGAGTAGGAAAAGAATGTCTGCAAGAGAGTCTAGAGCAAGCTTGGGGACGGTTTAAAGAGCAGGAAAGCTCTGGTCAGCAAAGGAGCTTGTGCTTTCCCTGCATCCACGGCATGGTGCTTTTCACCAAGGTAGTTTACTCAGTGTCATGACTCAGAATCCCTGGGCAGAATGCACGTTCTGTGTATATAAAACAAAACTTTTATATTGTTTTAGAGGTTTTTGTTGCTTTCTGTAGTATCCTGCATTGTTTCCGCTTAAACTTTTTGTAATCATTGCATTTGCATCCTGATAACTCGGTCAATGCTGTTCTCTGTTTTGTTGTTGTAGTAGTAAAAATAGTAGAGGCATGTCATATCCATTCGAATTTGTGTGGAGATGAATTAGGAAGCAAGATAAATTCAAAATGTACTAACACAACCTTGGTGTTAGTTGATAGATTTTTGATAGCTACTTCTCAGTATTGAGAAAGTCATAATATTGTTGGGTTTTTTTTGATTATTGCTAAAGTATCCACAGCCAACAGTTTAGATCTGTGTGTTTTTTCTGTTTCTCATTGCTTTGTAAAAACCATTAATTTTGTCATTACTTCAAAACCTGATGTTTAACAAATGTTATTGGGCCAGGCAGAATTCAAGACCTTTGAGGCTGAGCTTTCCAGGTTGAAAAAAGACAGTAGGGCTTTAGTTCCTGATGCTGATTTTGTGTTATTTGTTTTCCCCTCCTGTTGGTCATCTAATTCTGGGTGTTTCCTTTGTGTATGTATGTCAAGTGGAACATGATCTCGATCAGATCGACTATATTGATAGCTGTGCCACAGAAGAGGAGGAGGAAGAGGTGAGGCAACCCAAGTGCGTGGACTCAGACAGCCTCAGCTCACAGTTCATGGCATATATTGACCAGCGGCGAATCTCTAACGAGGTGGTGCTTTTACTTAAATTAATTCAATTCATGTGTCACGGGAGAGCCTTTGTGATGATAGTAATGCTTCTGTCCTCAGAGGTTTTCTTAAAAAAAAGAAAAAAAAATTATCTGATCTGGAGGAAGAGAGGAAGAGCGCAGTGTAGTGCTTTGTGGAGGGTCAGAGCTGGAGTGTTAAGCTGCTCGAGTGCCTTTTCAGATTTGTGGAATGGAAAGCAGCCACAGCTTTCCTGTCGTGTGGTGGGTTTTTGCAGCTTGTACTTTCGGTATATGTTAAGTGGATGGTTTTCCAAGGGAGCGCTTTCATCAGAAAACACAAAGTTGCTGCTTCCAACTGATAATTGGTGATACCTAAGAAGTTGTTTGTGTTTTCCTGATTAATTACTGAATAAATGGCTTTTTTAAGGGAAAAAATGTTCATTATCAGCTTAAAGGTTTACTATTATAATTTTGCAATTAATTTGGCTGTTCTTGTTGATTATAAGTTACACATCTGTAAGCTTGCTGCCTTGAGAACCCATTTTAAGTTTAGGCTAACTTCAGTATTCAGACTCTTCAGAAAGTCTGCTGTTTACTGCAATCAGTTTTGTTCTGTTTCAATTTGGGATAAATCTCTGAAGTATCACCACAGGTTATGGACTTGGATATGCATACGGTCACCTTTCTGAACAAAAAACATCATCTGTAGTTTGAGATGAATCTGGCATCCGAGTGTTCTCAGTCAGCAAAAGTAGACAGTTCCATGAGCAATGGGTAACAGTACTGCTAGACAGGCTGGAAAGCAGCTTTTTACAAATATCTAGAAACAGGCATAAGCAGCTCTGGACTATTTTCTTCTCACAAACATGAAAGAAAAAAAAGCAAAGTAGCCTCTTTGTCCTTTTTTCCCAACCAGCCTAAACAGTATCTTTTTCATTTTTGTTCTCAACTGTCTTTCTGTTTGAGCTGGTATGTAATACTGGCACTGGAATGCTGCATTTCAGAGATCTCAGTAACTGCAGTGCTGTTTCTGAGAGTCACGATACGTGCACCTCCTTACCCACGACATGCAGGCAGAGAACTTTGTTTTCACATTTTTTACAACATTCACAGTATGCTGTGCTAATTATAGCTGCTTCTATTGGTTTTTCACTTCAGGCAAATGATGTCCAAGAGCAGACAAGGACAATGATTTCTGTGAAGTTACTGTCACTTTCCTTCAGCTCACATCCTTTTGTTGCTTTCTGACGGCACAAGGATTAGAGTGCACTCGATGAGAATTCACCAGAGTTGCTTTGAAATTGTATGAATTGCCAAAACTGAAAAATTGTCTTTATTCCAGTTATAGCAGCCACTGCTGTGAACACATGGGGAAGACTGTTCCCTTTTGAGTCTCCAGTGTGTATGGTTTGGGTGGGAGGCACTGGAGAGTCTCCTCAGAAATCAAACTATAGAAATAGATTTTTAGCCACATAATGTTTCTTTTTATGTTCTGTGAGTCTTAATTAATACCTACGCACACAGCTTCACAATTCAGTGGATCATTGTATATGCTGCATAAACAACCTGTCTGAGCAACTCGTTGTTTGTGGTTGATAAGCTTTAACAGTACCTATTGTGCTGCAGTTTAAATGCATCCTTTCAGGTTATTGTGTGTTTTGAAGCAGAAAGACGCTTGCTTTTAGGGGAAAGAAAAAATCATGGATCTTTAATATTCATGGAGGAGCCTGGTGCCTGTTTTGTCTACTCTACATTACTGTTTGCTGTAGTAAAAATCAATGACTCAAATACCTATTGGAGATGGACTCATTTTGCAGATCTCACAAATTCTATATCAAATTATGGAAGCTGATGCCATTTGAAGCACAGACACAAGCAAAACTCAGAAAAGGCAGCTGCTGGCAACACAATGCAAAGACTCCTTGCTTTAAATTGTGAAAAGACTGATCAACATCAAAAAAGTTATTCTAGGGTTCTATCTATGCATAAAAATTAAGCTGTTTACAATTTCTGTACAAGGACAATCGTTTTAAAACACTGTACTAGTCAGGTGAACTGTATGCAATATAGCAATACAGGCACAAGTGAAAAGTGACAAGTTAACCTTGAAGTTTCCATTTTCCTACATTAGTGGGTATCACTAGAAGTTGAAAAATAACACCAGGAGCAATATGTCTCTGTTCCCAGTGAGATCAATGACTTATAGCTCGAATTAAACCATGGGTGTTCTCATTCATGTTTTTTTTGGTTTTGTTTTTTTTTTATTCTCCTGAAACCTATATCTTCAGGACATCATAAGAGAGCATCAGCTATTGTGTCCTGTGTTTCTGAGATTCCAGACTGCATTACTAAAGCTTCTTTAAATCGCAGGAAAAAAAGTGAGCTTGCCTAGTTGGAAACAAACATTTCTGAGATGTTTTATGGTTCTTTGTTGGATATTTTGAATACCAGTTGTTAGAAATGTTGCTATACAAAAAGATTCTTTGACTGTAATGTACAATATTGTGGATAGGTTGCTAACTTAGTCTTCTGTGTTATTTTGTGTAGGGCTCACCAGTAAAGCCTGTATCTATTAGAGAATTTCAGAAAGCAGAGGATACAAGGCGGTATTTACAACAAAATAGGTAAGAATATGTGATAACAGTAATTCTGTACAAAGTCTTGTGATGAATCTAGAGCACGTTTACTGAAAATGTTTTTTAAAAAATGGTGTTTTGTTGTTTCACCAGGGACGTGCATGGCACTCTATGAAGAAGTTATTACTCCAGATTCAGAATTCATATTCTAATAGTGGCAGGGATCAATAGGCTTGACTATTCTATACCAGTGCTCAGATTTAAATAATTGGCTCAAAGAAATCTGCCAAGTTAAAACATATGCTTCTAAGCTGATCTAATATATGCTTTCTGCAGTTTAATTTGTGCTTTATCTACATGTTTATCCATAAAATATGGGTCAGAATTGGCCAGGATGTAAGTGAGGTGGTTAGGTTTGAGAAGAGATGTCTGGGTACCTCGCTGGAAGAACAGAGGATAGGCAAATTTATGGCTTCTTGCTAACGCAACTGAAATCAAAACTGACAGAACCTTCAATATGCCACTGAAGCATTCTGATGTTCTGTGGAGTGAAAGTGAGTGTGAAACAATCAGCAGAACAGCAGATCAATTGTCCTAGGAATATTTGGAAAGAGAGAGAACTGCTAGCCCAAAGTATGTCATTATTTACTCTACCAGTACGTGTAATGGTGTTTGAAAATGGTCTTCAAAGAGAACGTGAAATCAAGAGTGGTGTGTAAATTTTTCCAGAGTTATGGAAGTGTTTAATAGAGACTTTGAAATGTACAGTCAGTGTGTAAATATAGTAGCCATATTGATATAATGAGGGTAACTCCTTCAGCATATATCAGCATTCCTTACCCTGTAGTGTCTACATGTAGAGTATGAAATAATAGAGCAGTATTACATGTTCTCCCCAAATTAAGGAAATGCTCTTGGTTTGAAAGACTGATTTTTTTTTAATTATTTTTTGTCCTATTTTAACATTTGAGATCAACATAGAAGTAATTACACAAACACTGAATTCCTTGAGATATCTGAAAAAAATTAGACCAGAAGAGTGGTTAGCCAGGAGTAAGCTGCTGTTTACATGCACAGATTTTAATGATAAAGAAAATTTAGATTACTAGGGCATCCATTGTTATCCAAATTGAACTTGAGAATGGCAGTGGTTCTTCATGTGTAAGTAATTGATTAAAGATGCACAGGAGTTGTAGCTTACACATTCTGGTGCGGCAGAGTGAAATTTTTAATGAGGCATTAAAAACAGGTTATGTTGTTGCCCTCAAAATTATGGGAAAACAGCCACATGATGATTAGCAATTTTTATAGATATATATATATATAATTTTAAGCATATGTATATATTAGTCAGATATTTCATTTGTGCCAACCACAAGCTGTAAACTGCTTCCACAATAATTCATTTCAAATGCCTTGGCAGGCAGCATTTTTTTTTTTTAAGCATGCTGGAGCCATTAAAACTCTTGAAGAATTGGATGTAGTGCAGACTTCATCTTAAGAGTACTTGCAGGAGTTGATTCAGCTCAGTAAATACAGATTTTGCCTCTGGACAGACTGGGGCTGTGGTGCATTTGAGCTACAAGAAAGCTGTGTGCTCTGGTCTGAATATGCTTCTTGGCACTTAGTTGAACCCAGATTTGGCATGTGCATTGGTGCTAACTTCAGTAACAGAGGAAACCTGAAGCATATGCGTTCTCTGCATCTTTTAAGCTTCTCCATGCAGAATTGGTAATTAGTCTGCACACAGGCAGCAGGGCTGATGTTCTCCAAGTGCATTCAGAAGTCTCTCCCTATTCCATGATTGCCCCAGGAGCAGGGGTTGCTGAGTGTAGGCTGTCAGTGATTTTCATGAAAGCAGTGTGGCAGGGAACGTGCTGTAGACTGTGGACCTTAGGGATTGTTCCAGTGTTTGCAGCTGCTTTCTAACTAAGAGCTGTACCAAATTTCTCTTCTGTTGTTTGTGTGATAGATTTGAAACAGCTCAGTTATTGTTTACCTTGTGACTTTGATGCCTTGTGTCACTGACAGTTGGAAAGTCATCATTTATTGGCAGTGAGCAGATTTGTTCAGAAAATACCAGAAGATGATAATGTTTTAAAAATAGTACTGTTCTTTCCAGAAAAAAAAGTAATTGCTAGAATATAATATTATTCTGAGAGTTTCCATTTTTCTGTGTTTTGAGATCATTCTGTTAAGGAAGTTATGTTTATTGAATTATGAACTCCAGCAGTTGTGATCTGACTTGGTATCACAACATTTCTTCAGTTGTCTTAAATTTCACCTTTGTGGTTGTCTGAAGCGAATTGTTTAGGCAATTACTTCTACAAAGAGCTGTAATCTAGAGAAGGATTTGTTTGACAGTAGTGTTTATGCATCAGTGGCCAATCCCCCTTCCACCTGGTGTTTACCTGCAGGGATACTGATGAATTACGAAGACCTGAAACTCTAAATTTGATGCAGGACAGAGAGCATCACCAAGTGCTAAGGAGTTATGTGGACAGGACAGAGAGGTAGGGAAAAGAAACATACAGTTTCTACTAAATATTTTCAAATTATTTTCTTGGCTAAATAACCGTGGTGACCAGTTGCTCCTTTATATGAGGATCACCTGAAAAGTTCCTGGACTGGTTACTTAATCAGCTCCTGGAGAATGAGTAGTAAGTACTGGATATCTCAGTGTAATAGGCCAAATGTCCAAACCCGTTGATACATCTTGAGCTGCAGAAGGATTTTATCAGAATTCAAGAGAAGAGGCAGAAATGACTGCACAAAGTCTTTGTGAAGTAACTAAGTTGAATCATTATTGCAGCTTTACTAAATAATTACTCTTCTAGAGTTGATGAGATACGTGTGCGTCACTGACAACTCATACAAGATTTTATTTTACTTCTTAATTTAATATTAAAAATATACTTTCTCTTTTTCCTTTTTTCAGACCCCCGGCTGATTCACCTTACTTTCTCTCTCTATCAAGTCACCACAGTCAGGTAACACGTTGAACTGCACCATTTTGTTCTTTTTGCCTCTGTAGCTCTGTCTTTACAGCATGGTGCACTGTTTTGTTCCAGGTGCCCAGTACAGATCCCGAGCTGCACCGCAGGCACATAGAGCGTACCCGTCGGGAGGCACAGCTGGCAGCACTTCAGTACGAGGAGGAAAGGATGAGAACAAAACAGATCCAGAGAGAAGCTGTTCTTGACTTTGTTAAAGTACCTCCTTTTAGTACCAAGTTGATTCCAAACCTTTATCTTTTCTGATCCCCTTAATGGAAATTAATTGCTACGATCATTAACACTTGTATGCTGCGCTCTTGGGCATGCGTGGTGTTTTACAAAGCAGTTGAAGAAACAGCATTTAATTCCATTTAGTGATGGTGCTGTGGCTTAAAATAGTGAAAACTAGAACTGTGAATGAAGACACATGCGTTTTTCCGAATATACAATGGTTGTAAAGCATCCAGTTTGTGCATAGCTCACTTCTCATTCTCTCAGTTTTTTATTTGGATAGGTGTGATAAGGTTGATATAAATAAGAAAGAGCCTTTACTTGAAAAAATATAGAAGCAAATTAATTTTAAAGAGAAATTTGGCAGAGAAGAAAGCAGTCACACATGCAGCATAATGTTGCCTGTTCTATTTTGATGTTTTATGCTCACCTACTCAAATGTTGCCATCACAAATTTAAGAAATACTGCAGTTAATACTGTGGGCTTAGAATAGGAGAGAAAAAGAATGTTGTGTTGCATTTATGTAATATATAAAGTTACTGTAGGAAGAGGGTTTTAGCCAACTGAAACTGGGCTTTTCATTAACCTCAACTCATCTTAGATTCCTGGCAATATTGTGCAGAAAACATTTATTTATTTACTTTTAAATATCAGCTCAGTCTTTCAGTTAAAAACTTAAGATATTTAGAATGCATTTTGTTTATTGACAAGCGTTCTTTTCTTTTTTCTTCTTCTTTTGTTGCCTTTGTTATTCATGAGAACTTTGTTCTCAGCAATGAAATTCCTCCCTTGGGTGATATTTGGGGTTTATTATGCATCTTTAAGATGCAAAAACAGTTTGGGCTTTTTGTTTTCATACAATATGAAGGCTAATTTTTGACTAATAATATTAGGGAAGTTTCAGCTCAGTGGAAACTTGAAATGACCCTGGTGTATATTTTATTTAAAAACTAGGACTTAGTTGGGTTTTACCATACTTCTAAACTATGCTGTTTTGTTCAGAGCTTTTGTTTCTCTTACACATTCTTTTAAATTGGTCTTTCATTTTTTCTTTATAGCAAAAAGCATCCTTAAGTCCTCAGAAGCAAAGTCCTCTGGATAGTGAGGTAAGACTCCAAGAAGAGTATTACAGGGGTTGGCAGCACTTGGAATTCTTAACTTTCTCCAGAAAAAAAACCTCTCTCAGAAATCAGAGATTTTTCTCATTGTGGAAAATTCTTCAGGACTGGGTTGCAGCATAGTTTTTTCTCATTTAATAAGCCATGGGTTGACACTCCTCCCCTCCACACCTCCCCTTATGGATCAGTTTAATATTTCCTTCTGTTTGTGTAGATTGCTTGTCTGAGTGTTTTGTTTTCTTGTATGTTTTCTGTGTTCTATACAGAAAATAGATTTCATATTCCATTTCAAGATGCTGCTTGGAAGCAATACAGTTCACTTTCTGATGGGAGTGTTCAAACAAATTTTTCTGTTGCAGTCATTTCTGCCTCATTGATCAGTTTTCTCCCCTTTGCCTGTCACCTTGCCAGTTATCCCAGAAAGATTAACTACTTTTATTTTGAGGTCTATGTGTTTATTCAAAACAAAAACAAAATAAACTTTCTTATAACGTAATTTTATAATGAAAAGCAATTAAGAGGGGACAAAAAATCATACGAAGCTCTGTCTTATAGAATAGACAGACCTGAGCCAATGACAGCTGTTCACTTTCTACATCACATTTCTGTGTAGTAAATGCTCTTCCACTTCTTGCCATCCCCACTTACATCTAGGGAAAATTAATTCACATGGCAGTGTTAATTAGATCACAACCTTTAAGAGCATAATGCGTATAAATAGCTCTTTAGAAGCATTTTCCACCTTAGTTTTTTTTTTTTTGCTTGGTAATTAGTGAAACATGAGATATTTGAAATGGTTTTTGCTCCTTTTCCTTCTTAATGTTCTTCTGTTCTTAGTTTATTCTTTTAAAGGGTCCTTTGTTTTCCCACAGTAAGAATTGTGAATATGCAGTTGTCTGAATTTGCTTGAGACAACACAGAAAGCAGAATAATTGATTCCTTAAGTGATATGAATATCCTGTAATTCATGGGTCATGTGGCTGTATATTCCTACGCAGCTACGTGTACTGTATGGAACTGCAGAAAAAATGCCTCACAATGCTGTAAACAAGCAGTACGTGTTCCAAAATGTCTGTCTGTTCACAACTGTGTCATTCTGTTTGTTTCTGACATTACTCCATCTCTCCCACCTCCCAGTGTCCCTTTCCATCCAGAAGGTCTCAGCATACTGATGATAGTGCCTTGTTAGTGGTAAGATCCTGCACGCAATGGCCTTTTTATGTGGCAGATTCTAGAGCATAAAAATAACTACACGTTATGGTTGTCTCAGATT
Source organism: Penelope pileata (assembly GCA_013396635.1). Taxonomy (NCBI): domain Eukaryota; kingdom Metazoa; phylum Chordata; class Aves; order Galliformes; family Cracidae; genus Penelope; species Penelope pileata. Next base: position 103,097 of record WBMW01000985.1, read on the forward strand.
AGACAAACTATTTTAGAGCTAATCTAAATAGCATAAAACATGAGCTCTTTGACAAGTTTGAATACGATGATATTTGTACTGTCAGCCATTTCTTAATAACCTAGTGATATTTTTCTAGAAAATAATTGAAGCCTAACTTTTGCTGAGAGCAGAAGGAAATTACTGGTGCAATTTATAAAGAACAATTTATAAAATTCAAAATTAACCTCTAGCAGTTCTAGTTTGATTCCCCCCCTGTTTATCTTGCTTCCTAATTGATGAGCTTCTCAGTGTCAAATAAACAAGTTAACGCTTTGAATACAGCCTTCTACTTCAGCTTTGTTTGCACCCTGCACCTAGTGGTTAGAATTGTGTAGTGTCTTGGTAATCGTATCACAGCAAAGGGAAAAAAATTGCTGTACAAATAAATGCTAAAAGTCATGAAATATTCCTCATACTCTGCTACTATTTATGGATCAAGAAGCGTTAATAATCTATTTTGAACACTAGCAAAAATGAAAACTTTTATGTACTTCATGTTTTATGCTATTTCTTCTTTTATGGCATCATAGTGATGTAGCATAATTAAGGAATATAATTAATGCCACAGTCCTTGTCTATAAAAGAAAGATTCACTTGATTTGCCTGCTGTTGCATGACTGCATGCCTGGGAGTTATGTTCTTAATTCATGTGCACCCCCGTTATCTGCCTGGATTTTCTTTAGGCAGTGCTCTGAGAATACATCTCTGCAGAACGTGTTGGTCAATATGTTTACTGTCTCTGTATTCAGCCTTTTTGGTTTTCCTGTTAACACATGGCTGGCACTGTGAGAGAAAAAAAGAAGGCTCATTAATATTATGAAGAGAATTAGTTGTCATCATGCCTGCTTAGAAAAATCAGTCAGTTAATCTAAATAGGAAGCACATTTTTATATACTGTAAGACCCAGGAGAACAGACATGGTTGGTGTTGAATGCTGATATTCTGTTGTCAGTGAATTCATCTTTGGAATGTATTTTAAAGATGCATTTTAAAGACTCCCCTTTTATTTGTTCATGTGATCCCATGTTTTTTGTTGTAAACTAATGTAATGAATTTTAGTTGTATACATAACTTTAAATTTTCAGAAATTAGTTTGCTGCACTTCCATTCACGTTGATTTCTTTTGTGCCTTCATCCAAGTTAAATCCTTGCACTAAACAAGAAAAAATAAAGAAGTGGCCAGACTGGCAGGGAAAGATTGAACTGTATTTGAAAACAATCATTTCTTTCTATTAAATTTTCTTTTGATTCTTTGCTTTTTTCAGCAGCACTAAACCATGCATCCTGTGCGTGGTGGTTTCAGTCTGTGAAGCGCTGGTTTTCTGAACTGTTGCAGTATGACCTGCAGATCTATATGGCAGTGGCCATACGTGGCGTGTCTAATGATGACAGATGCCAGGACAGCTGTTTGTAGTGATTGCTGTAACTGGAACATTCAACTCTGGCTAGCTCATGAGTTTGTAGCTTTCCCCCCCTCCAAAGTATTTTGGATGATAGAAACTTGTTCAACAACAAGGAATCGATCATTAGTTTTCTTAAAAAAGAAACACAAGTCAGTCATAAGAAATCACTTGAAATTACTTTTAAAATGCTTTTGCATTTCATTTGACATTTCTCCTGTCATTATGCATTTGAAATTTAGCTAGGTCTAGTTTCTGAGGATGGTTTTTCCTTCAGTGAAGGATAGAGGCATTCATACCAAAATACCATTTGCTAACAACAGTTGGGTACATATTTTCCATTTACATCGTTTCCTCTTTGTCATTTTCTCTCTATGCCTGAACACTGCATGCAAATAAATAACTGACATACTGCTTATTGGATTTCCCACTAATTGTTCCAGTTTTAAGGTGTGGGAATAATACTTTGTGGGAAAAGAGGAGAATGTTGCATAGATGTATCATAAAAGATGTTTTGTTCAGCATTTCCATCCTTATGTCAGAGCTGTATAAACTGAGCAGTTGGTTGCTTTTCTTCTGCTCCAAACAATGTATTCAGCTCAAATGTAATGAAAAACATTAAAAAAAAAAAAAAAAGACAGAATGCAGGCAAGCTCTCCTTTATTTTGCTTCTTCCCTCTTCAGGTATTGTTACCTCTTTAACAGAAAATTTCCTAAAAGCAAAACTTAAGTTGTGACTCTCCTTTTTAAATCTTACCATGTTTCTTTCATCACAAATTAACATACGCTGATGTTGCCCGGGTTACTCTGCTCGTTTCTTTCCATTTGTAAGCACTTTTAGGAGGTCTGGGTCAGCTCACAAAATGGCTATCCACACCTCCTGTGAGCATTCATAGTTTACTTGCGTGTTCCTTCTACATCCCTGCGATTTGAAGCGAAGTGGAGTTTGGCCATACTCACGTGCACTGTGATGGATTTCATTGTGTTGATTTGTAATAGCCAGAGAAACTAAAACGTTGCTGAAGAAATACAGTCTCTGGCCTCTCTGAGAAAATTTGCAGTATACCTCCACGTCTGTTATTAGTCATATCCTGCTTGCCATGCTCACAGCAGTAGTCTCATCACAACTGAGAGTACTTGTTAATACAGTATCAAGGCTTCAGACTTGGGTAGTGATGCTTATGAATCTCATTTTTCCCCAAATACTTTTTTTAACTCTACTACAGTGTGTTACAAGGGAACAGTATGTTACAATGGGAAGCAGATACAAGAGGTACCATCCTTTGTTCTCTCAAACTGCTTCCCCGTGTGTCATAGAGCCTGTGAAATACCTGATAAACATCAGGCAGCCGGTGTGACCTCTTCTTTCCATAACACTCGTGTCAGTGCTACCTTGGGCTGCCTTCGTTGCGTTGTGTTTTCTTGTTGTGGTCTCAGAGGTGACCTGAGACCAGTGTGTCACGGTTAACACGTGGGATCTCTGAAACATCTTAAAGGCTTTTGGACATTAGTGTGCTACAAAAAATAACAGCATGAGTACAGTAAGCATGACTTGAATTGCACTAGCTTGTGCTCCGAAGGTTTCTTTTGGACAGTTGTTGTCCATTTGTATGTTCAGACAATAATCAAATTCCCTTAAAACATCCTGATTTTTAGTTAGTGCAGTCATGGTTGGGCTCTGCTTTGGCATTCCCTATATCTACAGTTGTTTCTGGCTTGGGGAGATTTCTCTGACTTCAGTGCTAGACCTAGAGACGAAGAGCAGCATGTGCAGTAGTGTTGTAAGTCTGAACTGCAGCATCCCGATTCTTCTTGTATTGCAGCTACCTTCTCTTTCACTTGTTCTTTGCCTCACTTCTTCCTCTCTTCCCTCCCTTTCTTTCCTTGCTGTCCCTGACAGAATGGCTTTGAGCCCCTCTTTGTGTTTGAGATTGACAATAACACCAATACCATTAAAAGGCGGCCGGGGACTCGCCAACAGGTGAAGAGCATGCGCTGTGTTGTGGTGGTCTGACCCCGTGGTGTGCAGTGTTCCCCCTCTTTGCCCCCTGGTGGGTGTGTGGATTGTGACTGCTGCTTGTTACTGTGTCAGGATTGTCTTGCTCTTTTTGTTCAGGAATAAACAGGTTAATATTGCAGATCAACATTTGTTTTATTTTACTTCTTGCATGTGCTAGCTCATTTTTCATTTACTAAAATGATATTTTGAAGCTCCTAAAGCAAATAAAAACCAACAAAAAATGTTAGCACGGCTAACACTGTGTAACTCCTGCACTGCTGCAAAGAAGGGGCTGTGAGGATCAGCTGCTAAGTCTGCATAGGGCATAAAGATGTTTGTGTAGGGCTTGTCCTGTGCATAACATCTCCTAGTTCTTCCTGGCTGGACTGTTCTGAAGTGGCAGAATAGTTGCAAATCGTTTACAATTCTTATTTACTTTGTGTGTAATTCACAAAGATCAGCATTAGGTGTTTGGGGCAGAACAAACACCTTTAGCCCATTAAGATGCAAGTTTCTCTGGTTTTACAAAGTTGATAAGAAATTATCTTGCTAAAAATACACAGCTTACTTGCAACCTTAAAAAGAAAGGTATTTATTTGGAGTAGTCTCAGGACAAACTGTTACAGGGTACGATTTCCCTTTGGGTTTAGAGTCTGATGGCGTAGATGTTACTTCAGGTGTTTTTTTAGGAAGGCCTTGCCTATTTGTTGTTTACTTTTGCTTCTGATGTCACTTTGTTGTGTGCAAAAAGGAAAATTTTGCCTCCCAAGCTTTTTAGCCAGAAAGTTCAGGAGAGCAGGAAGCTTTATCTGTAGTTTGACAAGTAAATGTCTGTTGTCCCTGTCTTTTGCCTGTGGTGTGTTTCTGAGAATGTGACCACGATTGCCTCTTCCTTTCTGACTTGTCTACTCAATTCCACCTTTGCATGTGACCTCCCCGCTGCTTGCTGACACTGCTCCTGCCTTCTCTTTCTTTCTACTTCCAGTCTCTCTCAGGGTTGAACCAAGAAAGCTGTGCTGCTACCCTGCCTAACTCTACCTTCAGTCCTGTCAAGGTATCTCTTGCTGTTATCAGTCACCAATAAAGCCAACAAAAATCTGGGATCCACACATCTGTTTTAACAGGTGTTAGTATGTCAGCTTCTAGCAAAAGTTCAGGTAGGGTATGAATCTGACTTAAATGATTAAATTGTGGTGGATATTACCTCATCTTAGCTTTGGGCTGTGTCAAAGCTATAAAAACATGGTAAGCAGTCTCTGCTCCAAGGGGTTCTTGGTTGCCTTTGACGTTGCTTTTTATTTACAAGATGATTTTCTCTTAACGAAGTTGAGTTTGTCAGAAGTACTTCTGTTGTGTTCCTTACCAGCTTACTTCTACCCTTGAATATAGGTGTCCTGTATTTCTTTTTCTTTGTGGAAACTCCTATACTGCATGCTTTCATCATGAGAAATTGGTCTGTGTTAAGCACTATGGTCAAACCACAGTGTTTGACTAGGGAGAATGGTATTCAGCGAACAGCAGTTTGGCATTATCAAAGATGTCAGAGGCTGTCTATTCTTATCAGTGCTGCTGTTACACAAGTTTTGCATGTTTTTTAATTATCTATTTATTCTGTATCCCCTTTGCAAAGAGTGCTTAGTCTTGGTTAGAAGGAAGAGTAACCAAAGATATTGCACTGTCAATGCAGTTTCGTCAGTTTTTCCTCAGAGAAGAGTAATTGTGCCATTTCTGCAAAAGAAAAAGCTTAGTTGCTTTTGGCAGAGATGAGACTGGGGGAGCAATGTGTTGTGTTTTTCACATTTCTGTGTTGTGTTTATTTTTCTGAAGCATATTTAGATGGATGGTGCCTTTTTTAAAACACAGCAAATAAAAAATGTCGTCACAACTTTCCCAGATTAGGACCACTTACACTCTTTTGCTTTTTTTTGTCCACAGAGTGATGACAGATCTACCATCTCTCCTGGCTCACCTACCACTCAGACAGGTAACAGGGGAAGGACGTGAAGTTTTTGAAGAATAAGGTCAAAGTACTGGCCTGCCTATTTGTGCTGTCAGGAGAAGGGAGCATAGGTTCCCTTCTCTTTATATGGCACTGCTTTGCTTTAGAGCTCACCCGGTTGTTTGGGTCTCCTTGGTAACATGAGGGGAGAGAGCAGGGGTGAAGCACGTCCTCAGGGAGTGTGTAGGGTTGCAGGCTTTGGCCCATAGCTTCATTCAGCAACAGAGAGAACAGTTGTTGGAAGTGGTATGTGGAATGTGCTTTGCATGGCAAGTGTCCTTGAAAGTGCCTTTTCCTGCTCTGCGCTTTTATCATGCATGCATGTGATTTATTTTATCATTATATTAAAATTTTTTTTTGTTCTTTTTAATTGCCGCGTTGCTGAACCCATTTCCTATTTAAACTCTAACCGTTTCCTTCTTCCTCATTTCCTTTCCTGTGCCTTTCCACATTTGTTTAGTCCACCTTTCCCCTCCATATCCTGGTCATGCAGCCCTGCCTTCCTATAGAAACCCTTCCCAGCGACCCGAGAGTTTCCTTTTCCGAGCAGCTGTCAGGGATGAAGCAAACAAAGGTAGGTTGTATAACTCAGAAATCAGCTTGTTTTGTGTTACACTGTGTTAACATCTGCATTACCTGGGTTTTGCACTGTTCTGTTACTTCGGGTCGTTACTATCAAACTAGTTTTAGGGTCCCAGTTGTAGACGTATGGCATTAGATACTTTGTGAGTAATCATCATGTTTGTGGAAATGCAGGAAATGGGTCTGTCCCAAAGAGATAGCAAGGAAATGCCACACAAACCCTCAACAAGTTATAAAGGCACCTTGAAGATCTTGCACTGTATGTAGCAGCATGTAACAGAATTGCACATTCTGTAGGTAGACTAAACTCTTTAAACATACTTTACCTTCCAAAACCTTGCCAACAGAAAGAAGACAATCTAAATAGAAAGGAGGATGTGTTAGGAAACACCTCATTTAGATTAGTAAGTCATTAGTTTGATAGATTAATAAGCTACCTGAAGAAACAGATTTGTGGAAAGGAATGCCCTGTACCCGTTCTGGAACACTGTGTGTGTGCAATACAGCAGTGAAGGACAGCCAGCCAAACCATACTTACTGATTTTCCTTTCCTTCATGCTGCTTTTTTAGTGGTGACTTCATCTTCTGCCCATGCCTTGTCTCCTGCTAATGATCCTGCAGACGCTAGAGTTAGACAGAACTCCAAGCAGCGTGAAGAGGAGCTGGAGCTAATAGAGCAGCTACGAAAGGTGAGTGCTGACAGAAAACTGTATGTGGACATCTCAGTAAATGCATGGTGTGCCATCATGTTAAAGCTGCCCTTGTGTTTTGGACTCATTTCACTGAACCAATTACGGTGAGGTGCTGACCAAAATTTAATGACACCGTGCATCTGAGTGTTTCCTTCAGATGGATGCAGTGGAGGTCACTTTGTTATGGTGGATAAAGTTAGATTCAAGTACTGTGCAATATACAGTCCTAACTCCTGCTTCTGACTTGCCAATGATCTGTGCTTTTAAAACAAACGTGCTTTCTTCTTTATCACCCTTCACACTTTTAAGGAGCTCCCTGGAAAGCTCCCTCAGTGGTTTCCTTTTAATCTCTTTTTAAAAATCCATCTTTGCCATAAAGCAAGTGGCATGCAGAGACTACTGCCAGTCATGCTGACAGCATGGTTTCCTTGTGTGCTGTGAATCCATCTGTTGATTCTTGCTTTATCCTTAGTTAAGTGTAGAATATCTGTGGCAAAAATATTCTTTATGTTTGGGCTTTTTGTCTGTTTGGAGCCAGTTGGCCCTGGTTTGTGCCCATGTACAATATTGAACATGCCTCAGGGCATTCAGGTACTGCTCTGCTTTGCCCCAGGCATGTTTCTGGTGAGCATGAAGGGATTCCCTGAAGTGCTCTAATGCTCTGAGCTTTAAGAACTCCTCTTTGTTAAAGCTGATTTTAAAAGCCGTAAAAGTCCCAGATGGACAGAGAGTTCTTCTTCTGCAAGTTTTAGGGTAAGGACAATGTGCTTTCTTTCTCTAAAAGGAGAAAGCTGTCAAGTAAAATGAAACACACCTTGGTGTTTATAGAGTCTTTCATCTCTTACCTCAGAGCGCTTTACATCCAGTCTCTCTCTTGTTTTGCTTCCTAGGTAAGCTTAAATCTTTTTTTATATACTTAAAATTTTAGATACAACTTAGCAACTAAGTGTAGTTCACACAGCATTTGAAATACAATTAAAAACCTGATTTAAATTTATGTTCATTCCCTTAAACAAATGTTAATTACACCATTTTTTAAAACTATTTATACCAAGTAGTAGTCTGTTTTTTCTCTACCAAGACTTTTCTTAGCTATATTGTCCTTCAACCCACAGTGGCATTTACTTTCACTTCCCTTGGCAGAACCGTTCGCTGAGAATGGGAAGGATCAGGAATACTGTTCTTAGACCCTGATTTTTATTATTTTTGAAGAATGGTTGTCTTGGTCCCCTGTGCTGTGCAATGATAACTGTTCATCATCGAACTCAAGTGCTCCAAGAGTCTCTTCAGCTCTGGCCCAGTGCTGTGCAGAACTTTTGCTGGTATTCCTCAGAAAGCTGTTCAGAAGTGTCCTGAAGATGGACAGAGAGTTGTAGTGCAAATACTTCTGCCTCTTGTAAAATGTTCTGCAGAATGAAACAGTTGGAGGGAACCAGCTCTTACTTTTTGTGTGTCCATGTTCATTTTTTGCAGAACATTGAATCACGGTTGAAAGTTTCGTTGCCCAGTGATCTTGGAGCAGCTCTCACTGATGGTGTTGTTCTGTGCCATTTGGCTAACCATGTGCGTCCTCGATCTGTTCCCAGCATTCACGTCCCATCACCTGCTGTTGTAAGTATATAACAATGATGCTGCTTTATAGGTGTCCAAAATGCCAAAGTTCTCTATTCCAGGCAAGGACTAGATTCATCATTCTATCTTTTGAACGTACATGACAAAAAAACAACTACCTGTTTTGTCTGAACAATGTCTTTGGCTTCTTTAAAAAGTTTGTTTCATTTAAGCAAAGTTGCTTCTAATACAGAATTCAAGAAAGCATTAAGATTTTCAAGTCCTCCCAATGTTAACTTGAGACGTAGTGAAATAAGAGACAGTTAATCCTGAAAAACAAAGTAGGACATTTCAGAAGATCAAAAGGTCTGAGAAATTCAGGAAAAATACAGGGAAACACATCATTCTCTACAGTATTTAGGATCTCACTGCACAAGACAGTGAGAACAAGCAGAGAAGCCAAACTGATTTCTCTGTCTATTTCACAGCACTACAGATTTCTCTGCTTAGGAAATTTAGGAGAGCACTCTTGAACTACATTTGCATATGCTTGGAGAATGCCATGTCCTGGAACAAAATAAACCCGGTCATACTTTTGTGATAACAGGAAAAAAGTTTGTTATATCTGAGGTCTGTTCAGAGCAAGGAAAGAAGTGAACAGAAGTTTGAAAAACTGAGAACTTGTTTTTCTTACCCTGCCTAACTGCAGTGTTTTTGGAAGGCAATGAAGATAATATATGCATTAGTCTGCATCATGTAAGGAAAGCATAGGATTAGAGCAAGATCAAGAACTGTGACATAATGACAAATGATTTACCTAATCTGTCAACCAAAAAAAATCTGAATGTTTTAGTCAAAAAGTTCAGTGAAAACATTTAGGATCAGCTGCTTGAAAAGTCGTATGGAGAGACAAACTGCTTGTTATGCACCTTCACGTTATCGTAAAACTATACAAATAAGGAGGGAAAAAAGCCTTTTCCTGCAGGAAGAATTCAAAACAAGCATGTTGTTTGCTTTTTCTTATTTTAGAGTCAATCCTTGTTTTGGTTGAAATTTGAACTGGTGCTTACAGGGCTGCACACTGTATCGTTGTGGTTCCTCCCCCTTGGATTTATGCAAACAAGCAGATGTCTTCGTTATTCTGAGAACGACTGAACTGGACATGCCAACATTTTAGGCAGATTGTGGAATCATTAAGAGAAAAAGCAGACAGCTGCTATTCAGAAGACTCAAGTCATTAAGGATATCTTTTCAATGGCCTGGTTTTATCTGCTGTTGAATATTCTGTGTTACGAGCTAAATCATGGCTTTGTCATAAATCTCAGGGAAGAGGCAGCCTGTAGCTGGACGGCTCCAGCAGCAGAAGAGGCATCATGTCTTCCCTCAGTCACAATGGGATCGTTGTATTCCCTTCATCGTGCAGGAGGAAGAACTCAGCAGTAGCTTTTAACTTTACTTTCTTGGTGGGGAAGCATGGCACACTGAGGGGGATAGAGGAAGACCCCCACCAGTCTGCTTTTCTCCCCTCATAAGGGAAAATATCAAACTCGCAGAGGCTGCTACTACATAGACTATGGGTGGTTTGTACAAAGGAACAGGAAGCTTGTGTTTCTTTAATCAGAAAAGAGTAAGCCTCAAGAGTAGAAACAAGACAGAGCCCGTGCAGTGCTATGTCTGTGTAGAGGTAAGAAAGCTAACTACGTAGCAAAAATCTTACCTGAAAAATGCCAGTGAGTTCAACTTAAGGAGGTTTATATGCCACAAGTCTCAGTTCCAGTTTTATTCCATTATTTTCTGGTTTCATCTAGCCTTCATTTTTAATCTCTTTGATAATTGAAATAAGGCTTGAAATATTTATTTAACATAGTAATCCAGAATGGACTTCAGATTGCTTCAAGTCATGAGATTGCTCTGAAATCACAGCACAGGTGCTTCATGCAAAGTGTGTTTTTAAATGATCCTATTATAGTCACTATAAATGTTAGCCTGTTTTATGCAACACCTTGTATACAAATATTGCACAGATTAGAACTGTCTTTTTTAAAATTATCCACTATTCATCAACTAGATCTTCAGAAATCTTGAAATTCACTTTTCTCAAGAAAAGCAAATGCAACAGAGCCCGGTGTTAATTATGCTAACTTTGAATTTTTTTTTTGAATTATGCTAACATGACAGTGTGGTGTTTTTTTGGCAAAGCGATTTATTAAGAGTTTTATTAAGATGAAAATCCTTCCAACTGAGAGCACTGTGCTTGCCTTCTTTGCAGCCTAAACTTACGATGGCAAAATGCAGACGAAATGTGGAGAATTTCTTGGAAGCTTGCAGAAGGATTGGAGTGCCTCAGGTACGTATTTCTGCTGCTCCAGTGTTACGTTTCAGGTGTGATTTTGTATGATCAGGAAAAAAAGAAAACATTGGGAATAGTTTATCTAGCAGAGGTCTGATTCAGTAACTGCTGCACCTTAGGTTCCTCACAGCTGAATGCAGCTTGAGCCTGCCTTTAGAATTGCAAGGTACTTAATAAAGACAATTAAATTTTCTCAATATTAGATGTTTGGCAGCTGAAAAGTGGCATAAAATTTTGATGATGTTTTGCACGTGTAAATTCAATCCCAAAGCATTTGATGTTCCCTCAGAATAATCCCTTTGCGTGAACATCTGCACTGTCTGACCAAGGAGTCCCACTGTTACTGGCCTTTCTCTGATGGTAGCTATCTTTGCATAGATCCTAACGCTTTGTTACGTAGCAGTGGTCGAACTCTAATTTCTGATATTCTTTTTCCCTTGCTGCAACTGGAAGAGTAAATAAAATAGTGCACCTGAGTCCAGTTACCATGTTTTACGCTGTCCTGTCCTTTCTGCTTTCTTATTCAGCAGCTGTCTCAGTAGAAATGATTTTGCTATGATGTGTTTTCCTTTGTTTCTTCTAGTGCATTAATTGGATTGATTTCTTGTACTGCTAAGTATCAGCGTTTCTGTCGTAGGCACTGCTTTTCTTTTTTCTGTATTGTGAAAGGGAAAAGTAGACCCAGTGACTCATTTCCCTGCTGTTTCTAAAAGCAGTGCTCTCCAGTCAGTCATGCAGAATTTTCTGGTAGCTTCACTTGAAGGCATTTGAGCCACTGGGATTTTAGGATAGGACATTTTTTGAGCTGCCCAACAATTTCACATGACTCACTGGTGAATGACATTGGACCATGGTAGGGAGTCATAAATGATCATTAGTGCTTTGAGATCCTGAGATACTTTAGTCCCCTAAGAAACTCGAGCCTTTGGCTCCCAGCAGGACTGCATGGTATAAATCCTTCTGGGGCAAAATCGTTCAATTCCATTCCAGCTTCCCTTTTTATAGCTCCCTCAGATACAGAGATGTAATTTTTATGGGGTTAGGGTACAAAGCAGATGACTGAAATGTCACAAATTTAAGGACAAAAAAAAACACTCAAGCAAAAAATCTCCTATAGACCCAGTCTACTGCATCTGCTACACCTGTCTGAGATCCTCCTGCTTTCTCATTTCTCCTGCTTTAATGTGAAAGAGTGCAAGGAGAATGTCTCTGGGGGATCTTATTGAAATGAGATGAGGAGGTGAGATACCAGTATGAAAGAATGGCATGGCAGCCTAATGCATTTCTGCTGAAAAGATGCCTGCAGGTATCTTCCTTTCATTTAAGTTCTAATTAGAAACCTAAAGGGCTTTCTGGAAGTGTGGATCTATGTAGAAATACTTACCTTCTAAGAGGAAGGCTCTCTTATGTAAAAAGCTGCTTTTGGACAATGCTAATTACAGGCATCACAGTGAAGCAGCTGTTTCTGTAGAACTTTGCTAGTTAGAGCTCGTGCAGGAAAAGAAACCAACAGTTGAGCAGATTGGTATCTGCATCTAGATTCCATTGATTTACAGCAGTTACCTCTGCGAAAGGGAGGCGAATGGTACACGGTGGGAATAGTTAGAGAGCACTGAAACTCTAATTAGTAATAGATATTTCTGCAGAATACTGCACTCAAGCATCAATTACACACAAATAATCCCTGGTACTGTTTGCATTAATTATGATACATGTGGAGACTGAGCTGAGGACTCAGTGCCAAAAGCATCTCAGAAAGCTGCAGTCTCTGTTTCCCCTGAAAAAATGGTTTCCCTAAGGCGTGTGTAAGCTGCTGTGTTTTTACCAACCAAAATTGTTACACATTTAAGCTGTATAGGTGCAGGCTCCTCACTGAACACTGAGTATTTGCATTAAGTGTGTTCTTTGAAATGGGGGTCATACACATTCCTTTGTGGGAATTAAGCGTGGTTGCTGCTGGAACACGTAGGGTGTATCTGCAATGTCTGATGACTGACTGCTTCGTGGATGTTGCTATGGCTAACTGACTGACCTTTTTTTCTATCTGTTTTCCCTTCCTGCTCACACACTCTGGACAGGACAATCTTTGTTCCCCTTCTGACATTCTTCAGCTAAACCTCAGCGTTAAAAGAACAGTTGAGACTCTTCTTTCCCTGGGGACAGATTCAGAAGAATCCAGTCTTGTCTCCCTTTCCATTCAGCTCTGGGGCTTTGTGGTGTTTTACTGTACTCTCATGCTAACGCTCTGTATGGTCTATCGCTGGGTCTTTTTTCTCTAGCTGAGGGATCGTGTTGCTGCTTCCTCCCTCCGTCACTCCAGTTCTTGGTAAAGGATTTTGGGTTTTGTCAAGACCGTGTGTACAAAGTGCCTTCTTTCCCACTTACGGGAAAGAAGTGGCAGAGGTGACACGTGCAATGTGTGAGCACATTGATGCATCCACGCAACCACCTGTGACATAACTCACGTTTGTATTTGCTGTGTGGTACTGAGCAGCTGTCACGCTAAGGGAGGCAGTGCTGCCCGTGGGCTGGAGCGAGGGGCTGAGGCTTAGGGCCGTGTAGGTGTGCTGCAGTCTGCCTGCTGCTGGGTGAGCTAGCATTGGAAAACTGGATTGTCAGTTTGTGCTCAGTTTCCCTGTCTGTATAATAGGAATTGCACCCAATTTGGTAAATTGCTTCAGGGTTATCTGATGAAAAAATGCTAAAGAATGCAAAGTATTTTTTTCCAACATCAGTGACCTTAATGAGATCTCACAGTCGTCGGAGACATGGTCTGATAAGTTCTGTCCACAAGACTTTGGGTTGTTTTTTACTTACCCCAGCTCCTTGTCCTGCTTCTGAGAGGATTTGGCTTTCATATTTGTAGCCCCCAGTGTATTACTTCATGAGTCAGGATTTTTAAAATAACCACCCGTGAATCCTGAGCTACTTGAGCTGCATGACAGATGAAGCAGGAGATCTGCGGGGAAACTGAACTCTTGAGTCAGCTCTGAAAGAAAACATTTCTGGCACAGAAGGAAAAATCTTTGAAGTCCAGTCAGATGCCACAGGATTGCCATAGCATCTTGCTGTGCTCTGGATAAAACTTAACAAAGACTTCCTGAGTTGCCACTTGATTGTGGGAGCCCCAAACCGTGCTTATTCCCTTCTTCTTCCTATCTGGTCACATTCAGAACCTTTTGTATCGTGCAGTTGCAGAAATGCACCTCCTGGCTGCGTGTTCAGCTCCCTCTTCGCTATTTTACAAAACTCAGGTAGTCTTCCACAAAGCTTCAAAGCTTTTCCCTCCCCTGGAAAAGCAGCCTGGTGCTTTGACGTGTTTCTCAGGGACACCTCAGAACTTGAGGGCACTCCTCGTGTCACGTACAAAAGACCATGTCTCCTCGGGGCGTGGGTCAGGGAGGGCTCTGCCCAGAGGCCAGGTACAGGTAAGTGCTCAGTAACCAGCCTGTTCTGGGTGTGGGTTCGGAACATCTTTGTTGTATCAGAACATACAGTGAGTGGCTTGTGAGCCCTCGGTAAGCGGTGTTGGCACTCCGGTGTTAACCTGGCAACAGCTCTGAAGCACAGCTTTAAGGTACACAGGAGTTCACTACCAGTAAAAATGTGTCACGTGTACGTGGATCTCACAAGCTCCTGTGACACCAAATGAATATTTAACAAAGGAGCAGGCAGAGGAGTTGATGCCCTCTTCCCAAACCACACTGTGACTGGCACATTGTCCAAGCAAAACATTTTTGAGGAAAGAGGGGACCTTTGGCGAGGGAGAGATTTTATTTTTAAATAAGCTATTTTTGCACTGTTTACTGGTGTGAACTCAAATGAACTCGGTTCCTATGTTTCTTAACTTCTAATGAACACTGTGATAAAAGCTGCAAGGGGTCTTACACTGACAGTGCCTTCCAGTCCTTGAATTCTGTTTGTCATGGCTATCTCTGTGGTATGGATTCTTTCCAACGCGTTTTCCCCTTATCTGTTTGCATACATAAGAAAAAAGGTAATAAATATTTGCTCCGGTTCATGAGTTTTTTTTCTCAAAAAGCACATTTTTTTCAAAATAACTGTTTTGCTGGAAGAAAAATGCGTTTCAGCCTGGTCATCTGGCTTACTGTGAGAGTGTCAGTCTGGATTCATTTGTTTTTTCTCCACTCTGAGCTTTGTGGGAGGAGTGTTGGCTGCCATTGTTTATTCTGAAGGATTTCTTTGATATCAAAAATCAGTAAAGATGCAAAGAGTGGAGAAATGCAGGTTGCTGTGGAAACAACTGATGGAAAAAAACCATCTCTGTAGCTTTATAGGAAGGACGTGGGTTATTTTTGTAGAGGTGCAGAGGGCTGCTGGCCATGCGTCCTGTCCCTGGGTGTCTGTGGTGGGGTGAGGATGGCCCAGGTGTGCCGAGGGCTTACGTAGGATGAGCTTTAAATCCGACTGAGAATAGCACAATTGTTAATAAACGCTTTGAAACCTCTTTTGGCACGTTGTGTATTACTCTTGTTCTTCAGAACTATTTTGGAAGTAGCCTGTTAAGCAGCCTCCTTGCAGCAGTGACTCGTACAGAGAAGGGGCATTTGCCTTGAACCACGCTGTCCATTCCTCTTTGCCTTGAACAGCAGAAATGGCATTTGTACATTGATTATCAACGTTATTTCTGTCGCACATAGAAGCAGCTCTTGTTCTTTTTTGTTCTTATTTTCCCTTTTGTAAAACAAATGCTGCTTTTGCCTTTTTTGTCCCCCCAAAGGAAAATTTGTATTGGTGGGCGTCAGGTCATCCCTGTAGGCAGGAGGCCTGCAGATGGGCAGTGTCTCGTTACGAGAATTGCTTTTAAGCATGACATCTCCTCTTAGACTTGTTGCACGCTGTATCCATGGTGCATGCAAGTGCTCTGTTCTCTCTTTACGGCTGGAATTTGCTGGAGTTTGGTCACAGAACGGAGCTTGCTGCGTGAGGGCTCCCTCTAAAAGCCAGTTGTGTTTTGGAAAGGAAGCCACGGTTCCTTTCCTCTTCTGTATTATAAGAGGTGTGTCACGTTGAAGCAAAGCTTTCCCCTTCCTTTCGTTACTCTAATTTTGATTTCACGAACTGCTGCCATCTCAGTCTGGGCAGAGAGAGAGGATTTTGCTGTTTCCTAATTCCCCCCCAGTCCTTCAAATTCTCATTATTTGTACACATCTCCTGCCTGATGAATGCTAAATAAAGGTGATGATGAGCCCAGGAACTCCTGTTTTGAATAGATGTGTTCATGGTCCTTATTCACAAGCAGAAATTTCATTTCATACCTGTGTGTGTGTGTGTGCTACCTGTCCATAACACCTCATATTTCAGTCTCCTTTTGCTTAATTTTTCTTTTCCGTTGAGCGTTTTTCATCCATTTTGTTTTTGTCTTTTGTTTTGTTCCCCATTCAGGAGCAATTATGTTTGCCTCTCCATATTTTAGAAGAGAAGGGTTTGACACAGGTAGCTGTGACTGTGCAGGCGCTCCTGGAGCTGGCACCCCCAAAGCAGCAGCAGCTTCACCACTTGTCTGCTGTGTAAAGACCTGCGGGACTTGTGGGTCACCGTGGCTAAGCAGAAGGACGTCAAGACTTGACTGCCCGTGCAGTGCATCCAAACACACAGAGCTCTGTTTAAGGAAACGAGTTTCCGTGATTCCTGACAGGAATGTTTTGCTTCATTTCTCCATTTTTTTTGGAGACCGCAACAGTTTCCAATCACGTTTTTATGTTACTGATATTTTTGCCCCCTTCTGAAAAAAAAAAAAAAA
>WBMW01000985.1:123551-157257 GCA_013396635.1 Penelope pileata
GGATGGATGGATGGATGGATGGATGGAGGGATGGAGGGATGGAGGGATGGCAGCATCAACAGCGAGCACAGGCACGAGTGTTCTGCTCTTACCTGGAGAGCATGAGCTCAGGAGGGTTAGGTCAGGGTGAAGTCCTCTGCCCACCTTACCGGGCAGTATCACCCTGCAACCAGGATGTTTTTGCAACTCCAGGGATCTCAGCACCCCCCAACCTACTGGAATAGCAAAGAGTTCTGCTGTTCCTTTTTGTTTTTCAATTAGTTTTGAAAGATAAATAACCCTTCCCTCATTTCACGCAGGCACAGAGCTTGCTAACTTTGGAAGTAGGTTTTTCTGTGCCCGTGCAATTGGTGGGTTTGGGTGTTTGTTTTCTCTTTGAGATGTCAGGCACTGAAACTGAAGTTTTGAATTATTTCATGACCCAGTGCAGCACGTTAACTTCCTTCTGGCTCGATCACTGCGGCTCTGGGCACTCGACGTACCCTGAGTGCAACAAGCACTGCGTTACCCTGGCATCAGGGCTGGGGCTTGCAGGGGAGCCTGGCAGAGGCCGATGTTTATGAATCATGTTTTATTTTGTTCTCTACTGAAAAGCAGGTGAAGACATGAGCCAATGCCATGCTTCAGATTTCAGTAGTTTGATTGTATTACTAAAGTGTCCCTGGAATTCCGTATAAACAGTGGAGATGGACTGTCCTGCCATGCTACCCTACTTTTTCCTTACCTGAAAGCACCAGCACTGGGATAGGAATGCGTTCTGGTTTAGCCAGCGGTGCTCCAGCAGTAACAGCAATAATTCTACCTGGAGTTTGTCTGAGCCTCAGAAGTTTCCGCACTCCCTTGGCAGTCAGCTCAGCCTGAATTGGGCACCAGCCCCTTTCTTTCCGTTCAGACAGAGTCCTGAGCCAGAGGCCCTTTCCTCATGACCTCAGTCGTCCTGCTTGAACTTCAGAGCTGTTGGCAGAGTTCAGCCTGGACACGAGGACGCTTGGATGGGGCCGGCAGTCTGGTCTCAGAGAGCACAGCTGGGTTTGTATGCTTTGAGCTCTCTTCCCTGTGTGAGTGTCAGAAACCAGGCAGCTCAGCCACGGGGCTGGTTGTGTGTTGTGCACAAACCTGTATGTGCCTGAGGGTGGTGGCAGAGAAAGGGTTCCCAATCAGATAAAAAAAGCAGAACTTTGCTCCCCACCTGCTTCACTCCCTGCCCAGTGCCTGGTCCCCCTGCACAGACGTCGCGGACGTGGTGGTATGGCTGTGACAGATCAGCCCCCCTGGGCAGCGTGGCCAGCTGTCTTTTTCCATCGTTGCTCCCCTCTGTAGGAGGGCGTTTCGAGCTATTCTATGTGCTGACACTGTGCAGGGCTGTGGGAATGGAAACCTGCGTGCTTTGACTGCCCTCATGTTTACATTGCAAGCCACCAGCAATTTTCCCCTGGCCAGTCCAGTGCTGGCACCGACACCGGGTAAGGAGCCCAGATGTGCCCGACCTGGCTTCCTGCCTCGCCCAGAGCTGCCAGAGCCACCCCGAGCCCCATTGCTTCAGCCACAGCCAGCACTGGAGGGACTGCAGAGGAGGATTCAGGGCAGAGCACCTCGTGCCGGTGAGTTACTGGGCCAGTAACAGGGTTACCCGTTAGCTGTAACCTTTCCATCAAGTACTTTGGAGGATAGAGTGTTTCTCACTGCTTTAATGCAGTTCCCTTTTTCTACTGGGGAAAGCGTCCCTGCTGTACAAAGAGTGCTTCAAGGTCTAAAGTTGCTGGAGCTTCACCTCAGCTGTGTGTCATGAACCGTGTTCTCCAGAGTAGGCTGAGGGCTCTTACATGGTTTATTTTGTGCTGTCGGACGCAGGCAGCAGTGCCCTGCCCAGCAGCCCAGGAGTGCATCTACGGCCAGGTTTCTTGTCGTTACTTTTTCTTTGCTCCAGGTTGTTCCTTTTTGCCTTTCTGGCTTGACGGCTTCTTCGCTTGAGCTTTCCGGAGGTTCTGGTAGGGGCCAAGGTACTTGCGGACCATTGTACCTTTCCACCAGGCCTGCAGCTGGAAGCAGGAGAGAGAGCTCTTAGGGGAAACGGTTGTGAGGGAAATCCTGGTACAGCAAAATGGCCAGAGCATCTCTCCCGCACTCCCCCTGGCCCGTGCAGCAGCAGGGTTTAATCTGTCCCTTGCTCATGCCACCTCACAGCAGCCAACTTTCTCAGGCCATTCTCTGCTTGAACAAAGCCTGTGCTGCACATAATTCACCCCAGCTGCTGGAGGAGCAGCACTGCCTCAGCTTGGCTCCCCTTTACCTTCAGGATGCTCTTCAGCTCCAGGGCGTCCCGCTCTCGTTTTTTTCTCTCAGCCTCCCTTTGTGCCCGGTCAGCGATGATGGTTTCCTCAAATGTTTGGCACTGCAAAGTGGCACAGGAGTTCAGCACACAAAAAACACATCCAGGGAGCTCCATGGCAGCCCAAGGGTGATGGGTAAGCCCGGACCTTCCTCCCCCACCTCCTTTATTTGATCTTTCCTGAATCCAGGTGGCAAGTGTTGCTCATTACCACCACCAGTCCGAAGGCACTGAGAGCTGCTGCCAAAGTGAAACCGCTCATGGCCTGCGTATGATTAACCTCCTGATGCTGTGCTGTAAATGGCTGTCTGACAGCATCTCAGGCAACAGATGTGGGTAGGAAGGACCCATGCTCCCCCAGGCTGGGCAGCAAATAATGAATGAAAACACTTGGGACACGGAGATGACAGTGTACAGAGTGAAAAATGAGCCCACAAGCAGGGGAACACAACGCAGTGCCAGCATCTCGGACCCAGTGACAGTAAGGAATGGCTACAAGGGCATTTCTCCTAGCAGCCCTTTTTCTAGGCACTGTGCTCAGCCCTGAGCTGCCTGCTCCGCTGTGGCTGCGTATCTGTGACCAGAGCCCTGCAGCTGGCCAATAAACTGATGTGGGCAGGCATTAGTTTAACTGCAGTCAATTCCCTGGTAACAGCACTGTGCAGCTGTGAACACGCAGCCCCAGGAGGGGATGGGACTGCTTTGTTCAGTCTCAGTCTCTAATACCCATGCTGTGCTGGAAGGAGCAAACTTGTTCAGACTAAGGCAAAAAACTAAGGTGAGACGTGATGGGATGGGACAGTGTCTTTGTCATAAAGGCTGTCAGCAGTTTTCAGATTACTTGCTCATATTTGAAAATAGTGTTAGGGAAAATATCACCATCCATCCTTGATGTCACAAGTGATGTCGTGCCTTCCCAGTACCTACAATCCCATCCTACACCTCCAGACTGATTTATTCCCATGGTCTTCATTCATTATCTGAATGGTAGAAAAAAAACGGGGTGCAGTTTTGTGTGGCTGAGCTCTGAGATGCTGCTGCTGTCTTACCTCAGTGGCAAATTTCTGCAGCATTTCCAAGTTCTTTGCCTTTGATTCTTTTAGGGCATTAAGTTCTTCGTCTTTGGCATCGGTGTCATTTTCATACTTGTCCACCCAGTATTCCAGCTTCTCTTCCACCTTCTGCATGGGGATAGATGGAGTGCTGCTCAGCAGGTTACAAAGAGTGCACAGGGGAAAGGCCTGCTGCTGCTATCTGGCCTGCTCTCAGGATAGGGGTAAGAGTGCCATAAATTTTGCATGATGTTCTGTGTTTCCTTCTCACCTAAGCCTTGAAAGGATCACAATGCTCAGAGCAGTGGTAAATTACTGGGGGGCTGCAGACCCCTTGCTGGGTCACCACGGAAGCAGCAGCTCTGGCCTGGGCATGAAGAGAGACTGAACAGGGCTTTCACAGGTGCATGAAGAATGGAGAAGCACTGGGGTTACTTTTGTGCACAGCCCTGGTGAAGTCAATGGCAACCAGAAGCCATTCTTTGTGCGTAAACACAGGAAGAGGAGTTTGTGACAATTTCACAGTGAGAAAGCTCCTACTCTCTGCATGACTCCCCAGCCACTGTCTGGATTAAACTCAGCGCACCAGGAACAAGGTCCCAAGGGAGAGCAGTTGTTCTTTTTCAGGTTGTGAGCTTGGCTTTGTCTCACTTTGTCTCAGCAGGGTGGCAGGTGTTGCTGAAACCACCACGCTGATGACTTCCTCCCATTCATGACTAACTTCACCATAGCAACAGACATGACTGCTTGTATGCAAAAATAATCTGAGGAAAAGCATCAATCTCATTACAGCATCACAGCTGGACACACAAGGGAGACAGAGAGCACGGTCACCTTCTCTGTGGGCCACTCTAAAGCCACCAGCTGGTGTCTGAGTACAGAGAGGCTTGTCCTTGGGAAGTCCCCTCGCTTTGAAACATTGATCAAGCGACGATTCTGGGATATGGGGATCTCAGTGTATTTGCTCTGAAGATGCAGCACGGTTTTGCACTTCATTCATTTAAAAGTTTGATTCTGTTAAGTTTCACGCTGGCAGTGATGTTGGGTACCCTGCACTAGTACAGGATTTCTTCTGGTCATACGGTTTATGAGATGCTTAGCACTGTTGTTTACCTTTATGAGCACTGCTGTTGGTTACAGGAAAGCTCTGAGCCTTTGGATCAACAGCACAAGGACATTCGTGGTTGTTTGCTGCTCAAGTCGGGTACAGTGATCATGAGTTAGCAGTTATCCAACCCTGATTCTTCCTCAGATTAAGAAAAGGCATAATTGGGCTGGCAGTCTCTGGCATTTCTTTCTTAATGTTCCCCCTGTGCCTGGGTGTATAAAGCTGTTGCCCTAACTCTGTGCAAGAGCATTCCTCACTGAGCTGCTGCAAGTCCCAGCTACTGCTAAGGGAGGTCTAAGCAAAGCCCCTGTGAGCTGAATACAGCCAGCTGAGGGAAGGAAAATCTGTAACACCAGGATAAACAATGACAGCCATTACATCAACGCTGGTTTTAAGGAAATGCATCCAAATCCAGCAAATCACAAATATGGGACAGCAAGGTTAATTAGGGCTTGAGGGGAAGTGGTAATCCAAACAGCAACAGTCATGAACCTGGTAAGTTTGTTGGAGCAGTAATTGGTTTTCTTTAGAAATTAATCAATAGTGTAATGTTTATTGGTTGCCAGTTTAAGCATTAAGAGAAAAAGTCACACAGACCTTGTAGTAATGCCTGAGGAAATTTTCAGTCTCCATGTGGACTCGAATCTCCTCATCCGTTTTCCTCTTCAGATTCTATGATCAATGCAGACAGAAAATGTGAGGTGATGTGGGTGTGTAGATGTGCACACACGTGCTGCTGGAAGCCCAGCTGGTGCACAAAGCACGTGGAGCTCGGCACTGCTTGCTCCTGGGCCATCCATGAGAAGGGACAGCTAGATCAGAGCTTAATCAGTCAAAAAACCCAAACAACAACAACAGCAACAAAAACCCTCACAAAAACAGAACAGTTTCCTAGTCCGGTGTCCAGTTCAGCAGTCCCTGCCTGCAGCCGCTGCCTCCTGCCGCCATCTGTGCTGTTGCTGTGTGTGAGACCTTACAGCAAAGCAGCTGGAGAGAAAAGGATGGGTTCCCTGAGGCAGCTCAAACAGCTGCACTGGTGACTGTGGTGGAGAGCAGAACGGGAGTGAGGGGACAGAGGGGAGACTCAGGCTGCTTATCACAGCACTGCCAGTAAGGAAGCGGACATGAAACGCTCACAATTCACATAAATGCAAGGGAAGAGAAATGGCCTCACAATCCTGCTTCCTGCTGTGGCACTTAGCAGTTCTCCTATTGCTGGGAAGTGCGAGTGAAGCATGAACTTTTAGCATTAAAATGAATAGGAAAAAAAACCTTTTTTTATTTAAAACAAATCAATTCCACTCAAAATCACCTTTAAAGGAACCAAATGAAGTCCTTAGCCTCATTTTTCCTGTTTGGGACCTAATGCAGAAACTATTGCATCTGCATGATGGTTCCAGTCATCATCTAAGCCCTCTGATAAAGCATTTCTCCAGGAAAAACAGCACCCAAGACAGCCACCTCTCTGTGCTGAGGCCAAATAGTGGCCATTTTCTTCTACTTTTTTTTCTTTTTTTTTTTTTCTTGGCTTTTTCAATGAAAAGTTCAGTGTACATCCCATTCCTACAGATCTGAAGAAAGGCTGCTTGTGCAGCTCACCACGCTTCAGCTGTAATTCCAAGGGATAAGGATGCTTGTGGTTTTAGAGGATAATGTGATGTAAAAATGGGGCACCAGACAGGCGTTGCTAGAGCCCTAGGAGAGGAAGATCTTGCTGAGGCAAGGATTGTTCCCAGCCCAGTGCTGAGTCCTTCTGTCCTCACCTACAGACACCGTGCTGAGCTGGCTTTTTCCTTACTGGCTGGAGATGCTTTGCAGTAAGGGCTGTGGGGGAGGGCTTACCTCAATTTCCATCTTCAGTCCATTCTCCACATTGCTGCACTTCTTCTTGGTTTGCTGCACCTGGAGGTCTGTGCTTTTCTTCGCGTAGCAGTGCTCCATGTCTGTTCTGGCTTTCGTCTCGTAAAGCTCATCTTTGAGGTAGAGAATCATGTTATCTTGGTTCTAGTGGAGGAGATAACAGACAAAAAAGCAAAAGAGGAGACTGAGTTCAACTCTGTTTCTTCATCTCTCTGATAAAAGAATCAAAAGCTCTACAGGCTTTGCACTTTCCCTGAATATTGCCCCATTTCAAGCTGTGCTTCAAATGGAAGTTTGATTTGTTACCCATACAGAAGGCAATAAACCCACCAGCGGGGAGCTATTACCCCTGGGGAGGGTGGAGTGGTGAACAGAGCGGGACAAGAAACCAGGCCTCCTGGCCTCTGGTCCAGGAATGGATTCAGACATGTTTATCGTAAGCATGAAAATAATCCAGTAATTTCAGCTTTGCTGACCTCTTGGATTAGTCTGCCTTAGCGAGTGAGTGCCTGTAGCAGGAGGCTGATACCTCAGCCTCACAGATGCCAGAGTTCTGTTTCCTAAAGTGTACTCTATTCCTTGGACTTGTTCAGCTTTGTTGTTTTGGGTTTTTTTCCTACTTCTGTAGCTACTGCATAAACACAGCATTACAAACAGGTAAAAAGCTGGTCCTGACTCACTCACATGTTCAAACAGTTCTTGCTTGAAATCTTTCCAAGCTGACGGTGCCCACTTTGTGATAAAAGCATACAGCCAGCGACACTACGGAGTGCCAAGAAGCTGGCTCTGAGCTCCCAGCCCCTCCCCACACCTTGTTTTGCAACAGACCTGAGCTTTCCTGGGATGTGGCTCCCGAGCAGTGTGCCCCATTGGTGAGGCTCCCTGTGTGTGCCTAAGTGCATTCGCTTGATTTGGGATTGTGAGTTTGAGTTTGTTTACTCCTTTTTAATACATTTCTTTGAATAACAGATAAAAAGTTCATTAATCTAGGGCTGGAACTTGGAAGAACCTCCTGCAGAATGAAAAACTGTGGACCGCGCTGCGAGTTAGAAAGGTCATCAAAGTCTCCTGTGCAATCATGCAGGATGCCTCTGGGCTGGCTCCCAGTCGCTCCCTTACAGCCCTTCTCTTTGCTTTGCTGCCATGCTGTGCTGGGTCTGACATTCAGCAGCCAGACCTTGCAGCTGGAGATGAGATACCAAAGTGCTGCCATGTACACGGTTTGAAGCCCACATCTCTTGTCTCTGAAGCACCCTCGCATTCCTTAGCTCTGTAAACATGGAAAAATGCCACAGGAAGAAGCCAGCTCTGTACTGCTATGTTTAAAAGCCTTTGCAGCATGACTCATTTGGAAAGGTTTCCTTATAAGAGAGTTTGGAACAGTTAAAAGGAAAATCCTTCCCTCTGCACCCTTCACTGGACACAGTTAGGAAGAGTGAAGCATATTTATAAGGCTCAGGACAGTTAGGGGCCTTGGCTGATGCTGTTTTGTGGTTTTAAAAGTCATGCATTCAAATTTTTTTTGAAGATTTCCGAGATGAGATATTTTTTGACAGCCATATCATCATATGACTGCAGACAGCTACAGACACGAGCTCTTTATGCCCCACAAAGTTTCCGGTAATGGCTTTTGTTTTCCTTGAGGTGAAATGTCAGTGGGCACTGGGAGTGGTTGTGTTCCCGGTCAGTGGATGTGGGAGGTGGCTGCACCGCTTGATTTTGGGGCTGCCTTGCTGTATTGTGGTGGAAGCAGGTCTACATGGTGGGGCTGGCAGAGAGAGCGGGGAGCTGCTAATGGCAAACACCCATGTTTTGTGGCCCTGAGGCTGAGCAAAGCCAAGCGCTGCTGAAGTCAGCGTGTCCCTGCTGTCTGCCACGGAGCTGGAAACAGGTCAGCAAAGAAGGGTTCAGTGTAGGTTACAACGCATTCAGAGAGGTGGGGCAGAGCACCAGCACCATTTTTTATTTCTTATTTTGATAAAGCAGAGGGAAAGTGCTTTTGATTTGAGAGCCCCAGGCCTCGGCTGGGAAGGGGGCCCGTCTGCTCTGTTTGTTTTCCTTGCTGCGTGGCATGTTTGTGGTTTGGATTTGGTGTTGTAAAACATCTTCATTAGAAGCAGGGAGTCTGGGGGCTTGATTACACAATCCAAAGCAGACGGGAAGTGAAATGCAAAACCCTGCTGGTGGTTTACAGAGATGCATTTGCTCCGAGGGGGAAAGTCAGCTGCAGGCACGTGGGCAGCTACTGCAGCCCAGCTGAGGGGCCTGGGGCTGCGGGGCTGGGGCACATTTGGCGTTAGGTTGCACGTAGCAAATGCAGCTGCTGCCCCCAGCCCATGGAAGCCATCTGTGGACCGTGCTGCTCCCTGAACTTCAGAGGCACTGGGAAAATGAGTTAATATTTATTCTTTCTGTTTTGTCATAGGAAAGGGCCCTACCAGGACAAAGTGTGCCTTCACAGTTAGTGCAGTAAACCCCCGGGCTGCTTATTTGGGCTGACTTCAGCTTAGAATCTGCCAAACCAAAGATGCAAAATCATACATCATGCGTCCAAAACTATCACAAAACTGGCAGAGACCAAGATCAAAACGCAGGAAATAGTTGTTCAGAGCCAGTCTGCTCTGCTAGCAGGTAAACAAGCTTTTTGTCTCAGATCTCTCAGCTCACAGCCATCAGCTCAGAGGGCTGTCTGCTGCTGTCATCCAGCACCATAGGATTCTGCCCAGAAATGCTGTTTGGCAGCAAAACAAACAGCACTTAGCTGGAGAGGGTATGCACACTCATGTGTTTTCATTTACTTTGATTTATCTCTTGCAAGTGCTCCCTAGATCTCTCAGTTCTTCCACAGCAATTAGTATTTACAGTCACTTAAAATACAGCTGGCTACAAAACGAACAAACAGGAGCAAACGGTGCGATTCCAGCGGCCGTTGGATGAACCCCTGCTGCCCACCCGCAGCACAGGCAGCACCCAACATTTGGGGAGGGGGCAGGGGAGGGGCTGCTGAGCTACGTGCAGGCAGCTGGCGAGCCTGCATCGTGCCCTGCTGCCTGCCTCCCTGCTCCCATGCCAAGTGTCGATGAGCTTTCCGCTGGCAGCTGCAATGCCTCAGCCTGCAAAGCCCGAAGATATGCTTAGATCTACACACCTGCTGCAGTCGGGACTCGCAGCCTCTCAAAGCACAACGTGCAGCCCTGCAGACACAGCTCTGTCCTAGCTGCCAGAACATCCCTGTGCTGCACACCCCCCGAGGAATGCTGCAGTTGAAAGGATGACAGGACAGAGGTCACACAGCCTCCTGGTATAATGATTTCTGCAGGCTTCCTCTAGCACACCTCCAGTACCAACAACTGCGGCTGTGCCCTGCGTGAGGGGCAGTTTGCTGCTGGCAGCAGCACTCTGGTCAAAGATGCTGTCCCCCTGGAACCAGGTTTGGCACCAACTGTGGATCCTGCTGAGCTGCCCTGGGGCTGAAGTAAGACCAGCACAAACCTTGTGCCTTCCACTGTAGTCACCTGGTACGTTTCTCCAGCATAAACACGGACCAGTGTATGGGTACATGCACTTAAAGCATTCCCCCGGAACACTTCATTGAAGGATTTGTCCTCCTGGGAAAGGATGAGGGAGGAAAAGTGACAGGTTTTAGTCATTCCTAAAAGCACTACAGAGTGGCACGGTGGTAGACAGGAGCTGTGTGTGTTAGGGGAGCCCAGACAGAATAAAAATCATGGACCTGTTTTCACTGGCACCGTGGTGCAACATCTTGGTTTTCCATCTAGTATGCAGCCTGCAGTGTTACTGCTTGTTATAAAATTACACCATGCCTTGCATGGCATGAGTTTACCACAAAACCTACAGGTCATAAAAAGTTTCTGCATGAATAGCAATGCAGGAATTGAAAAGTTTACATTTTCTAAGTTTTTATGCTGAGTGATATTATACAATATCAGCGTGTTTCAAAATCACAAAATGTCACTGTCATCACAGAAAACCTGAGAAAGTGAGTATGTTTCTGCAAGCTATAACATAAACACTGTAGCAGGAAACAGAATTCCTGCAGCCAAACTACATGTATGTTCGTGTCCGGAGGGGTAAGGATAAAACCAGACTGTTCATCTCAAATGCTTTTGAGACATCAATGTTTTCCAAAAGGAAAGAAATCAAAATAAGTGAGAACATTTAGCATTTGATTTGTGTTCTATCAGAACGAAAAATGAGCTGAGCCAGCTCATACAGCATTAATTAGCATCTCAGGAAGAACTCAGAAGGCTGAAAATGCAAACACACAAGCAACGTGTGTGAAGCAAAGACCGTGTTCTTCTGGTTCCATGATTAGATTTGCTTGGTTTTGTTTTCTCATCCACTGGACTAGAGACAACCATGTAGGCTTTTGTCTACAGGTCTATGTATTATTATTGTTCAAAATACTCCAAAACCAGCAAGCTGTATTTTTGCTTCTAATTAGCTGGCAAGGTGACAAATCGTGCAAGTGTCTGTAAAGCTGCCGATGGGAAAATCCCATATGAAGCAAACAGAAATTATTCTCCCTTGGGAGACAGACTGAGACACCATTATTTTTGGCACAGGAGGAAAGCAGTACTTGAAAGTAGTCTTGTCTTTGATTTGTTATCAAAGCTGAAGCTATAAGGAAGCCCAGAAAAGGACTTTTAAGCTGGAAACATGAAACCGAAATCCCAGATGAGTGCAGATCTCACTTGATGAGGCAAAAAGCAAGCATCAAATTAGCAGAAGGTATAGAAGATCACAGAGAAGAACATCTTCTCAGCATGGAAGCTACACACCTTTGTAGGATTGCAAGAGCTAGGAGAGGTGCAAGGCAGGACAGAGAGAGATGCCAAGCCTGACTGTGCAGTGCCAGGACACAGCTGCTAGTGATGATCACAGGCACCTATACAGCAGCCCCCAGGAAGGTATGAAACCAGAACTGGGTACATAGGTTGTGTGCACAGACACTGTGAGGTTTGTGAAGCACTACACAGAACTACTTCATCGTATTCATGAGCTTGGGGAGTGGGAGAAAAGGAGCTTCCCAGGAGCCATCAGAATCTGACTGACGGGGACAATGCACAGAAGCACATGGAGAAAATGAAGTCATGTGAGCCTGACAGATTATTCAGGTTGTTTCATTTAACAGCTACACAGATGTCAAGGGATTTTGGGTTGTCCCACAGGGCCTTGAAGTAGGCTCGCATGCCATTTCCAGTGGCAGTAACTACACACTGAGGGGTACAGCTTCCCTTTTCAGTCCTGACTCTGACCTTTACATCCTTTTTACATTCTGTTGAAATTTGTAGGGAGAAAAGTAACACACACAAAAAACCAGAACATTTCATCCCTCATTTCTCTTTTGGTTTCCACAACTGTTCTTTCTTGTTTTTTCTCCTAACTTGCTATCTTTCTACTTCCTTCAAGGACTCCTTTTCTTTCTCCTTTCTGTTATGTCCACAGTTCATTTCCAGTGTTCTTTTCATCTTGCTACGCTTCCCAGTGTACCTTAGGCATTTGCAGGATCTCCACTGGTAGATGAGGACTGACATAAGTCAATTTTCCCATCTTGTACATTCCTGCTTTTTTCTATGCTGTTCTGTTTTAATATCTCCTCTGGACTTCTGGTGTTTAGTCAGTTATAGATAGCTGCACATATTTCCAGTGTCAATAGATCCTTCCTGCTCTTAGAACCACTGTTATTTACAATTAAACTTTCTACTACACATGCATCCAGGCTGCCAACACAAAACCTTCACCTTCTATAAACTGTACTTCAACAGTATGTCAGCAGCTTAAAATTCCTGTGTGCAGCCAACTATATATTGGCTTTTTGGCCACTCTTTTGTCCAAAGACAAAATTCAGTGATATGAAGTCTTTCCTCAGATGCCCTTGCTGTCCTCTTCCTCAGTAATGAACCAAGTGCCAGATTCATTTTCCTTCTTTCAAGCCTTGTGTAGCTCTGACCTTGACCTCCTTTTGCTAGTTTTCCATCACACACTCTTCTTTCCTGCCTCAGCAGATCTAGGCTGTGTTTGCATGTTTCTGCACAGAACTGTGTGCTTTTGCACTTAAGCACATGTGACCATGAAGTCTGAGCTGTCTGGTAAGCACCAAAGTGACCAGGGATATGCCAGTGAATTGATCTGCACTTGTGTAGCAAGTCTGTCATGTCCAGAATGCCCCAGATTTACTGTGCGTGCACAGAGAATTTGCATATCGCAGACTGAAAGGCTGAAGCTTTCCACATAGACAAAGTTGACAGGGTGTGTGTTGTAACATTGATCTGCCCTTGCATAAGGCTCACGTATTTGGGATTTTATTTTATGTGGAAACCTGGGAAATAGATGAAAATTATGAATTTTTCCCAACAAAACTGCAGGTAGAAAAATGACATGCCCCTATGCCAGCTCTGTCACTTTATTTCTTTCACACTCCCTCGCTGTTACACTTTCACCTGTGCCAGGTGCTGTGTCTGCCTCATTAAGTATCACAGAACCTTAGACACTGCTATCTGCAGCTAATCTCTTCCTTACTGACTGCAGATGTAGGAACACTCATACTTTGCAGTATTCTTGCACAGCAATGTTTCTGGGGTGTTCTGACTTGGTCACGGTCTCTCACAATTACAAGCACTTTGAGTTTCCATTTGAAAACCATTGAAGAGTGTTCTTAAAGTCATTAACAAGAACATTTAGAATACAAATTTGTAGTGCAGTTATTCTGCTTCTGTATTCCCAAATAATGGATTGCTACATATGCTACATCCTCTCATCTGAGTGCTAGTTCCTGGGCAGCAGGGGCAAGCTTGCTAACTCACTTCCCCCTGGCGTGGTGCCCAGTGTTAAGTAATCTCACCTGAATTTCTATTTCAGTTTCTTTCTTGACGTCTTGCAGCTGTTTCTGGAGTGACTTTATCTCCTTCTTTCCTTCCTTCTCCCTGATGAAAGAAGATGGGGAAATACAATCACTTAAGTATTCATCAATAAAAACAAGAGATAGGGAATTTTCTGTCTCCTTATACATTGCAGCACCTAACGGAACACTGCCCAACTTAACCTGCTCGCTCAGCAAGTTTGTTACAACTGAACTAAAAAAAGTGCAGAGAAAAGCTTGCCCTGCTTATTCAGAAAAGAAGACAAGCTGCTTTTCATAACTGAGTAGCAGAAAAGGCATTTGTCTCGTCGCTCTGAGCAACGAGGCAGCACATCTTCAAGTCAGCAAGAGAGACTCCTCACCAAAGCTAGTGACTTGGTAGGTAAATCATGAAAGAAGAGATGCATAGACTGAGCAAGGTGGATGGGAATGAGAGGGAGAATGAACCAAAAACCAGGAGAACCAGGCCAAAACCTGCAGAGGTATTTACTTGTTTGAAACAAAATGGATGCAGTAATGTTCTAAGTCTTGTTATTATTATCTTGCTTTGCTTTGAGTGTTTTTCTAACCTTTTGTGCTTATCATTTGATCTAAAGCCAGTAACAAGCATTGCTGCCTGAGGCCTTGTACCCTATCCCCACCATACAGTCAGACATGCATTTCATTTTCAGAGTCCTTAGCTGGGTAACTGTACTAAACAGAAGCTCTTGATAAGGAGTTCCAGCCTATTGCAGACTGCTTTCAGATGAGTATATTGACACAAAACCAGACAAGTATATAGTGTATTTAAATACAGATCAAGTTCATTCCATGAAAAGAATGTATAGTAGAACAGATAACACAGTGGTTAGATATGGTTGCTAGAATGGAATAAAAATGGTTATGTCCTTTCTGATTATAATTTGTGTCCCCCTTTGTGACTCCAGTATTGAATAGTGATTCCACAAGCAATTACTGATTTCATTTTTGCTTTCTGTCCCTTCTTTGGATAAATAATAAATCCCTTGGTTTTAGACAGCAGAAGAGGTGGGTTTCGAGCTCAAAGGACAATTGCCTCTGTCACCATCTGTGCTAGCCCCTCACTGGAAAAAAAGGGAGCATATTAGCATATAGGTCAAAGCAGATCTCCTGGGCATCGTATAACCTAAAGACCATATGTTGCTGACCCCAGTTTGAACAGATTATTTGCTACTCTGGCTTCCTCTGGGGACAAGGAGTTGAAGGTCAGGGAACTCCTATATCACATTATGTTTAATTGATATGGGGCAGTATTTGCATTAATGCAGACATTGGTGTTCACTGTGGTCCAAGCTCAGGCAATTCCCATTAGTAGATTAGTATCGGTACAGTCAGTTATTTCGCTCTCAAGGGCAAATGCAATTTGTAAAGTGTTCAGGATAATTCAAGCTGAAAAGACAGAATCCTTTTCATAACTTGTTTTAGGGTTTGTTTTTGTTTCCCTTCAATATCATACACTGAGAGTAAATGAGCTTTGGCTCTGAGCAGTTAAGCAGAAAACTACTGAACACAACTCTGACCTGAGGAGGATGTCATGAAACTTGTTTTTCTTTGCCTTCTCTCTCCCGTTAGCTTCTATTAGGCTACTAAATGTTCCTGATTCCTGCATCTTTTTCATGGTGGCTGTAATTACATCACTTGCATACTGCCTGCCAGAAAAAAAATGAACAGAACAGTACTTTATGGCTGTATGCTGATACTACAGTGTCTGGCACTTTTATCAATTATTGTTAAAAGCTAAAAAGGTAAGGAAATGCAATATCCAAGTTCTTATAAGTTCTTATGGCTTATCAAACCTAAGAGTGCTTCTCCCATGGCACCTGCTGCCTGCAACTCTAGAGAACTCTGTATCCAGGAGGTGGTCAAAGTTCACAATTTCAAAATGGTGGCCTGAATGTTACTTGAGGAAATAGCAAAGAGGCACAAAGATATCCATGTTGTGCCAGCCTGTGCTGCCATCAGGAAAAAAGGCTGCTGGCCTGCAGTAGTGATGACAGCTAGGTGAGTCTTGGAAGATGAGAGTTGGGGACCCAGACAGGTGTGTCTATGGAGGGATATCTGAGTGCCAGAATATCCTGGTACAGCCCTAAGAAGATCCTAACAAATACATGGGCTTGCCCAGTTTGCTGGATTTCATGGTACGTATGGTATTTACATTTTAGCTGTATTTTCCTCATTTGTGTCAGGATTTTCTTGAAGACCTTTGTTGAGATAACATTAATGGACAGAAGCCAGGATGTAGAAAAATGCATACTGAATGCTCAGCTCCCCAGTCTGTCTTTTAAATCAAAGGCTGCTGGTATTTCTGCAAGTCAAGGCACTTGATTTAGTGCAGAAATGAATTTTATTAAAAAAGAAAAAAAGAAAGGAAACTCTGGTTTTGGTTTTAATATACGTTGTTTGCTCTACAAAGGAGAATGGTTTTAGCTGCCATCAAGGCTCTGTGTGTCCTGCAGAATAACTGAGTTCATAAGACAATTCTTGGACCCAGCTTTGTGCATTCACACCTGCCAGGGGAACTGGTACCTCAGCACTGACCAGGTCCTGGGATGAATTCTACTCAAGCAGCATTATCAACTGGGTAATATTTCTTTGGAAATAGTCCTTTCAGGCTTAGGAACACCAGCAGTGGGAGAATGGGAAGCCTGTATTTTTGTTTTGAAGAGATAGACTGAGCATCCCCCACGGCCATCGCATTTGTGCTTCACTCACCTGTCAGCCTGAATTTTTCTGAGCTTATCTGCAGACAGAGCACTGTGTTTCACGGCCCTCTTGGAAGTATGATGGGCTCTTTTTTGATCCTCAGAATTCCCCAGCTGCTTCTTATGGTCAGTGCTTTTCAGGGACTTGGAGGTAACTGCTTCCCCACTCCCTTGCCTTGCAGACATAAGCTCTTGAGAGTTAATGTCCAGCTCCTTCTGGGTGTCTGTGATTTCTTTTGTTTCCTGGCTGTCAGTCTAAAAGGGAGTAAGAGAAACCTGCTTGCACACTGAGCAGTAGAAATAAACCCTCTGCAACTTCATGTGGGAAGAAGAAAAATTATTAATAAATGAGAATCTACCTATACTAAGATCAGTTGATAGGATGTATTACATTCTGCAAAGAACAGAACAGCAGAAACATTTTTCTTTGTTAGATTTGAGCACACAATTTAGACTTATTAAAGTTTATGGGATCAAAAGGCCAAAAGTGACAGGACTAGAAAAGGCCTCAAAAGGTCAATTCACCTGCCCCAGTAGATGATTCAGACATTTGTCTGTTCTTAAAGACCTCCAGCAATGGAGACTACCCACCCTCCAGTCAGTATCAGCTTGTCACAACTGTCTTGCTTGTAAGGAAGCATTTTCTGAAACTTGTGCAGTTGAGCCCCTGACTTCTTGCCCCCATCTCTGTAGGCACAGAGGAAAAAAAATCTTCCTTCCTACTTTGCAGTAGCTTTTATGTACTGGAAGCTTCTTAGTCTGTTTCACCTCGCCTTTTCTCCATCTTAGCCATTACCCCTGCCTGTCAATTTTACAAACAAACAGGAAAAAAAGCCCTGAAAAACCAAAAGCACATTATAAAATCAGCTGAGGCCTTGCTTCTGGGAATTCACCTGCTATGGATAAGATGCAGGTGCATACACTGGGGCACTAGAAGGGAAAATTTTCTTGCCCACCTATGGGCATCTTAGAAGTTTGTATGTCATCTTAGCCTGTCATTAAACGTTTAATAGCAGAACCACTGAAGCCAACTAATGCAGTCACTTCCAGCCCCATCCCTGTCCATAGCTGCCTACTCCTCACCCTGGCTGCTTGGTGAAATGGAAAAGAGAACTCACTGAGTTGAAGCATTTTTCAGCAAAAAAGGGGAAAAAAAAAAAAAAGGATTTATTTTTTGCAGTCCAGATCACTTCACAACCACACAAACATTTATGCCAACACAGCACAAAGGGCAGAGTGAAAACAAGAGGTCAGAGCAGCAACAGGGGATGCTAGCAGTAATTCCAAGAAGCTTCTGGTCAGGAAAGGCTCCATTAACATTCTGAGATCCTTCTGCAGTCAACAGGGACAGTGTGCAGGGCACTGCAAAAGGCTGCTTCATCCTGAATGTAGTACAGAGCTCAGGAGGGGATGAACTGGCCTCTGGAAGTGCCTGACTCACCACTGGCTACAGAGTCTAGGTGTCTACATGCTTAATTTTTGGACAGTTAAATTTACATTAGATGAATCTCATGCAAAGTATACTGAGACCAATGAAAATTACATAGTTAATTAGGAATAAAAGGGTTTAAATAGTTTGCTGGTGAAGGCTGTTCTTCTGAAATAACTAATTTAGGTAAACAAACTGCTTGTCATGTAGATTTTATGAATGCTCTAAGAGGTGTTTATAATGTCTGGGAAAGTTAAAGGCAGGCTATAACTGGATTGTCTGTAAACAGTAGGGAATTAAGCACAAATAATTAGCAAATAACTGCAGAAGAGCAAGGGATCTGTAAACTGCATGTGGTGCCATCAGTGCACTCTCTTAGCTGTTTATCTTTTGCTAGTCTTTTGCCCCATATTTAGCAAACAGAAAGGCTGCCTTCCTCTGGGGAATGGACTGCATGAAGCAGTTTACAAGAGTCTCTGATTTAGGAACAAGCAAGTTCCTAAACAGCTAAGCAAGTGACTAAGCCTCTCAAAAATGTCAACAGTTGAAATTTACAATGTCAATATATGAAATGTCAACCTACGAAGATGTCACCGATCTGTTTGACTGGCAGAGCTCCAGTAGCATGAAAGGTGCTTTGCAAATTCAGGTCTTCTACAAATACAATGACAACAGATAAATGTAAACTGAGAACAGGGACAAGTAGCGAATTACAAAGCGCCAGAGATAGCAAGCAGCTTCCTCCAAGCCATCTTCTTGTTTCTAAATTGTTTCCTCCTTGATTTATTTTTGTGTCTTTAAAAACACTACCGAGGTTTATGGTCTATGGGAAAATTGTGTATTAAGAAATTACTTAATAAAATTGAGACTGTGTTTGGAAAAACTGAAGTGTTTTCTCTATAATTTAAGTGTACCTCTAGTAGGTCTATCAACTTTTGTTTGTCTGAAGGAGAACAACACCTACCATCCTTGAGATATGCTCTTTCTATGTGTTCCTGCTGCTGGCACATCCGTTTTGCACCACGATCTCTGAGGGAGAAGCATGCTCTGAAAAGGTGAGACTGCCTCACAATGCTCTTTGAAGGAGAGGAGTGCCCTCTACCGCACATCTAAGCATTGTTCATGCACTGAAATTCACTGTAACAGCAGCTCCTGCTGTTGATTTATTGATTTACTTTCCTCTTGCATTCTTAATTGGTACATTAGACAGCGAATAGCATTAGATCTGAAAACTGAGATCCCACGGTTTTTTTCCATCCAGGTCACTTTTTTTTTCTTTTTGAGTTCCTCTTAGAAAAGAGTTTCAAACTCTGCAAATCTGCTCTGCCTGAGCATTAGGGCTTCTTCTCTGTGCTTTAGGCCTCTGCCCGAAACCACTTCATTATGAAGGCTATTAGAAAAAACTAATCACCAATGATCATTAAGAATGAGTAGTTACTAATGCATTTTGAAGTGGAATCTTTCTTAATCCATTGTCTGTGGAGTCTAGAGGAGCTTTAGCATGCACAGACAGAGTGACAGAATTACTCTGGTTTTGGGTACTTTCAAAGTTCCTATTCTTTTGTATTTTTAAAATGACTGTGTATCTGTATAAGATATGCATTGTTGCTTTTTCCCTAATCCTTTAGCTTGTCATCTAACCACTGACATTTTAAAACTATAAGCCTTGGAACTACAAACTAAAAGGTTTTTTTGCAGAAAAAATACCTGAGTCAATTTTTAAAGAACGCTGATAAAAGACATCAAAGACAAGAAGAAAAATGAGAGGTGTTTTTCAAAGAGAGAGGATAGAGGCACATACATAGCTGATGTCTGTCTTGCCCTCGTATGAAACCGGCATGATATGTCCAAGAATTGAGAGCTGATCAACACAATTCTCCAGCACAGCAGTGAACAGCAGAGCTTCCAGACGAGTGAATTTCTCCATTTCTTTCGTGTCTGGGTTCTTGCTAAGAAGAACAAAGACAAGAGATGCCAATGAGAAAGACAGTGTGGTGTTAGCAACAGTAGTTTAAACTAAAGGCAGACCTGAAATAGCCTTATGTGCAGCCCTCTTTATACTTCCCTAGCTTTGTTTATAGCATCTCATGCACTGTTTATAAGAGGAGCCATGCTCTGCTAATGGCTGCATTCAGGGGCAGAGGGAATGTTTAGCTTTCACCAAACAAAGTCGGTTCTGGTGCCTCCTATAGTAGATTAGGGTAGGCAGGCTGAGAAAGGAGTGAATACGAAACAAAAATTGGGTGAGGTGGTGTCATCATTCAGTGCAAGTGCTTCATGCTGGTCTTTGTTCTTTGGGAAACAACAAAACAAAGGTGTCTTTCTAAAAGGCAAAAGAATCCACACCTCTTATAAAATCTCAGATAGTGAACCTTCTTGCTCTAATCACTCATCATTATTGCTGCACAGCCTTAACATCGTTATGATCACAGTCTCCTCAGGAGGAATTGTTACCACCTTGAGACTTTGAAAGTCAAAGAAGGAACAAACTCTAGACTGAGCAAACTGTCTTTAACTCCATGTTGCTTTGTTTTTGTTTTTAAATTGCTTTTCAAAGATGAAACTGCTCTGATGTACACTTAGGCATCCCTTTGCCTTGCATGCAGATGGCATATTGTGTTCACATCTAGGGAATGGTGGAAATTCACTATTAATCCAAGTGAAATTAGTCCATTTAGAAAAATGCATAACATCTGCACTAAGAATGGAGCAATTCTCTGAGATTTTTAGTGAGTTTTGGGATGCCATTAGACAATCCCTCCAAACTTTATACTCACAAAACAGGTATTTCTTGTACAGCACCCAGCACAACTGGAGTCTGAGATGACAGAGATCCTGCATGTCATTGCAATGGAAGCATCAACATCTACTAACAACACTCCCATTTGGCTGCTGCACCTACAGCTGGATTTGTGCCATCCATAAAACCCTTGCATAAACACATTCTAGGTCTGCAGGTCTAGGTCTCATTCCAATCTGTAAGCGCACCATGCAAATAACTAATAATCTGTATAATAAACTACAAGTGTCACTTTTCCTCTCTTTTCAAACTTGAAATTAATGACAGAGTGGAGATGCAAGTTCTTCTGAAAAGAGTATTTTTGCATAAAGTCAGAAAATGTTTCTTTCCTCTAAAAGGCACTAAAAAAATCTTTTCTACTTGTTTACCTTTTTAAGAAATCCATGATGTATATTTTGCATTTAAATAACATGAGAATAATCTAATACATGTGGAGTCCTAATGCTAAAAATATGGTGAAAAAAAGATTTGTTGTGAGAGAGCTCTGACAGATGATTACAACAGCATTCTTGAAAGAAGAAATAACACTTGCAGCTCTCATAGGAAAAAGTGACTTCTTTAGAAACAAAGGAGGATGCAATAGCTTTTTCTCTATTTCATGGACAACTTCTGTCCAGGAGAGAATTAACTCAAGATATTAATGTCTGTTAAGATAACTCACAGCTGGAATGTTTCTCTAAAGCCTGCTGGTTTGCTCCTCCTATTTATCTCCTGTTATAGCCATGGACTCACTCAGCAGATGCCAGTGCCAAACCAGTGCGCTCTGCCTGAGCTTATGTTGCCTTGGAAGTGAGAAGGAAACCACTGTCTGGGCCACTTAGAAACCCTGCAAGCAGTGAGGCCTCTCACTGGATTTTAGCATTAACGCCGTGCCTGCAGACCCTCCTGATTCAGCCACTGGCATTGACCTTAATCACAGCGTTTTGCTGAACTCCTCCATTAAGCTCTATTAATAAAGAAGAGGTATGTGAGGGATTCGGCTTCTCCCAAGAGCTTAGGCTGACATTCTTTCCCTGCAGATCTAAAGGGAAAGAAAAACATATCGAGGCATAATTTTTAAAACAACTGTATAAAAGGTCTGGCCCACTGCTCCTCTGGGGATTGCAACTCCCCGTGCTGTGTGAGATTCCTGGATGCACATTTCTCCCATCCTGCTGCCTGGGAAACTAAAATGGCTTCATAAGGCAGCATGTTTTGCAGCATTCCCTTCAGTTATTTAAGGGTATACTGACAAATTCCAAATTGAGAAAAAATCAAAACTGAGAATGCCACGTCTCCTTCAGTTCAGTTTTGCAAATCTATGGGCAAAAAGAGGTTCTGAATCGCCACAGAGGCAGCAGCTGGGCCATAATAAGAAATATCCCAGCTTTTACTAAAAAATGCCTCTTGAGCAAGCAAAACAGTTGTGGCCTTACAAAACTCTGCCTACCATTACATGTGATAGAACAAAAGGGTTAGGGAGCATTCATTGACTGGCTGTGACACCTCTGCTGCTGTGTTGACAGGTGTTCCCCTGCAAGCAGGGATTGTATCCTGTCTCCAGTTGGAGAAGTACACATCTGATACTATTAACTGGGTCGGTCAATGAGTGCTGCTTTGCTTTCCACCTCTTCTTTACAGTAGAAGCCAACAGAAGAATCTGGCGAATTCACAATACTCCATCCCTTCTCTGCTCCCACTTTCTCATCATTTTCTGTCTCTATAAAAAATCTCTGTATATACCTGCGGACAGGGCACTGACTGCTTCTACCTCAGCGCAGCAAGGTGCAGACAAACAGTTCTCTTCCTGGATCAGGATCTGGTTCCTCAGCCCAGGTTCCAGCTGGTGACAAGAGGACAGCGGATTTCACTCTTTACAGCCTTTTTTTTTTTTTTTTTTCCACAAAAGCACACTGTGCAATGTTCAAATGCAGATCAGGACACTTGGGAACAAAGTGACAGTGACAGTAGGGATGCTTAGGGTGCGTTTAAGATCACAGTAAGTTCCTCAATCACTTAAAGCACTCTGAAAATGCACCTCAACTTCTGGCTGCATGAGAGAAGTGACAGAATCCAGGAGTGATGTCCATGATGTGGGAAAACGGGTACGTATGCACTTGGACCCATTCTTATTTGGGGAAATGCTCCAATGTGAGATGCCATTACAGAGACTTGAAATAAAATATACAGAAATAAATGTTTTCTGTCACCGAGGAGACATGGGGTTTTGGAATGCACTTGTGGTGGAGGGGCACGGCAGATGACAGCCGAGAGAAGGCCCCAGGGCTCTCTGTCCCCGGCAGACCCGCTGCCCCCTTTGGTTCCACGGTTGCTCCGCGGGTGAAGCAGCCCCGTCCGCCGCCGCCGGGCCTCGCTCCGCGCTGGGATTTACCTTTCTGCTCCCCTCCTCCTCCCCGGGCGGCCGCTGGGCCTCACCGCAGCGGCGGTGCCGGGCTCGGTGCCCCCCCGCAACCCGCTGCAGCACCCGCAGCACCCGTTGCTCACCGGGACCCCGCGGCGCGTGCGCCCGTCTCCATGGCAACCGCCGCGTCCCAAGGGCCTCGCGAAGCTGCCCCGGCGGGTGCCTGCACAGCGGACTGGTGCCGCCGCTCCCCGAATCGCCGCTCGGAGCTGAAAGGGGACGCGGGGACAGAGCGAGGAACAGCGCAGGACGCTGCCACCGATGCGTCCACACCGCTGGGGCCGCTTCTATTTTCCCCACTCAGGCTCTACCGAGGGCAGCACTCGGGGGAGCCTTCGAGGCCCATATCCCGGCAGGCAGCGCG
Source organism: Penelope pileata (assembly GCA_013396635.1). Taxonomy (NCBI): domain Eukaryota; kingdom Metazoa; phylum Chordata; class Aves; order Galliformes; family Cracidae; genus Penelope; species Penelope pileata. The sequence continues at coordinate 146,498 of WBMW01000985.1, forward strand.
GCTGCTCTCCCTTTCGCCGCCATCTTGGTTCGGCGCCGTGGGGGTGAGCGGGGCTGCGGCGGTGCGAGGCGGAGGCTGCGGGCAGTTTGCCCCCGTTATGGGGCCGCCAGCGGGCGGGGGGGGCCGAGGCGTTGCTGCTGGTGCCGCGCTGGAAGGGGGAGAGGGCGGGATGGCGCCGATGTACGGCGGATGGTCCCGGGGGCCGCTTGGTGACCGTAGCTGAAGGGAGGCGGAGGCCTTCCCCGCCGAGCAGGGCCCGGCCCGGGGAGGGGCTGCGCTGCGGGTTACCCTGGGCCGCGGGCTGTGCCGGCGGGGTGCCCGGGCCCGGCCCGGCCCCGCTGCACTGTGCAGAGCTGCGGGCGGGAGCACTCACGGTCTGTGTCGTCTGTAGGGCCGCTGGGACCGGGGCTTCGGGAGGACACCATGAGCGGGAGGTGAGTGACCTGCCCCGCTGCGCTGCGCTTCTGGCAGGGCTCGGAAACGGAGCGTTTCCGGGAGAGCGTCCTTCGGTCTGCGGGCGGTGATCTGACTGCTGTGGCTGCTCCGCGTTCCGGGCCGGCTCTGCCCGGTTTGCAGCTGGGGAGACTCCGTGGCTGCCACACGGCCCCAGCTGTGTGGCTCTGCCCTGAAACCCCCGCCTTAACCTGGCTGTGGCTGTCGTGCGGTGTGCAGCGCTGTCCCATGGCCGTCAGTAGATGCTGGCTGTTAATATTGGTTTCGTTAAGAGACTGTTTGACCAGCCTCAGTGTATAGTGCAGCCTGGGTCAGGTTGTTTCCTTGACTAGCAAATCCCATTGAATAAGTTCCATTGATTTATTTCCGTGGATGTAGGGAGGAATGATGTTGCGTATGGTGGAGGGACTGAAACTGAGCCACAGTGTTTTATCTTCATATTTTTCTGTGGAGTTTATCTTCTGAGTTGTAGGGCTCCATTTTTGCTTGTCCACATAGACTGCATTTTCTTCCTTAGGGGAATACTAATACTTCTGCTCTTTCAGTTATAGTTAGTGCAGCACAGGAGATTCAGTTTGTGTGGTGTATAGGAAACAGTAATATTTACTCATCACAATTGCTGATGTTTGAAAACGTAGCACCTGCTAACCTGGAGATGCTTTGAGTTCAGTATGAAGCCCTTAGTGCCAGGAGAAGTGAATAACGAAAGGAAAAATGCAGAGTTCTCATAAATATTTCATCTACCAGTTACTTAACTTTCCTCTGCTGCTTGTCTAGTAATTTGTAAACCTGAGTGTTTTTTTCCCTCAGCTGTATTTTTGCTACTGTGGAACAGTTTCATTTGAAGCAGCACATTGCTTTTACGTTTAATATTTTGGCCTGGGTTGACCTGTACGTTTCCCATGTCTTCAGGTTGTGGTCCAAGGCCATTTTTGCTGGCTACAAACGTGGCCTCCGAAACCAGCGGGAGCACACGGCCCTGCTGAAAATCGAAGGTGTTTATGCTCGCCAGGAGACGGAGTTCTACTTGGGCAAGAGGTGTGCCTATGTATACAAAGCTAAAAAGTAAGTCGCTTCCTTATACTCACTTTTGTAAGTGCCATAATGTGGGCAGTCATTTTATTTTTCGAGAACAAAGTAAAAAAAAAATGAGCTCGACTTAACGTGTCCATGCAGTACTGTGTAAAGCAAACAGGATGAGGAACAAACTTTGCGTGAGGCTGGCAAAAACTGAAGGCAGATTGATAAGAGCAAATGGAAGTGAATACGTGCTGAGCGCTGAGCTGCTGAGGTCCTTAGTGGGAGAATGTTCTGTGAAGGCTGGAGGAGTTTGTCCTGACTTTTTGTGTGTCCATGTTGGAGCACTGTCACTTCTATGCCAGCTTTGGTGAGGCCTTAAGAATAGTTTTGTTACTTTCTACTTAATTTTTCTTTGAGAGTAGTTGTTAAGAGTTCAGGTGTGGGAGTTATTTGCTTTAAATAAAATTGATCACTGTGGTTTCAAAGGTGGCACATGACTTCTCTTGCAAGGTAGTTGTGCCTTAGGTCATTCATGGCTGTGGTGTGTCTGGAGAAATCTTACAGATAAGGTATTTTTCTTTGGAATATAAAGTGAGTAGTTCTCATGTTGCTGTTCTTAACCACCAGTGTTTTCCAGATGCTTAAGCTTTGACTTGTTACTAGCTTTCCCAGTGAGTAGCTGCAGTAGGTAACTCATTTGGAGGATGCTGTGCGGTTGAAATACTAAGAAGTTTTTCTTTCCTCAGCAACACCGCTACCCCTGGTGGCAAGCCCAACAGGACACGAGTGATCTGGGGGAAGGTAACTCGTGCCCATGGGAACAGCGGCATGGTTCGTGCCAAGTTCCGCTCCAACCTCCCTGCCAAGGCTATTGGGCACAGGATCCGAGTGGTAAGTAGATTTATTTTAGCAATGAGGCATTCACTGGTAGCTTTCAGGGTGCGTTTTAATTCCACAAAGTATGAGGGAAAGCTTGCAGTATGGTTTTGTTCTGTTATTGTGTATTCCTTCTGAAGGTGGGAGAGGTTTGTTGCTGACTGCTTGTGCTGACAGGACAAGGGCTTTGTATGCTTGTTCACATTCCCTGGAAAGGCTCTTAAATTTCCTGGACTCTTCCTCAGCTCCCTTCTAAAGCTGTTTTGATTTCTTTTCCTGGCATCTTGCATATTTGCTTTTTGTACTCTGCCCCAGTTCCTACCTACTGGCAGGAGAGCTGTGGCATCAGCTTTCTCTCCTGTCTCCCAAGTGTTTTTAACTGAGAGCTGAGCTGTCCTTGTGTGCCTCCATGAGGACCTGCTCCATCCACAGTTGGTGTTTGAACCATAATGCTTTAGTGGGGCTGTCCTTGTCGGTCCTTGCAATTATCTTTCTAGTGATGTTGTCTGTCGGGAGGAGCATCAAAAAGGGCTGTGATTCTTCCTTTTGTGCCTTAGAAAAAGCACAGTGGGAGCTGCACGGTTAGGTCACAGAACTAGACACATGGCTCTTCTGCTCAGTGGGCAGGAGGGCTGACTGCTGGGTGGGAGCTGTGTACCAGCAAAGTGCTCCTTAAGTCACTGAGCTACTTGTTACACTTCATTGTATCTCTTCTGTGTAAATGGGAGAGTCACTGTTTCCGTAATCAAAGAGATCCATGATCTAGATTGTAGCTGCAAAACTTGTTAAATTGTACAGGAATTCTAATGTGATTCTGTTCTTGTGTTTTTCAGATGCTGTATCCATCCAGGATCTAAATTTTTATTGGAAATAAAATACAGAATGTTTCATTTTTGTACATGGCTATTTTTAATCCCCTCTACTTATATTGAGAGATTTTATTCTTCTTCAGTGGTGTATTGGAATGCACAGGACAGTGATGTAGTAGTGACTCTAAACTAGAGCCTAAGATGGTGATTGGATCCATACTTGGCAAGGCGTTTGGAGAGCAGGCTACATTCTAAAAAGCAGATCACTGGCAGCCCTTGCCGTGACCTGTCTTTGCCTCCTACACAGAACCTGAATGATATGCAGGGCTAAACAATAAATATTTACAATCTCATAAATTGTGCCCCCAATTTTTCTATAGAACATGAGAAATACTTCCTTGCCTCATCAGTAGAGGGGAAACGTATATTCCTGCTTCTCTTGAACTTGACAGTGGCTGCTGTTGGGACAGAACTGTGTAGTGGGATGTGAAATCCTGGGAGGGGTATAAGTCCTTGTCGCTTTCAAATCACAATGAGGCCACGTGTAGCTGGCATGCCGTTAGTCTGCTCTGTGTAATGGAATTGTGCTCCTGTCTTGATGCTTTTATCACGCAACTCTAGTGTGTGTTAATACTTGCTGGTTTCCTTGCCAGTCCTTCTGCAAATAGGATGTGGGATGGGAAGGTTCCTTACATCAGGATATCCAGTTACTTTTGTGAGTTCTTTCAGGTTCGTTGAACAAAAAGGCAGTGAAAATGGATTTAAAGATTAAAGTTCAAGTCTGAGTTTCTCAGTACGCTTCACAAAAATACTTTGTAATTTTAAGGGAAAGTTCAGACAGCTGCAGGTTGGCATGGCTGTTGCTGATGTCACAGTCTTATTGATTCTAAAAGTGACCCATCAATAGGCTGAGGTGGGTATCATCGCAGCAGATGCAGAAGGAAAGCATCCGTAGTTGCTGAGGCAGGTGAGTCATTTCCCTCAGTGTTGCACTGATGCATTTTGTTCCTTCCCCTTGGGTGAGCTTGACTGGCCTGCACACTGCGGGGAGCCTCTGAGCTGGGGCCTCTGCTCTTCTGTGTCCCTGTGGGTTCATCTCTTGGGATGGGCTGTGCTTCATGTCATCCCCTTCCTTCTGAAGGAGATGGTGCAACTGTCTAGTTAGAGTACATGGTTAGGTAAATGGCTTCAATTGAAATTTAAAAACTCTTTGGACCTGGCTACTGACCTCAGGTATAGAAATTGTTTCCCTAGACACACTTCAACAACTAAAATGCATTTGCTTTCTTAAACAGCAAGAGAGCACTTAGTGAAAAGCTGCAGTGATTACGTGGATGGAGAGAAACAATAGGCAGCTGATGGGGCATACAGGTCAAGCAGGGCTTTATTCTTAGAAATGTCAAGGAATTGTGTGTGTGAGAGTCAAGGAAGGGTGAGAGAGAATACAAATAGAATTTCTGGTTTTAGACTGTACCAGAGGAAAGAGGAGGAAGCCTTACAGTGGGTAAATTAGGTTGTAATTTGTGAAAAACAGCTTGTGAGTAGGACTGTGACCCTTGCCAGATGTTTGGATTCTACTGAAGAGAAGGTAGTGAGTGCTTTTCTTGCATTTGAAGTAGGGTGCCTACCAATACATAGTGATCTCTTTTATTCCCTCTTTAATTTTTTTCGACTGTACAAAACTTGTTCCTGGGATGTCTAATATCAAGTAGCATATGGCTAAAATTTTTAAATCCTTGTGTCAAAACTCAGTTATTTTCTGCTGTGTTCATTTTGTCCTGACCAAGTTAGTGTTTGCTTGTAGATAATGGCTGCTTGAAGAAGCAGGTGTAGCCTGGTGAAAGGCCTGTTTACTGCAAGCACCTTTGCTACAGCTTCTGAGTGAAAACCCTTTTCGCTCCTTTCCTCAGCAGTGGAGTAAAAATATTTGCATGAGAAGAAGCTATGGCATCAGAGGAGGCCACTGACTGCTCTGTTACAGACCCGACCAGCTGGGAGCTCCTTAACCTACTGAACGTGGTGGGGATGCGGAAGGGGCAGCTGCTGGTGATGGAGATGGAAGATGTCTATGTGACAGCCCCCTCGACGCTGCTGGATTTTGCTCAGGACCTGTTAGGTGCAGCTGACATGAGGTCTAAACTACAGCAGATGGAGGAAGAAAAAGAGGAAGAGGAGGAGGAGGAGGTGGTTCGACCGCATCTGGTCTTTATGCTGTGGCAAGCCACCACTTTGAAGCAGCTCATGCAGTGGGATTATCTGGATGAGACCCTCTGGAACATGAGGAACCTGTTTGCGTGCATGCCGGCGGTGCTGGTGCTGGTGGTGATCCACCCAGGCTCACAGGAGCAGCCGGACCAGGCTGTGGAAGCCCTCAGGAGGATGCAGTGTCTGCTGGATGGGGCTTTCCAGCAACTGACTGTGGAGGCAGCCATCTACAGCCCAGGCCAGCCTAATGGTATCCTGGATGTCAAGAGAGCTGCATGTAGAGCACTGAGAGAAGTCTTAAACTACCAAGAAGGTATCCTGGGACATAGCTGAACACAGGGGCAAGAGACAGAGGGGCAGGCTTTATGGAAACAAAACCCCAAGCCTGGGGAAGGGATATGGAAGGGCCTGAGGAGCAGTGTAGGCCAACATGATGCTTAGTGACCAGATTCAGACACAGCAGGGAAGACAAGCTGGGCCTTGCAGGCAGCACGAGCTGGGAATAAAAATGATGGATTGAGTCCTGGGTTGGGGACAGAAGATGTGAGTCTGAGCCAACATTGTAGTGTTTTCTGTGTTGAGCTGTGGTGGCTCTTGCTCCTTGCCCCAAAACACGTGGCTGTGGAGATGCAGTTCAGTTAAGAACTGCCATCCTGACCCCATCACTGGGGCTTCCCATGACTGTTAACAGCTGTACAGTCTTAGCAACCCTGCATTACTCATCACAGAGAAGCAGTGATTCTTTTGGGTGAGTCATAGGGCAAAGCAGTCACCAGTATGATTCCTGCTGTACTTCTATGTGTGTTTCCTCCCCTCACCTTCCCAGATCCAGCTTCTGCTTGTCTCAGCCAAATCAACCCCCAGCATTCAGTCACTGTCCTGCTCAGCCTGAATGTGTGCCACACAAGGTATCGAAGACAGCTTGCGGATGAATTCCTGTAGGCAGCAGAATCCAGCAGGTTGGCTTTAATGCTGTTCACCTGAATATCTCTTTGTAGAAATATTGCCCTCCTGATGCCTTGCTTACCTGCCCAGTTCTGCACAGAAGTGGTTCAGTGCATGATGTCTCAGCTACCTGCTGCCAGGAGGGGACACTGCTCCTTCAGCTTGATGCCGACCTTGCTCCAAAGCCCCAGTTTCTTTGCTGCAACAGCTGGACAATCTACCCTAGGAAAGTTCTAGCAAAAATTACTTAGTTTCTGCTTTGCATTAAATGAGGTACTTGAGCAAGGCAATGTCCGCTAGAAACCTACTGGGCTGGTTCAGCTGTGAATGGGGAGGGGAGCAGAGCAGGTCAGCTGCCTCTGGGTTTTAGACTGTCCCAAAACCTGGCACAGTGAAAAAAACCCAGAGGTAAGATCTAAGACCATGTTTTTCCAGGACAGCCTGGATGCTGAGGTCCTTGGTACATAGTTCCCAACAGCACAGAGCTCCTGAGATTCCCCTGGGTTCTTTGCACTCACAGGATGGTGGGAGAGCAATGTTTGCTGCCTGCACTTAATGGCCAGGATGCTCCTAACAAGATAAAGGTCCGGCAGTGCTGTTTGCTGTCAGTGCATTGCTCTCCCAAGCTCCCCTCTGTGTGCTGGAGTAGTTGAGGGGTCAAGGACAAGCTGTCTGAGCTTGTTACAGTGAGACCCATGGGGACCTTCCCACCTACCCTGCTAAGGGCCTGGGGGTGGCTGTGTGCATGGCGTGCTCCACAGCTCACCATTTCACTGGGCACATCTGGAAGGCTGCCCGCACCTTAGTGCTGTGTGTTTGGGCACGCAGCATTTGCTGACATCAGTGCAGTGTTTTCATGCTTGCTGCCTTTCTGTATGACTTTTTTTCTTTTTGCAGATCTTTTGTCCACCTGAGATCTTGGCTGTCTCCAAAAGAAATATTAAAACCTGCTCTCTATTTAATTCCCCTGTGTGTGCCTATAAGCTTTACAGCACTGAGCATCCCACACTGTGGAAACTCCTGCTGAACCTGCAGGTTTGTGCAACGTAGTACAGAAGGGGTGGGATTTGCAGGTGGTACAGAGCCTCTGAGCCAACGTCACTGAGGGAAAGGGTCCTCCAGGTGATGTTACTTGACAGCTTCTTTCCACATCCCTAAGGATGATGTGGTGATACCAAGCAAAGTGACCTTGCTTTAGGTGTTTGGGTGGTGCTGGTGCTTGGCATCCTCTCAGATGAGCTGTTGGTTGTGTGTGGAGGGGAAAACAAACTGCTTTAAAAGGTGGAGAGGAAAATGGGCTTGTCCAGGCCTCTGCTCAGCTGGCATCGCACTGGGTGCATGGCCCAGAGTGGCTGTCCTGTAGGCTGTTGGCCTACCAGTGTCTGATTGCCACCTCTGGAACATTTTGATCAAAGCAGCGCTCAAGCCAAGCTTTGCCTGCTTCTGAAAGTGTAGCCCCACTGCCACTGATGTTGTGCACTGTGCCTACGTGCCAGGACAAAGTGCAGATGCACCTTGGGGCAGTTGTGTGGCGTGCCAGGAGGGCACGTTGCCAGCTGGCGATCCACAGCCTCTCAGGGCTCATCCACAGCCTCTCAGGGCTCACCCAGCAGCCCCAGGCCATCCTGCTCTGCCACTGCAGCATCCCTCCTGCTGCCTGGCCCCATCCTTCTCTTCAACGCCTTCCAGAAAGGGACAGTGCTTGGAGAAAGCACAGCACACTGAGGAGATGGATGGGGCGAGGCACTGCTTTCACAGCAAACAGGGTTTGAAGGAGAGAGGCAGGGAGAGGTTTGGGGTTCCTACCAGGAACTGGGCTGTGGGCCAGGTGTCTGAGCTTTGGGGCAGCTGGGTACTCCTGGTCCTGTTTGTTTACAGGGTGTAAGCTCTGCTGAGGGATAGGGGCTGGAGGGGGGCAGTGGGACTGGGGGTTTCAGGGCATGGATGTAGGAGGAGCTTGGGGTATTTTCTTCACTTGCAGCTGCCTCCTATGTTGGCACCCAAGAAGATCTCTGCATGGAGAGCTTGGGGAGTGCGTTGCCCCCCAGCACTGCTCCTGGCAGCTCGGCACAAACCAAGCACGTGCTGCCCAGCACCTCTCAGTGATCCTGTGACTTTCCGAAGCAGTAAGTGGAAGTGGGTTGGAAGAACTGAGAGGAAGAGTTTAAGGAGCTGCACTGGGCACGTGGGCTTGGAGCTGACTGCTCCCACAGATTTCCTCACGCTCCTTTAGCCTCTGAACTGTCAAAAACGGGTGCATAAATCCATCTTCCTGTCCTCTCTCTTTAGCTGAGCAGTGAATCGTGATAAGTGCATTTCCTGGGGGCCCAATCCAATGGATCTTTGGCCTTGCTTAGACATCAAGGCACCGCTCACATAAACAATGCATCTATTTCTCTGAACAAAGCACCCTCTTTATGAAGTCCAAACCGAGCGGATGTTTGCTCTGAACAGTGAGCAATATGTAAGAGGTACAATTAATCCTCATTGAGAGCAAGCCATAGGTTTAGTGCCAGCGTGTCTGTCAGCTGGCTGTTTGAAGGCAAAGGGCAGAGCATCAGGCCTTGTAAATACCCCCGGGTCTGCTTGGGTGCCCAAAGTCACTTTGTTGGGCACCACAAACACTGCTGAGCTGATGGCTGCCACTGACCTGGGTGAGCTCTATCTCTTTAAGCAACACAGAGGAGGATAAAGTTGTGTTTGCTGTGAGATCCTACCTCTGTTAATGAGTAAGGAAATGTAAACGAGGTTGTTTGGGTCTTGTGGGTGACATTCACCTTTCCCACCAGCCTTCTCTGGCAATGGTACATGTGTACCCAAAATTAACTACACAGCTGCAGCAGCTATGAAGAACAGCCCCATCCATTCCCAAATATTAGTTTTCTGATGGCTGTGCTGGCAGTATAAACATCAGGGCCATCGAGGAGATACAGGCAGCAGGGCTCATTCTGGTATGAGCTGAAATCTCTGTTATTTCTGTATCTTCTCTGCAGGGATCATCTCCACCAGCCTGGGGCACGGCCTGCAGGGAAGCCCCCTTCCCAAGCCCATCCCTTGGCTCGGTGCTTGCAGGGAGCAGCCCTTCTGTCTGCCCAAATTCCTTCCCGGAGACCTCCCGCTTGTGGCTGCCTTTGGAGATCCCCTGGTGTGAGATCTGTGCCCAAACTCTGTAGCAGGGGAAGGTGTGAGCAGAGTAACCCCGGGGCTGTGGGTCCTGCCCTGCTGCTCCTGGTGCCAATTGCACCCAGGGCTCTCCTCCACCTGCTAAAACACAGGGCCACAGGCAGGATTCTGTGTGCATGAGGAAAGATCCTTGTCAGCACAAAATCTGGGCATCATAAAGGCCGGACCTGGCTGTTGGGCGGCGTCTGGCTGTACCCAGGTGTGCTGACAGCTGCTCTCAGGGTTACTGCCGGCACGAGAGCGCGGCTCTTGCACCAACAGACCCTGATCTTTGGAAGAGGAGCCTAATCTGCTGCTTTATCTCCCCCGGCCTGATTACCAGCACAAGTCAATCAGTAAGGTGCTTTTCCTGAGAGCCAGGGCAGAGCCTCTCTGAAGCCTTCACCCAGGCTGTCTGGCCCCATGCTGCTGCCACGGGGCAGGGTTTGCTGCGCCCATTGTAACTGGGGCACACGTTCTCTTGGCTTAAAACTGTTGGCACACAGTGACCTCCCTGAGCTGCCCCTCCATGGCAGAGCCTGGGGGCACATCCCTGTCCCATGGGGGTGGGCAGGGAGAGGACACAGTGCTTTGGGGCATCCGTTGGGGTCACCAACCCAAGTTCTGGGCAGGTGTGGGGATTTCTGCTCTGCTTTCATCCTCAGAGCTTCTGTGTCCTGTAGAGGTGGTTTGCAAGGGCAGGTGCTGCCATTGGCAGCTTTGAGCCATTTCCCTCATCCGAGACTCCTGCAATAAAGGCGTTAAATGTGTGAGGAACGTGGTACCTGTTCCTGGCATGGAATACGGGAAGTATTTACCACGTTGATATCAGAGTTCCCTGGTTCATCTGACAGCTGTGCCAACACCACGGCAGTGCCAGCACTGGGCATGGCACCTGTCCTCATGGGATGACAGAGCTGATCGTGGGCTCCTGGGCTTCCCTGTGCCAGGGCTGTGCAATGTCTGGAAGCACCAACACCCTCACTGCAGCTCCGTGCTTGTCACCATCCTCACTCTCCCAGCCTGAACACAGGCACGCGTTTACCCAAATGTCATCCCCTCCCCGCTGGTACCCGGACCGGGAGGCCCCTGCGTGGGGCTCGCAGCCCCGAGGGATGCTTTGGGGTCGGGGCGGGCACACTGCCGGGATGGGACCGGCGCCGCGCGGAGCTCCAGGAGCGGTGCCCGGGGCGGGTACCGAGGGCGGGGGGCGGTGCCGGGGGCGGTGCGGAGCTGCGGGCGGGGGACGCGGCGGCGGCGGCGGCGGCAGCGGGGGATGGAGGCGGCGGA
>WBMW01000985.1:157339-208682 GCA_013396635.1 Penelope pileata
GGCTGCTGCTGGTGCTGTGCCGCGGCGGTGCGGCGCGGGGCCGCGGGAACCGGGCGCGCCTGCGGGAGGTGGTGCGGGACGTGCGGGGCCGCCTGTCCCCGGGACCGCCGCCCGCTGTCGTCGGCGTCCTCTTGCCCGGTGGGGACGGGGAGGACGCGGCGGTGCTGGACGCTACGCTGCGGCGGCACTTCCCGGCGGCGGGCACGGTGCGGGCGGCGCGGTACAGCCCCGGGAGCCCCGCGGCGCTGCGGGAGTGCCGCGCTGCCGCCTGCAGCGCTCTGCGTGCCGCCCTGCAGCACCCCGCAGGTACCGGGGAGCGGAGGGAGCGGGCGGGGGAGGGTGCTGCCACAAACTGGCAACGAATCGACATCCCTGATCCGGCCCGATGCACGCGGGGGGTGCTGCCCCGTCCCTTTCCCTGTGGGATTTTCCTCTGCCCAAGGAGAAGCTCCCCATTGCAGTGGGATCTGCCATCTTGCAATGGGATTTGTCCCATTTTCTGGTGGGATCATTCCCTCCTCATTAGGATCTGCCCCACCTTCGTGGGATCTGGCTTTTCCCAGTGGGAGCTGCACCATTCCAGGAAGGTCTGCCCCTCCCCGGGGAGATCTGCCCGTTCCCAAGGGGATCTGTTTCACGCTGGTGGGATCTGAGCCTTCCCAATGGGCTCTGCCCCTTCCCCATGGTGGTCTCATTGCTGGGGAGGACAGGCTGCGGGTTGGGGAGCACTACAGCAGGGATGTGGCAGGTGACAGCTGTGACATGGTGCTTAGGGATGCACACGCAGGGGACAGGGGCTGGGGTGCAGCCCTTGCTGCAGGGCACAGGCCATGTCCCACAGGAGGAAGGTGCTGGCAGTGGCTTCACCTGGGAGTCAGCACAATAGCAAGCAGGGGGGCTGGCTTTAATACCACACGTGTCTGTTGGTGGCCAGGTTGAGCAACACAAGGAGGGCAGGATGGAAGCTGGAAGTCCAACAGGCCTTGGGGAGCAGCACTTGCTCTGGGCAGAAAGGTGAATGGTGTTTGTGTGCAAGCACAGGTGCTGGGCAGCTGGGCAGGCTCTGCCCCACAGCAGCCACACGAACCAGCCAAGGCTCACGTTACTCTTTGGCGCTGCTTGTCTCATGCTCTTTCCCTTTATTCCTCCCTGCTTACATTTTCCCCATGTTTTCGCATCTCCCCTTCATGTCCAGGTGCTCTGCTGTTCTGCTCTCTCGTGGTCCTGCCACTGAGGGGTCCTTTCTAGCTTCCTTCCTGCAGGCTTTTGCTTTCCTCACATGGTTCCTGCTGCAAGAATTTCTGCTGGTGATGTCCCAGTGCACTCTCCCGTTCTAGTGACAGCAGCCTGGTGGCACAGCAGCTGCAGGGGCAGGAGGACATCCTGCATGCATGGCCTTTTCCTACCATTGCACTTTGCTGGCGCTTGCCTCAGTGCACAAATCTTTGGGACTGGCTGCAGGTTTGTCCTTCACGCAGATGTGGGCGTGCAATGCAATGGAGAAAGAGGAGCAGAAAGAGCCAGAGCGAGTGTTGTGGGCAGCCCATTTGCCTCACAGGCGCTGTGGGCAGAAGGACTCAGCATGTTGCTTTAATTCATCTCTGCTGCTGCTCTTACTCATATAAGCATCCCATGACCTGGGTTCAACCTTGTGCAGGATCAGCTTCTTTTCATGCCCCACGCTCCAAAATCTCTGTGTGGCCCCTGCTGTGCCCCTGAGAGCTGAGGACACAGCAGTGGGACAGAATGAACTTCAGTGCAGCCTGAGCTCCTTCACCCTGTGGCTCTCCCCAAGGAGAATAATGTTTGGTGTAATGTGAGGGAGGAATGTGCGCAAGGTGGGCCTGGGGCTGCGGAGCACCCTGCAAACCAGGTTCTTGGAATGTCACCAAAAGATGTCCTTGGCTGGGGCTGAGCTTGCTGTTTCCCTTCCTGACTTTGAAAGGAGCTTGAGCCAAGCTGACCAAAGATCCTTTTGCATTTGGATGAGGATGCTGGGAGGTATAAGGAGCATTGGCACTGATATAACTTGTAAGGCCCTGCATATGCATGCTTGTGCCCTTTCTAACCCAGATCAGCCTCAGAGCCCCCTCCTCATCCAGCACATCACTGCTCAGCTCTGCCCAGGAGTCACCCTGCCTGCTGGGAGGGTCCTGCTCATTGTGCTGGAGCTGGGGCAGGAGCAGCAATGGGGCTCACGTGCCTCGGGTCTCAGCAGGAGGGTGCTGGGCTGCTCCCCGCTGTGTGTGCAGTCCCCAGGGACTGTGAGGAGGGGGTGTGCTGGTGGCTGGAGGTTTGGGGTCGTCGGCTGGCAGGAAACACTGCTACTGTGATCCCTTTGGTGTTGCAATGGTTTGATAAGATGAAGGACGCTGAGGTGGTTTATCATTTATCACTGGGAGATAAGATCTGATTAGGAGGTGAAAGGCCGTGCAATATTTTGATGGGGATGCTGAGCTGCTGCTGTTGGAGACTATAAAAGAAGCTGTTGTAGCATTTTACAAGCTGCTGTAGTGTTTTACCATGATGCCATGAAAGCTTGTAGTAACTTGCTGCGACCTTTGTTGTCCTCCAGAGTAAATACTATCCACTGGAGGCCACATGCTCTCTGCACTCAGAGGGGGTTTTGGCAGAGGAAAGCAGCCCTGGGGACAAATTTCCAGGGCAACAGGGAGTTTTCAGCCCAGGATGAGGATTTCCAAGAGCTGCTCTGTGCTTTTGAAGGGCAGAGGGACCCTGTTTTGCTGTGAGGAGTTGGACGAGGTGGGAGCTAGGGGAGCAGTGGCACTGACCTGACACCATTCTGAACTCTTCTCTGCTTTATCCAGAGGAGGAGAAAGAAAGGGAGAGGTGGAGGCTGCCTTCCTTCCTGCAGTGCATTTCTTGGAGCTGGAGGAGCCGGAGGAGCCGGAGAAAAGGCCATGTATCAAAAGCTGCAAACAACGTTCATGAAGGTATGTATGCCCCGCTCCCTTGAGGGCCAGCACTTGTGCTGACTATGGGGGGTTCTTCACCGATTCCCAGTGCTCCTCGTGCCCACTCCCCTTGGTGGTGGCCTCCTGAAGCTATTTCCCAGCTCCAAACATCTCTGCCCTGGCCCAGGTTTGGCCAGAACCTGAAGACAGCCAGCACTCACCTGGCTGCTGTGTCTTCTGGCCTTCTACTTGCCTAAATAAAACCTGCTGGGCCCAGTGCCCAGCTGCACCCCAGGAGCGCTGCAGTTCCTAGGACAGAACTGTGCAACCACACAGTGAGCTGGAAGCATCACCCTGCTCTTATGTGATGTGTTCTGCGGTGTGTTCTGCGAATGCTGCTGGAAGCAGTGTTCCCAAACCATTTGCAAGAGCAAGTGGGCAGTCAGCCTGAGGCTCTCTGATTCACAGCAGGCAGCTGAAGCCTCATACCGGTGCAGCACGTTTTGAGGTTGCTGAGACTGCAGGACTCCGTGGGGCTGCGTGCAGGGCTGCTGCTCTTTTGCTCACGGATCACCCCTGCTTGTTAAAGGGATGCTGAGTTTGTAAAAGAAAATGAGAATCCATTATGCAAAAAATCATCTGTGCTTAGGTTGTTTCTATCATTCACTTCATCTCTGTGCTTTATTTCTGTAGTGAGTTAAGTTGCAGTTTACATGAGGATGAGTTTCCATAAGGATGGGTCCCCTGACCTCTCTCTGCTCTTTGCAGATGACCTGCAGGACCCGCAGGCGGTGGCTCTGACCAGCCTGTCTCCCAATGGAAACTACGAAGAAGCAGCTGGAGGCGTGGGCACCTAGAGCTGTGTATGCCTGGCACAATCCCTGTCCCAGTCCTGCCTGGCTGATGAGGAGCAGCGAGAAGAGCTGTGCCTGCCCACTCGCCCTCTCCTTGGAGAGCCCACTGCTCCAGGGAGAAGCCAGAATTCATCAGGGTTTTCCGTGGCTGCCACCAGCCTCTGAGCCCCACACCAGAGCCACCCCCTGCCCATAGGGCTGTGCTTTGCTGCCCAGGGGCGTGGGCAGCTGCCGGTGGATACTGGGCTTTGGAGAAGCCCTTTGGGAATACATCCTCCATCCTGAGTGAGGTGACACAGGGACTTATGCTGTCAATCTTCCTGAAGAAAGGGAAATGCTTTTTAATTCAGAGCAAAATTCCCTGCTGAGATTGCCAGAGCTGGCCTCCCAGGCAAACGGATCTGCTGCCTTATATTTCTGCTTTGTTGCTGTATTCTGAAGTCGCTGTCCTCTCTTTGATCAGGAAAAAGAAAAAAAAAAGAAAAGAAAAAGACAGTGCAATGGCACAGGGACCGCAGTGAGACTAAATATGAAGCCTTGGGTCTACCAACCAGCTGAGAAGGCTTGGATGCATCCGAATAATGTGAAGAAATGCAGTTATGGATAGCAAGAGTAACACAAAAGATACCGATGGCAGCTGGAGCAGAGGGTGGATCTCAGAGCAGGATGTGTCCATCTGTCTGGCCGTGGTGCTCGCAGGCTGCCCGAGGAGCTGCCTGTGCTGGGGTTGCAGACGGACTGGCCGCTGGCTGCGTGGTGTCGGACGGGCACGGCGCAGGTCCTGGGCACGCATTCCCCTCAACGCGGTACGGCTGCTTCATAAGTGAATATAAATGTTTAAAAATCACCTAGCCGAGCAGTTCCAAAGGGCTGCCTGTAGCGTGAGGGGCAACACAGTCAGTTACAAATCCCTGCTTCACGGGGAACATTATCATCATGAAAACCTTGTTTATTCTTATCTTAATGCAACGCGGAACAGGTTTGGTGTTGTTTCCAGCACAGCTGCTGGGTTTTGTTTGCACCTGGCTGTCCTTCAGAGCTTCCCCCAGCCCAGGCTGGCGGCGGGGTGCCCCCCACACCTCCCCTCCCTCCTGCCCCTCTCCCCCCATGGCAGCAGTGCCTGCAGCCCCTGCTCCCTCGCAGCGCCGTGCCTTCGCCATCTCTCGAGGCCTCACCTGAAGCAGGGCACGGGGCTGGCGCCCAGCTCTGCTCGTGACCATCAACAAACAGATTTCTGTGCCTCAGTTTCCCTGCCCGTAGGACGGGGATGGTGACACCTCACTACCTCACCAGGACACGGCACCGGGCTCGGGCCGTTCCCTTTGTGGCAGCGCTGCCATGACGCACAGCACGGCTTTGCCCTCACACTGAGACCTTGATGGCATGTGTGGGGCTCAGGGAGGTGCAGCGGGAACGCCTTTCACCCCAAATATTATTTTTTTCCTTTGGCTGAGGAGCAGAAGTAGCTTGAATCTTTTTATTTTTCTTCTTTTCCCCACTAGCGGGGCACGTGAAGGTGCTGCATTCAGTTTCATGTGCTGAATGACTTCATAATTTAAAGGCACTGCCATTCCAAGTGCTTGCTGGAAAGAATAAAGACTTCAATTTCTGAACCGGAGCTTGCTTCTTTCTTTTTTTTTCTTATTTACCACGGTGTTGTCCTCAATATAAGGTTATGCACAGTTTAATGGATTTCAATGAGGTTATGCATAGTTTAATGGATTTCAATATGGTTATGCATGGTTTAATGGATTTAAATAAAACATTTGGTGGGGGGAATGGAGCGGCCGCAGCCCCACCGCGCTAACACGGCCGCTCCGACCCCTGCACCCCACGGGCCCGGGGCGCNCCCTACCGGGCGGTTTTTCGAGCAGGCGATCGCCACGGCCGCCTCTCCCCGGGAGCAGCGAGGTCCTGCCGGAAGGGGGCCTCGGCGGCACTTCCGGGCCGGGCGGCGGCGGAGCGGCAGCGGTACGGCGCGGACCCCGGCGGCGGCGGCGGCGCGGCTGGGCCGGAGCGGAGCGCAGCGGAGCGGGCGCCACCTCCCTCCGCGGGCCGGGCAGGCGGCACCATGATCACCTCGGCCGGTGAGGGAGCGGCGCGGGGCCGTGCTGCCCGCCGGGGTTTCGCTGAGTCAGGGCCGTGACTGGGCACCGCCGTAGGCCGCGAGGCGCCGGTGCGAGGCCTCAGCGCGGCGGCCCAAAGTGGGGCTCCCCGCCGCGGCTCGGTTAACAGTGGCTGTCGCCTCCGTGCGGCTGGGAGGCCATGAGCGGCGGTTTAAGGCTGAGCTGTCAGAGGGTGCCCGGTGCCCGCCCGGAGAAGGGGGGCCGGCGCTCCGCTGCGGGCGGAAGGGAGGCAGGGGCGGCTCCGTGCTCACCCGGAGCGGAGAACGCACGGGGGGGTACAAACGGGGTGTGCCGGGGAGGAGCTGCACCCCCCACCTGTGGAGGGGGCCGAGAGAAGTCAGCCTGAAGAGCCTGGGTGTAGTTCTGAAGGGGTTTTGAAAGGTGGAGGTGGTACGCTGAAAGGCAGTGGGGTTGCTTTCACCTGAAAATGCAGGAGTGTGTGGGGGAAATAAATCACGTGTTTGGAGCAGAGCTGCAGAACACAGCAGGAAGGAGTGCTCTGGGGCTGCCATCCTCACCTGAGGGCCACAGCAGTGCTCCCTCAGTTACTGCTGATAGATGTGTGCCCAGTTTGTTGTCAAAAAATCTCTGATAATAGAGAGATAATAGGGGTTCCACAGCATTTGTAGGCAACACGAGGGACTTTCTAGCTGTCAGAAAACGTTTCTTCTCACCACACCTCAATCTTTAGAGCTCCAGGTAAACCTTGCTCCCACTGCTGCTGTTCGTACCCAACACAGAGATCAGATCAGTCTTTTTTTTCGTGTATAAATGCTGTACTCCTTCCAGATTTCAGTGGACTGAGCAGTTGCAGGCCTCCAGTCAGCCTTTCTGTGTCCTGATTGCTGGTTCCTCGCTGTTGGTGTTGCTCAGCTCAGCCCTCCCCACTTTGCCTGTGGCTCCTGCAGCAGGGTGCCTGGCACTGGGCACTGTGGTCATGCACGGGCGTATCTGTGCCAAGCAGAGGGGAGATTGCCTCACATCTTCCAAGAAACACTCACGTCTCAGTTTGAGGTTTGGGTTCTGTGTCTCCTCCTGCAGCCATGTGATATTGCTGATCATGTTTCTCCTGACTTTGCTGTGCTGCAGTGATTCCTTTCTATGTCATACATTTTAGTTTTGGCCTGTGCCCTCCTTTTGGAATGTTACGCTCCCCTTGGATTCTCCCTCTCTTCTCCCAGTTTGTCAAAATATTCTGACAGCCCCATTCTGCCCTACAGCAGGCCTGCTGCCCTTTCTGATCTGATGCTTTCTGTAGATTTAAAGAAGTGATCAATCTGTGTAACAGGTGGGAGATTAAAATCAGTGGATCGTGTTGGACTTTGGGCAGATCTTCTGCCCATCCTTTCAGTTGCAGCTCTCTGGTCTGGCAGCGGACTGTCTGTGACTGCTCTTCCATCTGAGCTCCGCCAGGAACTGTGCACTTCTCCCCCAGTTCTGTCAGTAAAACCGTGTTCCTGTTGCTGTTGGTACAGGTGTTCTGGGACAGCACCATGGATCTTGATAAAGCTGAGAGATGTGACATCTCTTAGCCATGAGGCCTGATTCCTTGGCAAGAAAAAAGTTGTTTTGATGTGGTTTTTATGACCCTCGGGGGAAGTGGAAGAGACTTGTTCCTAAACAGCAAACTAGTGATGAAGCTGGAAGTAAATCCCAGCTTCTCTGAGTTCCTGTCTCTTATAAGAAGGATCATCTCTTATAGAAAGTGTACCTTTCTAATTGTAAATACTGAGCTGTTTTAGATTTATTTTTTGTACAAACTTGGATCTGATCTTGGAATTTTAATGTGGAACATTTTAAGCCATTATTCCAGAGACAGCCTTTTCCATTCTTTTGGTTTTGAACTAAATGGCATGCTCACTTCTAAAACAGAGTCCGAAACTGACTGTGATCTTGTTTTGCAGCTGGAATTATCTCTCTTCTGGATGAAGAAGAGCCACAGCTCAAGGTAAGCTCAGTGCTGCTGATTATGGTTCCCAGCAAATAACAGCAAATGCGTTGAGAGCTTAAAATCCAAAATGCTTGGATCTCAGCACATGCAATGGTTGGACAGCGACAGGTGGACTCCAAATCATATCCAGCCTGAAAGCTGAAAGAAAGGACTTAAAAAACATGATAACAAATGGCAAGCTTTGTTCCTCTGGATGTGGATCAAACTGGAGTTTTGACAAAGCTCCCAGTTCTCTGATGATAACAGGGCTTTGTTACTTAACTGTGTGCCAGAGATGGCACTTTGACTATGTAAAATTCAGAGCTGAAGAGTATCTCAAAGTTTTAGCATAATTGGAAACAAGTAAAACAATAATCACACTTGGAACTTTCTTTCAAGAGAAAATTCTATTAGTAGTAGGAGAACAAAACAGCAATAGGAACTCTGCAGTCCGCAGAGTTTATGAATCCATAGGACAACACCAGACACCCAAAGTGATGATGGATTGATGATGCTTGTTGGTTATTTGAGCACCATTAGCACAGCTCCTTTTAGGAAGGAGAGATGCATCTTGCAATATTGGCAATCACCTGAATGTTTTGCTTCAAAACAGACAGGTGGAGGTAGAATTGAATTAGCTCTGCTTTTGCTCTGAACTGGTTGCAAGTGGGCTGATTCTATTCTGGATATCATTCATCTGCTAAAGCACCATGTCCAAGTTAGTGAATAGTGTTGGCTGGTTTAGACTGTGAGCAGGAGTTCTGTGTGCTACACTAAGGTTGCTGCAAATCCTTTGAAAACCTTGTATTTTAAGGAATTTCAGCTGTCAATGGTTTTAGCCAGTCAGTCATCACAGAGGGACCATGGGAAGGAGCAGCAGGCTGCTCTGCCCAAACTGTTAAACGAGCAGCCCTTGCTTTGCAAAGCAGTTGCTAAGATTGGTGAATGTTTGCAGAGATCTTTTAAA
Source organism: Penelope pileata (assembly GCA_013396635.1). Lineage (NCBI taxonomy): Eukaryota > Metazoa > Chordata > Aves > Galliformes > Cracidae > Penelope > Penelope pileata. The sequence goes on from WBMW01000985.1 coordinate 166,132, forward strand.
GTAGAACTTGCTGTTTAAGTGGGTTTTTATCGTATTAGTTGTAGATCACACATCGTTTTTAGTGATGAAAGGTAATAAACACATTCTTTATGTAATATAACTTTTTATTACTATCTGTAGGAGTTTGCTCTTCACAAGCTGAATGCTGTTGTCAATGACTTCTGGGCGGAAATCTCCGAGTCAGTGGACAAAATGTAAGAGAAAACACTCATCACTGCAGGGTGTGCTGCTTTAAAAGAAGATGAGATATAAAGGGGATCTAGTTCTCCTTCCCTGATGCTGGCTGTAGAACATAGCCTCATGCTTTCTGGAAAATGTTAGTTTAAGGGTGTGAGGGGCTGGAACTGTAGTCCTAAGGATGAGAGTTCAGTCAAGCTGTCATGTGGTGTTTAAGAGAACTGAGCACAGAGTTGATGCTCTTCCCTCTCTTCTTTTCAGTGAAGTTCTCTATGAAGATGAGGGCTTCCGGAGCCGGCAGTTTGCTGCTTTAGTTGCTTCCAAAGTGTTTTACCACTTGGGAGCTTTTGAGGAATCGCTGAACTATGCCCTGGGAGCAGGTGACCTCTTCAACGTCAATGACAACTCGGAATATGTGGAGACGATCATTGGTAAACAGCTGCTGCTGCGAGAGCAAAGCTCTCGTGTTGCCAAAACTGTTGTAGCTTAGAGATTTCCCTTGCTTTAGCTGCTTTTCTCTATATTCTTCTCCTTGTATTCATTTAAGCTGTTGCTGCAGCTGCTTTTACTCAGTTTATTTTTGCTTTGTTTCCCATCCACTTTAGGATTCTGTAATAGAGCTGACTTAGGACTTACTGCTGTCGTTTCCTGTTCTTAGCTGTTATTCCATTGCAAGTTACAAAATGACTTTGCTTGTGTATTTTCCCTTCTCTCATTTCTGTTCTAATGTCATTGTCAATGTCAGCATAACTTTGGAAGTAATCATCTAATAAACATAGCTGCACACCCGAGGGGTTTATCCCCCCTTCAGCAAAATAGCAAGTTAGGTGTTGAATGCATGCGTAGGTTGAAGGTTTTTTTTAAAGTATCATCCACTGGCATAAGTTGTCCTTGAGAGGATATGATGGACCTGAGCTGTCTTTCAGTCTCCCCAGTTAATGCTTATGGTGGATCTGGAAAGTCTTCTACATTTGTTTAAAATATCCTGCCACTTGGACAAAGGTCATGCCTTTGGTTCCATTTTGAGAATATCTTCTTGGTTTCAGTACTACGATCAGAGTTTGTTAGGCGAGGGTATAAGTGTTTTCCTCTACTGTGTATCTTTGACTGCACAAATAGCTCTTGTGCCTCATCTGTGCAGTTTGCCATCTGTTGTGTTTTGCTGGTAGGATGTGTTTATGCACACACTGGTCTCTTCATCTGGAAGGCACAGTGAGCACCAGGTTACCATAGTTTCAGAATAAATTAATACGCTGGCTGTGATTTAATTTTAAGTAGAAGATTTGTGCAACTGTTTTAAAGTGGGATAATTACAGAGAGATGGAAGCGTCTACATGGATCTGTAGGAACTGTCATCATCTACTGAATTCATTGACTTCAGTGTCGGTAGTATAGATGTATTTTGACATGATGAAGGTGTCCATGTTGCTGGTCTTGCCAGTATGTATAGGCTTCTAAATGTCTTGTGTGATAATTGCTTATTTTTTCCCTCTGGTCCCTGGCTGTTTTTCAACCTGTGTGAAAACGAAACATGTAGGAAGATGACATTTTTTTACCCTCTGTTTAATGTCTTTTCAGCAAAATGTATCGACCACTATACCAAGCAGTGTGTGGAGAATGCAGAGTTGCCAGAAGGGGAGAAGAAACCTGTTGATGAAAGGCTAGAAGGGATAGTAAACAAAATGTTCCAGCGGTGCTTGGATGACCACAAGTACAAGCAGGCTATTGGCATTGCTCTAGAGACACGCAGGCTGGACATCTTTGAGAAAACCATCCTCGAATCGGTATGTGCAAGAGAGGGGAGGTGCATGTAGCTCTTTTTTTTTTTTTTTTTCCAGACGTAGATCCAGAGGTGACGTGCAAGATCTGTGTTGTTTTGGAAGTTGACCTGTTTTGTATGGGCAAAAGAAGAGATGAAACTCCGTGGGAAGGGTTTATGCAGCTTTGTGAAGGGGAGTGGACAGAGGTGGGGGGGTCACTTCAACGTGTTAAAGAAAGGCAAAGCTGCACAGGGCTATCAAGTGTAAGGAGACCCCTTGCTTTAAGAAATCCCTGAGCTGCAGGTTGCTGGGAGAATATTCTCACAGAGCATGGCTATATGCCCTTTTCTTTAGGTATTCCCTGACAGCTATTAGCAGAGACTGCCTAGCCCTGTATCATTAGCAGAGAAATGATATACAGAGCTAGGCAGTCTTTAGGTCTGGCCTATTGTAAGAATAGCTCTTTTATTTTGTTGTGCCTGTCATCTGCTGTGATTTGGTGTGACAATAGATCCTTAGGGATAGGTAAGTGATTTATGTATGGCAGGTAAAACAAACTAACAAAAAAACAATTGTTGGAAGTAGGTATAGAACTTTTAAGTGAATCTTTTGCACATCTTAGGTGTAAGTTAAAAACTCAGCTTAACTACTGAGTTGAATATTTGTCCTGTGTATTTTTTTTGTTTTATCTTCTTAAAATTGGAGTATACCTGTATATAAGCTTTTCTGAAAATGGGTTTTCTGACTACAAGCTTTTTCAGAAAAGTGAAACTGTGAAGTTTTGCATGCATTTTTTGCTCTCCTTTTTAAAAATGGAAAGGAAGATTTATCCTAATTCCTAAATCCTATTGTGGCAATCCAAACCCAGACTTCATTTCCCTGAATTTTATTTCAGAACGATGTTCCTGGGATGCTAGCCTACAGCTTGAAGCTCTGTATGTCTTTGATGCAGAACAAACAGTTTCGTAATAAAGTCTTGAGAGTTCTAGTTAAAATCTACATGAATCTGGAGAAACCAGACTTCATCAATGTGTGCCAGGTAAGCTTCTCAGAGTGCTGTTTAAAGATAACTGAAAAGTTGTTATTCTTGTAGATGTCAAATCAAATACATCTAATGATCTTTCATTTTTTTTCAGTTAGATGAAATATCTTTTCCTGGTTTCATGATTCAAATACTTATAATAAACATGAGAAAAGAGATGGAAATACTGTACATATGGTGAATAGAGAAGGAGATGTTTAAAGGCAGTTTGGGGACATGGACAACTGATTATTTCAAGCTTCTGTGGGGAATATCAGATGGTAGCTTTACAGTTTGGAGTTGGATTTATTCTTCCAAAGAACAATTAGAATGGTTTGGGTTTTTTTTGGCAAGCCACTGTCAGAATGTATTTATTTAGACAACCAGATACAAAGTTACTGACATTCTCAAGCATTTGACAGTATTGCTGTGCCATCTAGACATGACTTGGGAGTGCTATGCCTGCTCCAGTTTGTCTGAGACAACCCTAAAAAATAAATGACACTTCATTAATGTGCTTTGGAAATCCTGTGTTTAGTAGGATAATGTTGTCAACTTCCAAAGATAAAGCTGTGTCTATAGGAGGGCTTGAATGGTATGTCTTCAGTTTATAATCCTTGGTCTCATTTTTAAACTGACCCGTGAAATCTCTTTGAAGATTCTTGTTACTCTGTATGAGAGAGCAGGAATTGTTCTTTCTCTGAGGGGATGTTCCATGGAAGCAGCACATAAGGCACTAGAGAAAATGGAAAGTGGCTTCATGTGGTATTTCTTTTTCATTCTGAAGTATACGTTGTATCCTGATTTTTCTTTGCTGTTTCCCTTCCTCTCCCTCAGTGCCTGATATTCCTGGATGACCCACAGGCTGTAAGTGACATCTTGGAAAAACTGGTGAAGGAAGATAACCTTCTCATGGCCTATCAAATTTGCTTTGATCTGTACGAAAGTGCCAGCCAGCAGTTCTTGTCTTCTGTGATCCAGAATCTCCGCACTGTTGGAACTCCCATTGCCTCTGTGCCTGGATCCACCAACACCGGCACCGTCCCTGGATCAGAGAAAGACAGGTGGGGGCATTGGCTTGAGGAGAGGTGTGACTGTTCAGTTACAGTCCTGCTCTGGTGGAGCCTCCTGTTCTGTGTGTGGCTCTCCATTACAAACAATCAAGTTACTCCATTTAAGTTAGGGTAGTAGACAAGACATGGTAATTGCTCAGGGCAAAATTGTATGTTACCACTGAATGAATCCACTGTTTGAAAAAATATGGGTTTTTTTGCGGTTAAGGTAAGCAAGGTGCACTTGCATGGTCAGTGTAGCTCAGCTAATGAGCAGTAATGCATTAAGCCATAGTGTGAGTTGTTGAATGCTCTGATGTCATATGGTCTTTGCAGAAACTGGTAGATCTTAGGAAGGGGAGACTGTGAGCAAAAAGCACATTGCAACTAAGCGAGCTCACAGGTGACACTGAAGTAGTTTAAGTCCTTTTGTACTTTCAGCGAAAGGAGCTCATTCAAATGTAGTTTGAATTTTATTCTAATACTTGTTCAGTGGTCAACATCACTGGGTATTAGCTGCAAACAGACCCTGGTAATTAAAAAACATCTTGGAGTTGGCACCAATAATCCCTCAATGTCTTTTTATTTTATTTTTTGACTACTTGCAAGTAATTGACATAGTTTTGTTTTAAGCTTCTGTTTATAGAGGGTTAGCCAATCCAAGCTAAGGCTGCTGCCCTTCAGGGATGCAGTGAGGAGGAACTTTGTGTTCCAGCTGTTCTTCAATCTCCAGAGCTGTCATGGCTGTACACAACCTGACTGCTGTACTGTCTTTGGCAATGTGTGAGGGAGAATGCTGCTTAGATCAAGGCTGTCTGAGTAAACATTTCCCTAGTAAAATGAAAGCCAAGGTACAAAATAATTTATAAATCAACCTGTGAAGCATTAGGAGAAGGTGCTACCAACAGCTTACTAACTCGTTTGCATTTCAACACTCCAGCATTTATACTAATGTGATGAGCTCAAGGCTTTTGGGTGAGGATGTAATTACCCTGGCTGTCTAATTGTTGACCCGATTTTCTCACTTGTTTCTGCCTGTTCTTTCCCTACGAGCATCTTTATTTTTGTCTCTCTATATGGAGTTAGAGGGTAGGGATTTCCAGGCCCTTGTCCTGTAGTACTCTGACAGCTGAACTGCAGAGGAGTTTGCTTCTCAGCAGTGATCTTCAGATAGTCAGCCCTTGTCTGTCAAAGTTGTGTTATTTCCAGCTGTCATCTCCAACTTCTGGACTACTATTTTGGGATACTGTGTAGCCGTAATTACAGTGCTTGGCTAGTTATGAGTGATTAACTGGGTTGCATTTTTGTTTTTATTCAGTGATGCTATGGAAGCAGAAGAGAAACCAGGAAGCACCTGTGCGGGGAAGTCTGCAGAAATTGTGAGTGCCATTTCCAAAAAAGTGCCATACTTAGTTGTCCTTGTGTGTTTGAATCTCTGGGGTTGATGGATTGGTTCAGCTAATAACAAGTGGAGTTTCACATCTTGCCTGGAGTCAAGGTGACTGTCTCTGAGGACCACATAACTGGCAATCATCAGCTCCTTTCGCTGATGAATCTTTAGATACTGAAAGCTGGAGGAACCTTTCAGCATCAATTACTGAGTCCAGAAAAGGGAGCACAAACAGAAGGATTTGGCTTCTGTCTTTGCTTTTTGTTGAAATAGCTAACTCCTAGAAGAGCCTGAAATTTGACTGCTACTGAGAGCCTTAGCTGATGAATTAGCTGGATATATTTTTCCTCTGAAATCTAGGTGAACTTCAGCTGCTTAATTAGTATGGTTTTGTTTACTTTTTTCTTTTATATTTCTTCTCCTTCTGAAATCTAGCTACAATTTTGGCTAGATAGGACTGCTGTTGCTCTGCAGGAATGGTGGAAGGGGATCCTAATAGAATGTCAAGTTTTGTTTTTTCTCTGAAGAAAGATGATTTTTCTTCTGGCTGGGATGGTGGCTGTCTTCCTGGGCAGGCTGGTTAGAATCCTTTTGTTCTTTTCCCAAGTATCAGAGAAAGCAAGTTCATTTCTACAATGAACATGTAGTTGTTTTTCATGCATAGCCAATACAGTTCTGACACTTCTGATGCTGGGAAAAGGAAATGCTACCCGAGAAAGAAATAAAGCCCAAGACGAAGTTGGTTTTTTGTTTGTTTTTTTTCCCCCCATGGTGCGTGTTTGCCAATTAGACTTGGGAATCTTCGAGATTGTTGCAGATCAATTGAGAAGAATAACATTTTACTTAACTGAGGGCAAACAGAAGTGTTTTCTTGGAATTATATTTTGGTGTGAATTTTCTTGCTGCATCAGGGAGCCTGCGCTATTGTGCAGCAAAGGTGTTTTGAATCAATTTCTGCTGAGTTGGCGTTGCTGGCTGTGCCAAGGGATAAGTACATAAAAGTGATCCTTGAGGCCAGAAATTCTTGAGCTTAATCTTCTACAATTCAGAATGCCAACTACAAAGGAGTAATTGAGAGGATTAGTTTAAGGGCTGAACTGCTTATGTTCGGCTGCTCTCTCACCAGCTAACATAGTGTCAGAGAGTGGCAATGTACTTTTTATCCTTCTCAAAAGGTACTTCATATAGGACTTTAATTGTGGAAACTGTTCCACGGTGGGGAAGAGGGAGGTTTTCTCAAAGGGCTCTGACAGATAAATGTATTAGAAATCCTAGTTCTACTAGCTGCTGTTCTAAATAAAGTCTTTAGCTCAAAAGAAGACGCTGCAGGTCAGTAGGGTCACGCAAAGTGTTGTGGTTTTGTGGTCCTCTCCATTAAAACTTCCATGAAAGTGCAGGTTGACATTTATTAAAGCCTCCTGCAGGAGACTCATCTTATCTGTACGAACAACCATAGCAGCTTGCAGAAAATGAGATGTCACTAATATCTTTTGCTTTCAATGAAAGAATGCATTTCCTTTCAAAGATTTTCTTCCCTTGCCTGCACTCTTTTGCACAAAGGGACTGGATTACCTGGGGGATTTGGGCTTGGGCAACAATGTCTCTTTAGTCCCCAGACCTGTCAGATTTTTGGAATGCAGTGATGGGAGGATATCAGGGTGGGTTTTCATGAACTGTGTTTTGTTTCTTTTTTGCTTGTGCATGAAGAACCCAGAACCTAAGGACCAGATCTCAAAAATGATTAAAATTTTAAGTGGGGAAATGGCTATTGAGTTACATCTGCAGTTTTTAATACGAAACAACAATACGGACCTCATGATCCTCAAAAACACAAAGGTAAGAGGCTTTGTAAATCTAGTTGTCTTGGATTCATCTGATTCATCCTGTGTTTGTAAAATAACAGCAGTGTGGTCAATACAACATCTTGTCTTGGCGTGGCCTCTCTCTGTTTTGAAGACCCAAGTCTGTTTTGTTTGGAATACATTAACATTTAAAACTTGAGCCTGTGAGGCCAAGCAACAGCTGACAGCACCTGAAGAGGGCCATGAAATCAGACTGCTTCAAATTACAGCTGCTGTGACTTAACGACAAGCTGTTGTTAGAATATTGCTTCATTTTGATGATTTGTAAGGGAAACTAGTCCTTTTTTTTCCTCCTCTTTTCTGGGTGTGTTTGTTTTCCACCTGGTCAGTAAGACAGGCCAGCTCACCCTCCAACTGCATGACTGATCCTATGCAAGCACATGCTGCTGGTTGGGGAGAGAGGGAGTCAGCAAGGACTACAAATTGCACTATATTGGTGTCTTGGTCAGAGTGTTGTGTGAGACCACACCTTCAGCTTGCCTAGATAAATCTTTGTGTGTGCTCAGAGATATTTCGACACTGAAGATAGTACTGATCAAATATTGCAATGTGGGCAGTGCTAGTAAATGGAGTGTCAGTTTTTGTTTTGGTGTTACTCAAGGGTGGGCTAATGACAAATTTCTGATAAATTGAACTTCTGTTAAGCTAAATGATTATTAGAAACTATAGGAGAAGTTTTTTATATGTGAAATGAGATGCATGTCATTGGCAAAAATGGCAGGGGATGATTGTCAGTGGGTTCATCTGTTTCAGGAGGCACTTTAAGCATATTGGAAAATCATTTCCATCTGCTAGTTAAGTGCTTGGGAGTCATCCTGTGTAGTGTTCCAGGGACGGCTTGAAAACATCAGCAGTGCACACTCTGCCATGCTTGGTTCAGGGAACCAGAAGTGGGGTGCTTCAGTTAAGCTGCAATTGAAGTAATTGTGCCTCTAATAGAAACTCATAGAAGAGAGAGATTTGCCCTGGAAAGATGGGTTGAGGATATATTATAACGTATTAACAATCTATTAACTCCGATTAAAGGGAAATTGCTGGTTAAATTGAGTCTAATTACAACCTATTTTTCTGGTGTACTGGCAAGCATGTTAAGTGACCTGGGGCATGTCTTTTGCTGGCTGGTGATACTGTGATTGTTTTTGTTCTTTCAGGATGCAGTGCGGAATTCCGTGTGTCACACAGCAACGGTTATAGCAAACTCCTTTATGCATTGTGGTACAACCAGCGACCAATTCCTTAGGTAAATTTGAGGCAAGGAAGCCTCAGCCTCTTTTGGAGGTGTTTGAACAATGTTACTGCCTTGGTTAGTAACACCTGATGGTTCCAGAAGAGTGCCTGCAAAACTCTAGGCTTAGAATAAGAAAAGGTCTGAAAATGAATGTGGAGGTAGAAGGAAGAGTGAGAATTGATTACTTTTTTCTATGCTCACAAATTGGCTTTATTTGAATGGTAGCCACGTGAGCAGTTTGGAGGCTGAAAGTCTGGAATTTCTATTCTCCTTGTCTACTAGTTAGAGAATTTCTGAGCTGGTGATGTATCTTTTCTGGTAGAGACTGACTTGGTGAATGACTCTGGGAAGGGAAAAGAGAGGATTGACCTTACTGGGAGATTGAGGAAAGCCCCCAAGAACTCTGAGCAAGTTTTTCCCACAAAATGAATGCGCTGCATATTGATTGGTAGTTCTCCATCCTTCACAGACATTGCTGGTATCTATGAGCTTGACCAATAATAGCCAAAAATCAGGGCTAATAAAGCAGGGAGAGAGGTACAATGTGTGATAGTGGTTGGTCTTCTGGAGCTACTTCCTGGTTTGAAAGCAGTCTTAAGTGCTGTGAAATATTGTGTGAGGAACGGACTATATGCAAAACTTTGTCTAACCTGTCTCTCTTTGTCTTACAGAGACAATTTGGAGTGGCTGGCCAGGGCCACTAATTGGGCTAAGTTTACTGCTACTGCCAGCCTGGGTGTTATACATAAGGTAACAATGCATTCCCCTCTGTTTACTAGGAGAGGTTTACTTGTGAACACTGAAAAAAATTGAAGTGGGAATTCAGAGTGATGTATGTAATTCAGTTAGTCTAGTCTGTTGCAAGGCACAGCTGTAGCATGGTTTGTCTTTGCACTAAAGAAAAGAACTGTTTTATCAAGTCCAATTTGTTGGATATGTGATTTAGTTCAAGGTATGTTTTGCCGATGGTGAGAAGGTGGTCAGATAACACTTGTCAAGGAGAGAGACATCAGCTGCAATCAGTCAGAACTGAATAGCCCACAAATGAGGGCTGTGTGACAACTTAATTGATGCAACCTAGTTATGCCATTTCCCTGGTAGGTGGAACATCCCTCAGGGGTGCTGGGAAGGAAGAGTAGATGCTGGGTAGATTTAAATATCTTTAATCCAACCCTGATAGGTTGCATGTGGTGTTGATCTTGAGTTGTATGTTTTGATCTAGAGGAGTTAGCTTAGCCTAATGAAAGCTGAATGGCCTTTTTGCTACCGTCACATGACAGCTGGCGTCTTCCAAGCTCTTCTCTTCCTGTATGAATGGCACAGTTGAATTAAAATTGCAGGTGTATATTTCCTGTCCTTGTGACAGTACCAAATTCCTTTCTGTAGTAAGTTTCAGAAAGTTTCAATGGTGACCTAAGTAACAGTGATTTTCTTCAAATTTATTCATGGGGAGGGTATATTTAAAGCTGTTTTGAGACAGTGAGAAGTCTTTGTAATGGTTTTATGTGCCTTGATCTTCGATGAAGTGCGCTAGTGAATGAATCGATGTAGGTTCTGGAAAGAGTTGTCCTGATTTAGATCAATGACCAAGTGATTGTAGACTCTTGTACTGGAGTAAATAAAATCCTGGTACAGAAGGATTCTTTGCTGGTCATACAGCACTGGAAGGCTGATTTTTGTGGAGAAAGTAACGACTTGTTTAAATATTGCTAAGTGTTTGCATCCACTGTTTTCACCTTTCACTTCCCACTGTTTTTCCTTGCTGCTGGATGCTGGATATGCAGGGTCATGAGAAGGAAGCACTACAGCTGATGGCAACGTACCTACCCAAGGACACCTCTCCAGGGTCAGCCTACCAGGAGGGTGGAGGCCTCTATGCCTTGGGTCTCATTCATGCTAACCACGGTGGTGACATCATTGACTATTTGCTGAACCAACTGAAGAATGCCAGTAATGATGTATGTACTGGGTTCATTGATGGACCTTTGTTTTGTTAGGAATATCCAGAAGGGTATTAGTTGGTTTGAAAGTTGGGATTAGGAGTAACTAAGAATGTGACAGTGGTGAATTTCTGTGGGTTTTAACAGCCTTTTGCTAACAGTTTAGGTGAGATTTTTAGGAAGTTCTTAGGTATATTACAGTGAATCTAGATTAATTTTTCTTACTACTTAATTATCTACTTTGTTCTACTAGTAGACTTGAACTATTCAAGCACTGTTGTTTATGGCTTGGCTGTCAAAGGAGTAAGCCATGAAATGTGCTGCTTCCCTGTAGGTTTATTGCTCCTTACACAAAAAAAATGCTTTACTCAACCCTTGATGTTTGTAAACCTCTACAAAAAGTCTTTTAAGTTGGAATCAGTTATTTTTCTTAGCATGTGTCTATTCTCTTTTGGGAATTTCAGACTGCATCTTTGAAAATTCTGTGAACGAATCCCACTTATGGCAAATGTAGTGCCTTTCCTATATCTATTGTAGAATAATAGGAGAGGCAAGCGGTTCAAGTGACTACTGATTTGCCTTTCAAATTTAAATGCTATTACTAGGCAGCAATTTTTATGCATGGTAAAACTTTGTGGTACTGCCTAAATCACTCCATAGGGGAAAAGAGCTTAAAAATATTAGGAAGTGTCATGTGCTATGTGGAAAGCTTCTGACATTCATCATTTGTGGGCTTTGAACTTCCATTATTAGCGTAGCTTCCTCCTCTCTCATCAGTTACTGTGTTGGAAGGTAAAAGTTGCTTTTCTAACCGATCAAGAGGTGATTGTGAGTGCTTTGATGCCAAAAATTTGCAGATTTATATTGATGGAAAGATGTCTGTTTCAGCTGGAGCCATATTGTTACTGTTTTATGATGACTCAACTTGCATGTGCTTCTCTTTAGATCGTCCGACACGGTGGCAGCTTGGGTTTGGGTCTGGCTGCTATGGGAACAGCACGTCAAGATGTGTATGATTTGCTGAAAACAAATCTGTATCAGGATGATGCAGTGACAGGTAAATGTTCAGCTTTCAAAGCAGATAACCATCTGAGGCTATCAGGCATCTGTTTTTCTCCAGGTTTCCTGTTAGCAGCGTAGACCACTTCTAGGTTGCCGTAGTAGCATTTTATTATTAACCTTTTCCTGATCAGTGTGGTTCTTTAGTTATATGGCATTAATGGTCAGAGGTCCTATCAAGACTGTTCTGCCGACAGTTAATAAGATATGGTGGTCTTCAGAGCAAAATAAAAGTTTGTTTATTCTTAATTTTGTCATATGCTTTATGTAGTGTAGTTGATCTCCAGAGCCATGTGCCTTTTTTTTTTTCGTCTGAGAGACAGGCTTGAAGAAGCTTGTGAGAGGGCTTCTGCTTCACTGGCAGGGGATCGCAGGAAAATCATCTCAGCATCTGTTGGACCAAGGAAGAGAAATTTGAACTCAAAGAGGAAAGGCACTGAGCTGTGACTAGTGGGTTATCTTTACAAACACACGCCCATGAGTACTGGGGTTGGTGGGCATGGTGAAATTGAAGTGATTTGTTGGCTTCCATCCTGTGTGATCCTCTCGATGCAATATATACTGCTTTTAGGAGCTGAGTTTACTTGATTTTGCTTTTCTGTGTTGTGCAGGTGAGGCAGCTGGCCTGGCACTGGGACTGGTTATGTTGGGATCTAAAAATGCTCAAGCTATTGAGGACATGGTTGGCTATGCCCAGGAAACCCAGCATGAAAAGATCTTGCGAGGCCTTGCTGTTGGGATTGCTCTGGTCATGTATGGGAGGATGGAGGAGGCAGATGCTCTCATTGAGAGTCTCTGCAGAGATAAGGTGAGTTTAGCTGTGTCTTAATCTCAGGTCCTTTTGTTACACAGGCAACCTTCCTGTCCTTATCTGAAATCTCAAGCTGTAGTAGGCTGGCTGTTTCGTTCCAGGAAGTTCTTACATAGATTGGAAGTGGGTCAGTTTCACACATTGCCTCACCCTGATCAAAAAATGCAAGAATGACAGTCTTGGTCTTGTATTCCTTAGTCTGATACTCAGCATTCGTAACAGTGTGAACAGTAAGAAACAGAACAGGACGCAATGGTTAAAAACAGATGACACTGACTGTAGATAGGTCATGCCTGAGGATCTAGTTGTGTTCAAAAGCAGATGCTGAATAAGAAGGCGAATAACACATCTGCCTGATATTCTTTGGCATCCTGTGTCATAGCAACTTTATCCCACTGAAACTCGTAGATGACATCTGTGCTTTGGTGATTGTCCAGTTACTCATCCACAATAAACAGGAAAGCACAGAGGCTGCCTGCTTGCAGCTTCCAAGCCCAAGAGTGGAACAGATTTATATTTGGAATTACTGAGTCCCTAACTGGCTAAACGTTAAATATTGATGCCTTCTCTTTCAGGATCCAATTCTCCGTCGTTCTGGCATGTACACAGTTGCTATGGCGTACTGTGGCTCGGGGAACAACAAGGCTATCAGACGCCTGCTGCATGTGGCTGTAAGTACTGTGATCTTAGGAGCACACAGTAAGACGTGTGATGAGAGAGTGAGCCCATCGCTTTGACAGGCTTTGTGTGTACAGCATTGCTGTTCTGGTCTCAGTCAGAGAATGTGAAGTGATGAAAGCTTTCTTTAATACTAAGAGCGGAAATAGTAGAGTCTTGTGACATTAAGTGGACTTTCAGCAAGAGAACCTTGTATCACAAAGAAGGAATCTAATAAAAACAAAACATGATCCTAAAATAGTTGTTAATAAGTTTGCAGTGAATAGTCTGCATAACGATGGACTGAGGGGAAAAAAAAACAAGCCATAAAAGATGGGGTCTTCCTTCCCTTTGATTGTCTTGCAGTCACAATACATGAACCAGAGTGAAGCTGTTTCAGCTAAGGTGTAGCATGATTGTTAGCTTCCTTTCTGTATGTCCGTCTTCCTGATTAACTGGCATGCCTGGTGACTGATCCAAAATGTTGCAGAGTCCTCAGGTGTTTTAATTATATTCTGAATATCCTGTTTAATGCTTTGTAGGTCAGTGATGTGAACGATGACGTGAGGCGTGCAGCTGTTGAATCGCTTGGTTTCATCCTGTTCAGGTACAGCATCTTCCTCTGTCACTTCCACAGCTTTCAATTTGGTGTCTGTTTTTCTCAGGAAATGTGTGCTGCACTATTGCTTGCATTAAATAACTCAATTGCTAGCTGACTGGAGTTTGCAAAATCAAAAAAAAACAGGGAGAATGAAACCTGAATCAGAATTAGAAACATTCTCTAACATTCAGCGGATACTTAATGAGCCTTTTGGTAGATTTCCGGACTTAGAGGCTTCATCTGACTCTATACAGACAATTAAATTGACAACCGGAATGAAAAATTAATATTTGCAAGATTGAGAGTTAATTAAAAATTAAATAGACAGTGCTTGTGCCAGGCCTCCTAAAAGCAGCGCTACTGAGAAAAATGTCTGCCTAATTGCTAAAACGTTCCTGGAGATGGTGACTTGGTAAGACTAACCTGAAGAAAGATGTCAAAATAGCCTGTGGGTTTTTTGTGTTGTTTTTTAAGCATTCACTGTTAACCCCTGACAAGTTACTGGGCTTACATTGTGGTAATCAAAGCCCACCACAAACTGATTCTCATGTTTTTTGCTTTGGTTGTCTAAAGTGGAATCTCTCGCTGCTCTGGTGTTTTGTAGTAGCACTGTACAGTTCTTTAGGTAAGAAGATGCATGGGTTTTGGGTTTTTAGGGTTTTCTTGGTGTGTTTTTGGGAGGATGTGTTGTTGTGGTGGTTTTTTTAATCAGTTTGGGGAAATTGGAAAGCTCTCCAAGAACTAAACTGCCTTCATCTGTTAATACAAGAATTTGCATGGTCTGAGCACTATGCAGTAGCTTTTAATATGTCTGAGAGGAGGTAGTGCATACTTGGGTCCAGGGCTGTAATTGTCAATGGATATTTTCTAAAATTGTTGTTCACATCGTCTGTACATTAGGGGCAGTCTGTAATTTCATCTTAAAAATCAACAAAACAAATGCTCAAAGCTGGTATACAAAAACTATGTTACTGATACCATTAGTCAGCTTGTCTTTAACCAAGTTGTTTGTCATGTGGAAATTACTCTGTTCCATTCTGATTTTTCTGAAGCAGATTCTGATTGTGGTCAGCAGGCGTCAGCAGTTGTCTCTCCAGAGCTTCTGCTCAGTTGCTTTCCTGAGCACAGATCATTCCTTGCTGCATAACGATCTGTGTCTCTCCTGAAGCCAACGGGTCTGTTAAACTGGCTTCTGCATCTGTATACAAAAGGAAAATTCCATACAAGCCTTCCATAGTTGCAGGCATCTTTTTTCCAAACAGGTTGTGACAAAGCACTTTTGAGCTCTGATTCCAGTATCATTTTTATTCTCAAGAAATGCAAAGCATAACTGGATATAGATAGCTGCCTACCAAAATAAGAAGCTCTCAGGGCTCTGAGCTATGCCATTTATCAGGTGCTGGCATCTTCTTGGAGCACTATAAGAGCCCATCTGCTTCTTCAGGTTTTCCTTTTAAATGAATGAGGAAAGCAAGGACTTATTAGTTAATATCTCACCAGGTACGTGGAAATCTGGAAGCTCATTTTGTTCTCTCTCTCTTCTGTTTGCAGATATAGCACTATGCTAAATGTAAGTTGTCCCAAGGTTTGAATTTTAAAAGATAGTTCTGGGCCTATTGTCTTCACAGTCAGCGATGAGGAAATGAGTTACATTAACTTCTGAATCTTTAACCTGCTTGGCAGTGACATTCTACCACTTTTTTTTTACATTTTGGAGAGGTGCAGTCCAAAATGTGCTTGAACAATAGGGACGAACGTTTTCTTGTAAATTCAATTCCAGTATCCACGTTGCTTGGTAGTAAAGGACTAAAACTTGAGCAGGTTATTATTGTCATTGGCTTCTGTGGACAAAAAGCTTATGTTAGGCTGTTGTAATTGTTAAGTTTTCTAGGTAACTCTCATGAAGTACGTGATCAGTTGTTTTGCTTTATGATGTAGGGAGGGATTCCTTGGTTTGTCTAGCCTGGAGCCCTGCATTCACATCCAGTGATGGAAGGGATTTTCTGCTTACAGACTACCCATGCATCACTCTGTTGTTATAAACCAAAAGCCATGTTTCAGAGTCTGCAAGGAAATATTGTCCATCTGTGCAGGGATCTAAAAGCTGGTTTCACATTACCTTTCCTGTTTGCTGCCACTGCTGTTTAGTGCTCAACATTGCAAGCATGCAGAGGCATGAAAACCAAGTGGGCTGATAAGAGCTGGTCAGATTTCATGAATTAATGGCAACTCTTTCTTAGGATTGTTGTTTGTTGAAGTCTCATTGGATTTACTTGTGCTAAACACCATTAAGTATCAGGTACTGGTCAGCGATGTGAGAGTTGCTGGATGTATAGAGCTAGGGAACTGTTTTTTGCTGAGAGGTGAACGGGTCTGCGGCACAGTGAGCTTAGGCCCTGGTTTGGATGCAGCTCATCTAAGGTGAAGAAACATGATTGAAGGTCACATGAGAAGAGGTCTCAGTGAATTTTTTTAATGTGGTTCCAGAAAGGGAATTATGAAGACAAGATCAAAACAGAAGAATAAATATGTTTAATGTGGTCTATATTTTTCTTAGGAAATTCATGCCATTGCTATGGGATCACGCATGCTGGAGGTGCAAGTTCATCTGCTGGGCTGTGCACTGCAGCAGCAGGGGAATGCACAGAGTTGTGGTTCTGTCTGTTCCTTTTGTAGGAATAACAATCCAAATAAAAGTGCAGTTGTGCAGCCAGAGGGTGGTAATTTCCTTGAAACAACCACTGGTGAATGTGGCTGTTCCTGACAGCTAGAGTCCACAGATTTACTTGTGCATAAATATCTAGTTTATTTTCTCCTTTTGTGAGAGCTTTCTGAATAAGTGTTCTTTATGGATTTGAAATAAAACTGTCATAAATGTCACATAGACAGCTATTTTTAGGTAATAGAATATGTTTGCATTGACAGTAAGGCTTTTTGTACTTGCTTACCTTGTGAGTCTTCCTTGCCAGCGCATCACACAACCCTGCGTGCATTCGAGAGCACAGCTTGGCTCTTAGGGCTAGAGTTACTGAAGCAGTGCAGTAACAGAATAAAATGTGATAGAACATATTCTAATAAAATCTGACACTTTTCAAGCAACAATATTTTGTCTTTAACGTTAACATTTTTAACTTTTTAAGCATAGATTTTTTTTAAGGTTTTTTTTTTTGCTTTTTATTTACTGGAAAAGCTGATGAAGGAATGTGTGGCTACTTCATTCTTCAGAATTCATGAAGTGAGGTTCAGCTGCCTTTTTAGAAGGGGTGTTATAGTCTAGATTATTTAGTTTTGACTAGGAATCATGATATTATATTTTCTGTTGTGCTATGAAAGAGAGAGTCCCTCCAGTTCCATGCACTCCATCATCTGCTCAGGATCAAGAAGGTGCCATCCTTTTCCAAAACCCAAAGACAATCAACTATTTACGTGTTATACACTTGGATTTCTTTCCTACCCATACTGTTCTTTCTCTTTTGGCTGAAGCACTCAGTCACAAACAATTTCTGCCTGCACTACTAGAAGAATCAGCACTGACTGTTTAGGTGAGATTAATATCAGGATTGAGGCCAGAGAGAGGAAATTGGTGGAAGAAATCCCTTGTCATCCAAGAGCTTACCTGGATGCTGAAGTGTCTGGCAGCATGTTACTCCAGGAGCAAAGCAGTAACAATCATGAGAGAATACATTTTTACAGCTTGTAAAAAGTAATTGCCTGTCCAGCAACACTGAGCATGTTAAATTGAATGTGCATGTTTTCTTCCTGATCAGTTTCTTTTTATGGAGAAATACTTTTTTTGGTAGGAAGACTAGACTTTGGGTTAGTCACTAGTCCTGTGGAGGTTTATGGCTCAATTTAGGTTTTGCTGCTGACTAAAGTCAGTAACTGGAACTTGTTGAGCTTCTACTTCTGGTTATTAAAATTGGGTAATGTATGTGCTGGCTTGACAAAATACATCTTTGGTGGGTGAGACCTTTTCAGGGGTTGTTTCCTGTTTTTTTTTTGAGACTAACCATAGATTACAAAGAGGCTTTGGAATGGTTCTCTAGGGGACACTTATGGCAAATTACTCTGCTGTCATTGCTCCCTGAAGACCGAAGTTGTAAAAGAATAGAGTCAGACAGAAGAGGACTAAAGTACCTCTTGCTCTTTGGAGATGCTGATAGCCATCTGTGATGTTCCTGCTGGAAAGGGAACATATAGATTGTTGCTGATGGTGGGTTTGTTAATCCAGTGTAGTTCTCTTCCCAGGTTTAGGATATCCCTCCCATTGTTCTTGTTAGAGCACACTAAAGAGTGTTCATTTCTTGAGCCTGATAGTAGGTTTATTGGAGAGAAGGAAGGAAGGGCAGTACAAAATTTCAACAAGCAATTTAGTAATTATTCCTCATTTGTTCCTCACTCCCTACCACTTCTGCAGAGATATAGAATCGTAGAATCATTTGAGTTGGAAGAGACCTTTAAAACTCATCTGGTCCAACTCCCCTCTAGTGAACAGGGACACCTACAGCTCTCGATCAGGGTGCTCAGAGCCTGGACCAGCCTGAGATAGGGCATCCACCATCTCTCTGGGCCGCCTGTTCCTGTGCTTCACCACCCTTATCTAGGTTTGCCTTTGAGAAACTGAGTGAACTGGGAGTTGCTGCCACTGAGATCAGCAGGTGGGTCAGCGTGCCTTCCTGAAAGGCAGTGTTTTCTTCTCATCTATTTGCAGTTTGGAGCCATACCTGCAGCCTTCCCCATCTTCCTCATTCTGTGTGGAAATCTTAGCTCGAGAAGATGGCTTTATTATCAGAAATGAGGGATTTTAAATCAGAGGCTCATCTTCATTCTGAAAGATGATTGCTGCCTGTTGTGTGAATATTTTGTTAAATCTGCATGGATTTAGTAAGTAGCAGGGTAGTTTTCAAAGATGACTGCATCTTGCTCTCTGCTGCTGGGAAATAACCACCAGAATAGCTGTGCCCCTTTGCCACTTTGTGCTGTTCCTTACAAAGGCTGGTTCCTGCATTGCAAATTATGCTTACATATATATTTTTTTTTCTGCTGTGATCACTGCATCTATAGACTTCTGATTTTGGGGCTCCTGCTTTGTATCAGTGAGACACTAGTCTGTAAAGATTTCGGTTATATGCCTGGGAGTTTGGGGGATGTCCTCTGCTTTGTTTTATCTCTACTCCCTTTCCCCTAGAGCTTCAAAGTAATTAGGTTTAATTAAAGACTTGATTCTCAAGTACGTTTAGATATAGGCATCGTCCACAGCTGAAACAGTGCAGCAATTCTGGCTTTTAACTGCCAAATCCTCTTAAACAAATTTGGATTACTGGAAGAGGAGTAAGAGCAGTTAAGAGCTTATTCTAACTTCAGTGGCTAGTGGCTATCACCAGAAAGGGTTGGAAGGAAAAAAATTACTGTACATACCATGGAAGTATTTTTAATACTTTGTCCAGGAACTCTCTGGCATTTGCTACATCAGGCTCTGTTTCGAACTTGCATGTGTTTTAAATTAAATATATATAAATAAATGTTGGAAGGACATGTTATTTTTAGTTCTTTCTGTTCTGTGGATGAAAAAAACCTAAGCCTTTCGCTGTACATAATTTAAGTGTGTAACTAAAGAGCTCTGAAAACACTAAATATGAAAAAAAAAAAAAAAAAAAAAAAAAAACCTGGGCTGAAAATTTTACTTTAAATGGAAAGTATGGAGAAAAAGTAGTGAACTGGCTGTTTACTGTAAAAACTCCAACACCTCAGGGAAATCTGATTTCCCTTCCCAAAAGGGATATGGCCTGGGACTGTCAGATGCTCCAGATTTCTCAGATGGTAGACTGTGTTAGCTTTTTCTAGATTGTGAACAACAATTCTTTCTATGAATTTTGTGCTCTAATGGGAGATTTGATTTACCAGTATGGTGTTTGAGAGTGCAGACTGGGACCTGTAATCTTAGGACATAAGTCCAATGAAATTTTTTAGAGGGAAATTGAACTGTTAATGTGTACAGATCTAGATTCTACTGTTGTAGTGGTACTGTTGCCTCTTAGACACTTTATTTTCAAATAAGCTAGCTATTCTATCTGATTTTTCTATTTTGTGTGAACTGAATTGGATTAGGGAAAACTTTTACTGAAGTTCTAAAAGCCACAAAGAAAGGAACTTTGTTCATACAAATTAAAGGGATGTTCCAGGCACTGCCTGTCCTGTTTTACTTATGAGCATTGATGTGGTATTGCCCTATTTTACTTAAATACTGTCATTTTCTGTATATGAAAAGAACAAAGACAAGTTTTCTGTGACAAATTTGACAATGCCAGGCTTGTTTGTATTTGAGAGTAATGGAGGTGAAATTCAGGTGCAAAAGAGATCCTGGCCTCTCTACAGAAAAACTGTGAAGTGATGATTTCCACGCATAGATTTTTTTTATTACTCTCTTAGAAACAGATTTTATGGCTTGTGGAATGGATATGTGTGCCTTTTGGTCAATGGAGCTAATAATTTTGCTTGTGATATCCCAACATAGAGAACAGAAAAAGCTCATACTTGGATATGCAACCTCAACAGAGGGAACTGTATGAAGCAGAACAGTGAGTTTGTGTGCTGTTTGTTTATTCAGAGAAAAGCACTGTGGATTTAAATCAAGAGGCTGAAGATGTTGAGAATTGAAGTCAGATACTCGCATTGATTTAGCTTTTATTTCCTTCTTTCTGTACGATACAGTTTTGCAACAGTCATTGTTTATCATGGGATGAAGTTGCCACTTTAGGGTTTGGGGTTTAAGTAGAAGAGACTTTGGAGAGGAATTCTTAGAAATTTATAAGATATTGCTTGCATAAATAAAACAATAGTATTTATAACCTCTTATAGCACAGTCACCTAGAGTAATACAGACGGTAATACTATGATATGGCTGTGGCTGCCGTTCCACTATACGTAGCTTACTTGTTCTTCTGTTTTATCAACTTCATTCTCTGTGAGCAGCAATGTATCCAGCAGAATGGCTGATGATGCTTGGATGGGTGAACTCCTCAGCCTCATTGGGCTCTGGTACATGATGGGATTTATTCCGTTTCTCATCCCGTGCATAACAAAGAGCTTGGAATTTTCTGTCACAGAATTTCTGAAGGAGATCCTGCTGGAACACTTCCGAAGGACCTTGGCAGGCTTTGTGGTCCTATAGTTGCAAGTGATGTACCTGCTGAAAGCCTCCCTAAACGTTTTGTTGAAGAGTGTGTAGACCAAAGGGTTCACTCCTGAGGATACATACCCTATCCAAACAAATATCTCCATGAGCTGTTGAAAAACTTCCTTGTTGCAGGAATTGCACAGGACTGAACTTATGTTAGTTATGAAGAACGGGCACCACATCAACAGGAAGAGAAAAAATACAATTCCAAGAACTTTTGATGCCCTTTGTTCATTGGTTATGGTTTGCATGGACTTCCTCCCAATGGTAGACATTCTGCAGATGGGCATATCATTAGATAAAGTCTTGTCCTTTCTGGAGCCATTCAGCATGGCCACCTTCTCTGGCGAGCAGGCAGGTGTTGCGTCACGCTGAAATACTGTGGACACTGTTGACCAAGTGAAACGTTGAGGTGGCTTGTTGATCAGGTAGGCCTTCTTGCGTAGCACTTGAATTGTCAGAAAATAAGTGACTATCATGATAGCGAGGGGAATGAAGAATGCAGCCACTGATCCGTAGAGAATGAAGTCAGGAAAACGATCGGGCGCCAGAATACATGTAATGTTTGTCGAGCTGCCGTTCCCGTCTTCGATTCCTCTGATAGGGACTGGAATAGCAATGCCTAGAGGAGAAAAACCAACTACTTCAGTGATTGCTTGCAATCTCATTTTGGGGCCTGAATCCTCAGGGTCTCCTGAGCTCTGGAATAGACACAGGATGACAGAATACGTGAGTTGTCGAGAGCATCGCGTGGGTAGTTGGGAAAATAGTTCTTTGTGAGACCTGGCAAGCTGAGCATTAACAGAATGCCCTTTTTTAATGAGGTTGGGGTAACCCTTAGAGATTGAGAAAGCAGTATGAAGTTGCCAACATCTCTAGTGTAAAACACGTGAATTGCTTTGACTTTAGTAATTGAAATTAGCATGGCTTTCTCCTCTCATGAAACAAGTTTCCCTAATGCTGTCTGCCCCCATTTTTTTTTCCCCCTAAGGTAACCTTTATGCTTCTTGAAGGGCAGTTCTGTAAGCACACAAATTGTCTTTCCCTCTGATCTTAATGACATCAAGTGATTGGACACAGCTGATTTTTTTCACAATGCTTGACTTTCCTATATACACGTAGTTAAATAGATGCCAGAATTATGCAGTGCATGTGTTTGAAATAGGTTTGTTTAAAGTCTCTTGGATATTTAAGAGTGTTTAAATGAGGCTAGCTTGCTAGCTCTGTAAGTCACCACTTTTTTCTTCTTCTTCTTTTTTTTTTTTTTTTTTAAGAAAAAAAGCTAGCAGTCTTTTAAATGAATTTTTTATAACCGCTAAATTACAGTCAGCACTTAGTTGCCAGCAGTCTGACATTACAATGAAAACAACAGGTTCCTCGCTGTCTGGTGGAGGTTATTTGTGCTACGTTTCCTGATAACACTTAGAGATCTAGGGATTTGCAGTGTTCTGCTTACTGAAGTTGGCTGGGGCAGCAAGCGGCAAAATGGTTTACCTTCAGCCACTTGACCCCCTCCTTGAGAAGAGGCACACCTTCAGCTACAGCCAGCGTTTAAAATGAAGATTGAACCAAATTAACCTTTGATTGGGAGACACCAGGCTGCAGAGTACTTTTGTGTTAGATAAAAAAGAGATGAAAAGTACAGCACTGATTAATAACAATAAATCGGTTATTAAAAGGTCACCTTGTAAGTGCCATGTCTCATTAAGAGTTTCCTTTTTAGTGATAAAATAGTGATAAATCTTTTTTCCTGTCATCACAGTTCTTCCAAATCTTTTTTTCAAGTTGGAATTTCTGTTTTTAGGCATGTATGCCGAAGTCAAGAAGATGGATGTACCTATTCTTTTATGCGTCATTGGCCTAAGCCATCCAGATTATTTTTCTCTCGTACACAGCACACAGCTCTGTGCCTATGGCTGCCTGCAGCGCGCTTTATTTGCTTGAATTAAATGTTTTTACCATCTTAGCTCATTTAAAAGATTTTTTTTAAGCATTAGAGAGAGATAAGTGAGGTGCCACATGCACATTGGAGAGATGTTACTAAATGTTTATACATTTTCATCCTTTATATCAACTGTTTGGTGATTTCTTGGTTTAAAGGCCTTTCTGTATGATATATTGCTTGTGCATCTCAGTCTTCAGCGTGGATGTTACCAGCCGCTCACTTATGTTTCAGTCTTTGGTGCAAGACAAGTAATTAACCTTTTCTTTGACTTGCTTTATAAGACAGTTGTAAGGAAGGCACTTACTTTAGCAGCATGTACTCAAATCTTAAAATTGTGTTTGGACAGAATATACTAGATGGTTTCCACAGGAACATGAAATCTTGCTTTCCCAGGAGATATGCTAGCCATGCAGATGTTGTTTTCTGATTTTTGGAATTTTGGGACCATGAAGTATAATGATTTTACCTACTCAGTCCTTGACCTTTCTAGTAAACTTGGTAAGGAGCAGCTATTCAGCCAGATTTCTGATATAGCTGTGTATAATCCAAGTGGTGGACTTAGGCCAACCCAAGTTGACCAAAGTTGTCTTTGCGCCCAACTTTCACCTATTGTTTTGGTCATTAAAAGCTTCTGCATTGCTTTTCCAGTCTCCAAGCCTCACATACCTATTGAAATGAGCCAAACGACGATGATTTTGATGATTGTTGTAGCCCATGAATTGTACTGGCTAGCCTGGATTGGCTTTTTAATCGCAATATAGCGGTCTAGTGAGATGGCACAGAGGTGCATGATGGAAGCTGTGGAAAAGAGGACATCAAGGAACAGCCAAATGGGACACAAGGCAGTTGGAAAAGGCCAGGCATTATCTGAAAGAGAACAGAAAACTCATTAGAATCTTAGGTTTTTGAGAGTTTTCAGTGTCTTATTGATTTTTTTTCCTCATTTGGCATCAGTACCCTTGAGAAGTTCATAATCCTACAGAAACTGAACTTTGCCACCACCAATCCAATCGCTTGGATTGTTATTATTTTTTAGGTAAATTCTAATTGGAATGGTTGCTGCCGTCATACCTGTTTGTGTATTATAAACTTTTCCCTATCTTTCTTTCCATTTCAGATCATAAGCTCTTTGTGGCAAGGACTCTAGATTTAAAAAAAAAAAAAAAAAGTTTTTTAAAAATGGGCCATGACTGCTTGGTGGTTGTACCCTGATATTAAATGCCTTTTTTTCAGCTCTGTCTCTCTGCTAGTCTTCTGATCCAAGGCTGCATTAAGCAGAGGAGGTAGCAGGTCATAACCACTACATTCAATCAACCAATATCGTCAATCATTGCAGAACCATGTTTGAATCTTGAAGTTGGTGGTAAGAGTCTGGTTCATACAGTTTGAAATGTCACTTTACCAGATGCAGCTGAGCACTAATGTGGTAAAGCAGGGCTCTTCTGACTGTGGATTTTGTAAACCTTGAGTGGCTTTCTTGCATCTCTTTTTTTTCTCTTTATTTTTTTCCCAAGAATGATTTGAATTTTTAAGTCTACCATCCTGTTTCTGACAATAGTTACCTGTCTTTACTGTTAATCTTCATAGCATCTGTGGTCTGTCAGCTGTGTTGTGTACAAGATAAGGGTTTGGTGGTGCTCAGTGTTGCAGAAGGCTGGTATTTCTGAGGGCTGGCTCTCCTCTACCATTGTTTACACTGCTGAACTGAATGAACTTCACTGATACTGATTTTTTTAACTGCTTCATTTTTAGTGTTTTTCCGCTCACAAGTTGTTTATATCGCAGTCCACTGCTAGCAGTGTTCAAGTTGAAATGCACCTTAGTGTTGTGTGTGTGTAAGAATGTTCTGCAGTTCTGGAAAAGAATTTGTGAATGCAGAGCTTTCTTCTGTTTCTAGTTGTATCAGTTGATTTGCTTAAATTCTCCCTCCGTATAAAATTCATCTTGATCAGTAGGCTTGTTATAAGTATTGTCAGACAATTCAGTTCTGATGAATGAGGAAAATGAATTGTAACAGATAAAACTTTTTTATTCTCCCTGCTCTGAATAAATAGATCTACGTGCTAAGAATGCCAACTGAGCTGGAATATCGTAGTGCTCAATCTTATCAGTGTGGTAATGGTGCAGTAGTTTGACATTAACAATTTTTTCATACTGTGTCTGATAAATGGAAATGATACGGTGCTACCTTGACTTGAATTATAAGCTCCAGAAGATGGAAAAATTTATTGAGTCAAACATAGTTTCTACTTTTCTGCTTTGCTGTGCGTGCTTGGGAACCTTCCCTGTTAGACAGAGAATGGATGGATGAACTGAAACGCACCGCTCAACCCCTCACAGCAGTGGGCTCCAGGTGAGGATGCTGGAGGAAATGAGGCAGAAAGGAAGAGAAGTGGTCTAGTTTCAAACCATTAACCAGTAAATTTTACACAATATCTAGCTATGTATTTCCAAAATAGATATTCAGTTGAATTTATGCTTCAAAAAATCCTCATCGCAGGTGTAAGGAAATAATTACTATTTCCTACTTATTTCCACTAATTATTAGCTAGTAATGTTCAGTTCTTCTGTCTATGCTTTCAACTGGCAGTGAAGTGTTACCTTTGAACAACAACAGAAAAGGAAAATCAACGTCTTGGGGTTCATGCAACCAGAAAGTAAGGCAGAAAAAAATATAGTTAAAAGAAGTAATTGATCTGATGTGCTTTAAATATTCTTGTGTACTCCAGAAAAGTAGAACTATTCCTGCTACTAAGTAGGATTTAAATGATGAAGGATTAGCTCAGATAAAATGTGAACAATGGCAAGTGTATTCTGTATCTTGAAGGATGCACAGATTACACTGCTGGATTTCAAGTAAGCACCTGATGCTTGTGTTGAGAGTCTATGTATGCTGCTCCCTGGATTGTAACTGCTTTGCTTTCTGGAGAATTGCATTGTAAATTATTTTCATTTGCACCAAACAAAATCAGAGTAGACTTCAAATGCAGTAGCTGAGAAGAATTGATGGACGTGGTCATATTTGAACAAATATATAATGAAACTGGACCCGCAGACCCTGAAGAATCGCCTGGTTGTCTGTGCTTCATACCGTGGCACATGCTGCTTTTACTTTGTTTTGTTTGTGCATGTGTTAGAAGCTCTGTGCCTGCCCCTGAAGGGACTGCTCTCAGCTTTGTGACTTTGTGGTAGTGGTGTGTGTCACTATGCCCATTCTGTTAGTTTGGGAGTAGGGAAAAAGCAGAATATGAATTTCCCCTCAGGGCTCTCAAAGCATGATTGACCCTTGATAATTAACAAGTGGTTCTGTTCCTGCTTTGTAATTTAGGCTGAAGGTAAAATGGGCAGGTCCTGCTGGGCAGGGGGGCGTATGGAGCTGCTAACAGGTCATGGTCATCCTTAGCTGAGATTGTTAAACGTTCTGATTCTCCTCTTATAGATCTGCACTGGTGGAGCAAACCATAGCATTGAATAATTCACTGTGCTGAGATTCTCCACATTCTTTTTCCTTGGGAGTTAAAATGCTGATTTTAACAAGCTAGGTGGATTGGACTTTTTTTTTGTTTTTTTCCCCAAACACCTGGGTTAGCTGACAAGCCTGCCTGCTTGGAAACTTGTCTGCTTTCTCCAGCTGTCAGGTGGCATAACATAAAGATACTCCTTACAAACCTGGTGTCAGACCCTCCTAACTGCTGTTGCAGATTTTCCTTATATTTCATTGTGTAATAACTAAAACTGTGCTCTAAGATTTGTCTTGCACCTGAAGAGAGGTAAGATGAGCTTTTACCACAACTGTCTATCCTTGATGAATAGAATCTTTATTTACAGAACAATTTATTTATAGGAAATACCTTAGAGATGTGTAATCCCTAAAGCCAAGTACAGTATAGAAGAGCTGCTCTTGCTGTAAGCCAAAAGCTCTTTTGGAAGCTTGGGAGAAAGCACCAGTTGTGTGCTTGCATATGCAGGATTGAGAGAGGTTTCTAAATAGATGTGGAAATGGTTTGTTTCCTTGCTGTAAGGGTCGCTGAAATGTGCTGCTCGTAACGAATTCTGTGATAAGAGTCAGTTTGTTGCTGCTAGATAACGATATTTTTACTGGGAAGGAAATTGATATTTTAATCATCAGCGGACGTTAAGCCCAGGCTTTAATCTCCAAACTGCTGTGTGTGGGTTTGTTCACCCTCGTGTCAGCGTTTGCCTCCATGGACCTCGGAGGCCCAGGGTCTCCAGCTGCTGCCTTGCTTCCCCCCTTGCAGGCTGCTTGCCTTCACGTCTCCGCTCCGGTTGCAGTTTCAGCAGTAGTTGTTCACTGCCCTGCAGTTCTTTGAATTTTACTTAAGTAATCTTTTTACTAGACTTGCTTTGGTGGAAATCAACCCTGGTTTTACGTTTAGAGATTTTGGAAAGTAGTCATCAGCAGAGTAAATAAGAAGGAAAATTTTGCTGTGGTTCATAATAATGGGGAAAGATTGTGATTGCTCGTAACAGGGTTTCAAAAAAGATGGTTTGGAGCCTAGGATAGTCAGCTTTGCCTTGTGATTTTTAAGAGGATGAATGTGAGGACTAAAGAAAACAATTTAACAAGTGACACATGCACTATCTGCAAGTAAGCCACTGCTTGTGAAGGCATGGACAGCAGACCTGTTCCTGCTGCAGGCTTTGCAAATCAGAGGTGGCTCCTTAAGAATTTGCTAATTTCACTATCTGATGAATAGCTACATCTTGGTTTTCCTTCAGTAGTTCTGTGTTTATGAATTTGGATAACTTCTGAAAGGTAGGTTTCGGAGAACATGGTCATTTCCTAACATGCCCTCCTTGTTGGGGAAGAAATGAGAAGAATTTAGTAACTAATAAAAGCAGTGAGCTGTTTGGGTATTCTGCCACTTGCATTCTTAAATCAAAATTGCACTGTGTATTCATACTGTAGTACATTTCAGTCACCTTGCTAAAAAGCAGAAATCTGCTGTTCATGGTATTATACCTGTGAGTGAGTTACAGGCTATTTTATTTTTCAAAGGGCAGTTCTTTATTGCAGATTTATCAGCCTACTTCTGAAGGTTTTTCTGTAGCCATATCACCAGCTCCTGGAGCCAATATCCGTGGTAGGTTTTGAATTTGAGCATTGTGACATTAATTTTTCCAAATAGTTCAATGTGACTGCGTTTTAGTTCACACCTCTTCCTCAGACATTCTCCATGTAATTAGGTATCAGTCCCAAATGGGAAGCATAATATTTGTATTTCGTATCTAGAAACTGCACACAGTTATTTCGTTATGGAAACATTCCTGTGTGAAGGTGCCAGGAGGCTGGATTCAGTTGGCTTTCTGGCTATCAATGATTGTTCTGTGTTCAAGTAGTTATCTGGATAATGTAGCTTCATGATTTACACCTGGTATGTACTTAAGCCTGTTCTTGCTTCAGTCCAGTAACTCCCCATGTTTTGTTCGTGCTTGGAGCTTCTCTAAGCACCTCAGCATCTTCTACCAGTTGATACAGAGGCAAAGCAATTTCTCTGGTTTGGAGCCAGAGAGAAATGTGAGAAATTTCAGTTTTTCACTATGATGTGAAAGGCTGGTTGCAATCTCACTTGCAACTAATTTTACTACTTTCTTGTATATTTCCTGCTCTGTGAAAGATGCTTTTGTTTGTAAGATTCCTAGTGTGGTTTAAACTGTGTAACCAGGGCTTAGCACCAGATTGATTGAGAGATTAAGGAGCAATATTCCCTTTACAGAGTTAAAAAGGAGTTGTTAGTTGAGCAAAATTGAAAAACAAACAAACAAAAAAAACTCAACATCCAAATCTTCACGAAGTCGTGGACCTGCCTTCTCTTCTTACTGGTGGCTAGCCAAGTACTAGTGCTTTTGTGATGATTTGTAATTGTATTATTTCTGTTATAATGGGGTCTTTGGCAGGAACAAAGTGGTTACAGTGTCTGTATATTAGTGTGTGCGTACAGAAGTTTCTCACCTCTACATGCACACACATGCACGCACGACATTGAATTTTTTGTAAGCAAGAGTGTCTTTTTCAAGGTAGAAATCCCTGTCCTGGTTATGTATGTTCTTTCCTCTTCATAGAAACCATTGCTTGAAAAATGTCTATTTTATGATATCTGAATATCACACTGAATTCTGACCTCCAGTTCATAGACCGTGAAGGGAGGAGCAGTCTGTAATGTACAGAAATTCAGTGTCATTTAATGAATAAACACACTTGTTAATACAGGGATGCCAGTCCTCCACAGCAAACAAATGCTACTGATGCTTTTCTGAAATAAAGTTTATGATTGTGTTTGGTTGTTGCTCAGGCAACTCCTAGAGACCCAGCACAGGAAAAATGAGCTCCTGCAGCCTTTCATTGTCCGGGGCTCAGTGGTACCTACATCCTAAAGAGAATTCTGTAAATCCTTAAGCTTTTTGAAAAACAAATCACATTGATTTTATAATACTAAAAAAGATTTTTTAAAATTCAACATTCTTGAAGAAAGTAGTAAAAAAAAAAAAAAAAAAAGATGCTTTCCCATGGATCTATTTCTGATCACTTTTCAAAAGTAATATTTGAAGTAAAGCTGGACATGAGAAAATATGAAAATCATGCTTGTTCTGCAATGATTAACCAGAAAGAAATTCTCACACCCAGTCTATGTTCATGTAAAAAAAATCTATTTTATTCCATATGAGTCAGACTGAGTGGTAAAAGATCAGGTACACAGATGGGCTGAGGCTTAACAGATGAAGGAATTTTTTGGGGTGCTTTACAAACCTCGCCGTTACCTCGCTGTCTTTCCCCGGGCAGGAGAAAATCAGTTTCCCTGACGCTGTGACTGATAAAACTTGTTGTCACTGATGCTTCCAGGAACCATCTGTGACTGCTCCCAGAGTATGGAACTGATGCTAAGATAAAATCAGGTGGCTCATACTTTTACAAAGTTCAAAACCTGTTCAGTTTAGTTCTTTTAGCTCAGATGCCTTTTCTTCCTGTCACATGTTTAAGAGAAGACTGCCTGCCATTAGTGTAATATTCAAGAGAACAGATACCAACTTTGTGCTGAAGTTATAGGAAACAACGAGGCACTGTACAAAACGTAGTTTCCCATGTCTCCCTGTGATTAGACTCAGTTCTAAGTCTCAGGTGCTTTCTGAATGGTTTGTTTCAAAAGAAAGAATATCCGCAGTGGATATACTTTCCGTAAAGACTTCAGGCTATATTATGGCTGGAGGAAGGAAAGATTTAGGAGCCCTCACCCAAATGATTTTTGAAATTACAATAGCGGAAAGCAAACAACATTTCTGTTTAAATTAGACTTCCCCAAATCGTCCCCAGTATGCCACCCTGATGAAACAAACACACCGTACTCACCAAACAGTATCATGAGAAGGGCGATCGGCATCACGAACAGTCCCACGAGCAGATCTGCCACTGCCAAGGATGTTAAAAAGTAGTTGGTGGCATATTGCAACTTTTTCTCCAGAGACACCGCCAGGATAACGAGTATGTTCCCGCCGATGGTGGGGATGATCACCAGCAGGAACAGCAACGCTGCCCAGCGCACTTTGTTTCCTTGCTCGTCATTGGAGTAGTTTTCTTTGGGTTCTCCTGTTACTGAGAGAGGTGACAAAGATCCATTGCCAGCTCCAGACCCATTCAAGAAATGTAAAGGATGGGGCATTTTTGTGTCCAGCAGAATGCGTTCAAGAGCTGTGTTTTGCGCAGGAATTGCGTACGGTACAAGAGTTCGCTGTGCCTCTCTGCTCCAGGATGGTCCTGAGGAAGGGCCAGCATGGTCAGTATGGTAAACTGGTCATCTGCTATTTTGAGGTACAGTAACCATCTCAGAGCTTGTATCCAAATTTTTTATCCTGTGCCTTGCTGGGCACGATGAGGTCTTAAAAATGAAAGTCCTGTCTTGTGTCCATCTGGGTGGCAGGGCTCAGTGGTCTGATGTCCCCTTTATGGCAAGGTTCAGCTTTCAGAAAATTCTAGGAGAGAATTCAATAGCTGAGAAAAGTAAGCGGTGCCTTAGCTCCCATTTTTTTACTGCTGTTGGGAGAAAAAAAAAAAAAAAGAGAGAAGGTGACAGATGAATTTGGATGCCAGTGTTTCCCTCCAGCTGTAGTGTATGAAGATCTGCTGTTTGTAAGCACAAACTGATGCAAAGACGGATGCTCGCGTTGTGTGCGTGCAACTCCTCCTCTGCCCAGCGTCTAGTCTCCAGCAGCCTGTGCGTAGGCAGGCAGCAGTTCCCATATTTCCTCTTATTAAGAATCCTATTGCTCCACAGAGGGTCACCCCAAAAATATCTTCAGAAATGATGTATGAGGTTTCTGTTTTAATGTCTGCAGTCTCTAATTTATCAGGTGAGGGTCAGGAAGCTGTAGACAATAAAACACTGGTGACAATCTCAAGGGGACCATAAAGATTTATGGAACCGAGACATCTAAATTTACCCATTACTTCAAGGGGGGGTGAGTAAACCTCCTTTTGTTTTTGTAATCTGAGCAGGGCTCCTATGAAGCGCAGCCTTTTCTCTCCCTCTCTCTGAACTCTGCTGAAGGCTTAACGCTTACATTTCCCCCTTCAAGCAGACATTGAAACAGTTATGTCATTAAGCTGAACAGTTACTGAGAAGACTCGGGGTGCTGTAAGTTCCAGGTGAAGAAAGCCTTACCTTTTTCTCTTGTATTTCAGTAGAGCTCACTGGTATCCAGGAAGATCCTTTGTGATTTGCTCTTCTTTTTCATCACGCGGTGGATTTTAAGATAAGGTTTTTCACAGTTTTCTGGAAAGCAAATTGTTCATTTGTTTGTGTTGCTTCTTTTTCTGAGGTGTCTCTTTGTGTGATTTGTTTAGCACTTAACATTTCTTTTAACAGTAACATGAAAAATTTCTCTTTTGGGAAAACTGTCTTCTTTTTCCCCAGATATTTTCTCCAGCTTGTGAATGCAGGAAAAGAATCATTCTTGCTGCCTTTAAAAAAGATGAAGATAAGATGGTGTTCTTTTTTTCTGCCCTTCCTCATCCATTCTTTTGATGATTTTGCTTATGTGATTAGCACAGTCTCTGCGCAGTTTTCTTTGTTCTTTAGCAAAACTTGCAGTCGGCTGCTGCCGCTGTTTGCTGATTGACTCATTCCAGTGCATCCAGCTCCAGCGCTTGAAAGCAGGGAAATAAATGAGTGGGGGCTCAGCTGGAAAAGAGCCAGAGAGCATTTAATTGATTCAGTGCTTCAGTCCTGTAGTGTATGCCCCCTGTAGCTGTGGCAGGATGTGCAGATCCTGCAAACAACCCTTCCTGCTGCAATATCTTAACTATATGCAGGGTAGCGTGTGTGCATATGCTGCGATCGCTCTGGCTGGCTCTCTCCGGTCGGAAGCACAGTTAACCCTAAAAAGTTCTGCTGCCACAGAAGCACTCTGATTAGCACTCTATTTTCAGTGTGTGGCTGTTACTTTAAATCTTTCTACATGCAGCTGCTTCTTATTATTGTGATTGTTCTTTTTTGTTACCTTCCAACTTTCAGTCAAATGTGTGTATAGTCTCTAACTTCGTGTATTTCTTCATTAAAATGGAAGTAGGGTTCATTTCCAAGGACTTTGGCTGGACAACTGCGTAACAGTCATTGAGTTTAAGGCCAGAAGAGACCGTGAGATCATGATCTGGCCCCTGGTATGTTACACTCCTGAGCTGCTTAGTGCTCACCAGGCTCAACCTCAACCTGGGATTTGGGTCCTGGGTGAACTGCAAATCAATTTGTATTTATTTTAAAATAAAATAAGCTGCTTTAGGATACAGCTACTTTGGAACCGAAGAGAGAGAAAGAGCTGCTGCCAGAAATTAATAGAAATATTTAGCTTAGTGTTCTTGGATAGTACAGTAGAAATTTCAGCAAAATTATTATCGCTTGTTCTGTGTTTTTACTGCTTAAAGGAAACCTTTGGTAAGATTTCACATTGTCTTCATTTTAAATCGACTTTTGATATCTGTACTTTCTAAGATGGAACTTTCTGAAGGATAAAGATGATTTCAGCTATGGTAATTCTGTTTCCTCATCTGAGCACCTCCCCATTGTCACCTCTGACAGTACTGAGAGTGGAGCACATGCAGAAGAGTGAATACATACGAAAAGCAGGAATGAAGACAGGGCAATACTCTTTTTTTGGGCTAATGAGCTTTTGGATTCAGTTTTTCATAATCTCAATTATGTCTAATCAACTTCTGTGTTATTTTATAAATCTTGAAGGTTCTCCTGGTGTTAATTTAACCCTATTGAAGTCTCTACCAAAATTTCTGTTGGATTAAACACAGACAGTTTTCATTCTTTCTGATTTCTGATCTTGCAGATGAAGCTTGGTTTCGTTCTTTAACATTGGAACTATTTTTTATCCTTGTTGAAAGGCGACTGGAATTATTGCCTCTTTCTGGTGATGAAACTATTGGCAGTAGGTACAGAATCAAGTATGGAAAAAGTTCCAGAGTAAAAGCACCGAAGTAAACTAAAAAATAGATTAATCCTTTACCTTCAGTTGCTCCACTTGTGGGTCTATGCCATGTGCTGCTCTTCGTGTCACATCTCCAAATTTAGAGGACAGAGTTAAAAGCTCTGGGGGTTAAAAGCAGACCGTGCATCTATCGGAAACTTCTGCTCCTCATCAGCGTCAATTACTGGTGTAAGCCTGTGCTGAGTGTGAAACACTATCTTTAAAGAGGTTTATTTTTTTCTGCTTCTCGTATTTTGTCTTTTACAGCGCAGTAGACACTATCCTTCAGTCACTTCAGTGTGGGGGAAGTATCAGAGAAGTACAGTTTTGTCAGCTTGAGTTCTCTATTATACATTTTCTTCACAGATCTTAACCACATCTGAGGAGTATCTCTGTAGGTTGCTGCAATAAAGAGTTGTTTTTGTCAAAGTAAAAATTGAGTGTTCCCACTTCTCTGGAATGCCTCATTGGATTTTATAATGTAATTTATATGATGGAAACATCTCTTTAGCCACTAAAATGGCTAAATTAAACAAATTGGGAGGGGGAGGCACTTGAAAGCAACAACTGAAGGCTGTTCTGTTGCCTGCAGATTGATGTGGTGAGAGCTGTATAAAAACATTCATATCTAATTGAAAGGGGAAGGATTTTTTAATACAGATTAAAATGGTGTTCTTAAGCCCTCTCAGAGGACAATGATGAGAGTTCAGTTACATGTTAGCTTGTATAGCAGATACACAAGCAGATTGCTTTGTGCATTATTTCTGTTTTCAAACTGCCAATGCTGTTTTATTTGAATGGGCCCACATCTACGTTAGCCATGCTGTCACTGCTGACAGTGTCACTCAGGAGGTGCCCGTCCCTGTTCCTGTGTGGTGGCTGTTTGCAGCATTGCCCTGACCCTGCTGGTGGTGGGAGGCAGCCTGGGAGCACTCGTTGCTCAGCAGGTCTCACTTACACAACTGGGAGGCAATTTGGACAAAGTCAGTGTGGAGAGTGAGCCTGCACTGCATGAGATAGTTGCAGGAAATTCCTGGCTGGGAATGGCTTGCATCCTTCTTGTCAAGGGGAAAAGGGATGGGATTTATGCCTGTGCTTATCGTACGCTGAATCATGCCAATTTGTTGCATTTTTCTCTGCATTTTTCCATCCTCTATGTTGTTCCTTGCCACACATACACTCTTTCCTTCAGCAATGACTGCAAATTGTGCAATTAGATGTCTGCATTCCTCCTTTATTAACTCATTCGTGGATGAAATGAAATCCATATTCGCTTTTCTTCTGTACTTGTCGCTGCGCAAGCAAAATGTTTTGTAGAAATGGCTTTGTGTCAAATGATTAATTCATGTCCGTTAGTTTAGAAATTCATGAATGTTTAGAATATTTTGAAATATGACTGGGGAAACTTAATGAGGAATTTAAATGATATATTTGACGTTGTTCTTCTCTAACATTTCATTTTTCACCGAGTTTTAAAGCCCTTAAATATTTAGACTAAAAAATAAATGTATGATAGCGATGGTTCAGACGCTTCCATTTTTAGTCTCAGTTGCAAGAGCGATGTGATGATCTGTTTTCAGTATTCTGTTTATCTGTATATGTATAAAAGGTAGCACCAGTATGTTTTCATGTTGAAATATTGCTCAAATTGAAGCAGAAATGACAGTAGTCCACTAACCCTCAAGATGTATAAGTTGCAAAATGGGAGATAAACTGCACAAAAGCATTTGGATGCAATTCTAACTGGACTGTGATCTAAGAAAACTGAGAGGAATGTGCTTCGATATGCGACAGTCAGAGTTTTTAATTTGTCTTGTGATGTCAATGCGTGCTTCTTGGACCAAAAAAAAAAAAGTGGATTGTTAGAGTTGAAGTACTTAACTTTCTTAAATTTCAGTATTCCAAGAAGGCTCCTGTAGATGAATCCTACAAAGAATTATGATATTGTACCTGCAGGTGTTGCAAGTGTAATTTACCTTCAGCAAAAGCCACAAGTTAGGTGCCTTACGGTTCTCAATGTAGTTGCAATTATTCACTTAGAAAAGAAAATAGTTTGCAAAGTACTCTGAAATTCTGTGGAGATCTTTTCATCCTCAACGTCATTAATTGAAAGGAAAAATGGCCTTCTTCCACATCCAACTGATCTGCATGTCTTTGTTCAGATCAGTCTGTGTTAGTAAACTGTCAGCTTTCAGGGTTTTCTTTGGGAATTTTAGTATTAGAGGCTTAATAAAAACTTTCTTTCTCAGAAACTCTAAGGCAGTTGGAAGCTAAGTATCAGCCTTTTATACATAATACAATATTTGTATGTTTATAAGTGTCACATATTATATCCTGGAGATGAACATCCCCAGGAATGAGATCAAAGTTGAGGCCATGGGGCAGTGATTAGGCAGCGCTTTTGTGTTGTGTTTCAGTGAGGATTCCAAATCCTTAGTTAAGCAGTGTTTGTTTCTCATGGTGGTTTTGAGAGGAATCAGTTGGTGAGTAAAACTAATACAGAGGTAGCTATTATGTTTTGCTGATAATTTCTCATTACTGTCTTGGTGCATCTTAGTTTTATTTAATGTTTTGTTTCTGACTTCTGAAACTAACCAAACTGTACCTTGGAGCAAATCCTTCATCTGCAGGACAAATATCCCAGCAGTAAAACAGCCTGGCATGGGCTGGAAACAGATCTACAGCTGGCTACTGTGTAGAAGTCATGTGGAAGAAACTTGTGAAGCTTCTATGGCTTCTTAATTTATTGCATTTCCTGATAACAGAAGGAATTAAGTGAAGCCAGTTATGATGAAGATTTTTTTGTGGATTCATTGATGTTTATGTTTCTATGGCTCGTATAGGAGCAGTTGAGCAATTCTCAAATGAAAATGAAGGAAATAATCAGGCAGTTCTTTTGTTTTGCTGTTGCAGTAAAACGTAATTGCAAAGCAAACTGCTTGAGTAAAACCAGTGTTAGGAGGAAAGGAAGGAACCAGTGCATTAAAGATAATTTGGTTTAAAAATAGACATTGCATATCTTTCTAAGATATACAGCCCAGTTTAGCGACATGCCTCAGGCTTTGATGTAGGAATTTGTTGGATTAAATTACTGGCCTCTGTTAGGGAAAAGTCAGAATGGAGGACTGTGATATGTTGCTTTGGGCCTCATGGTATATTAAATATACTCCAAGTTTAGGGTTTTTACTGTGACTTAAGTGGTTGTGGGGGAAGGGAAGTGTGTCTGCAGATGAAACTCAGCCCCCTAAGTCTCAAGATGACATTCTGGTATTCCATGTGATGTTACCATCTACGTTTAACTTGTTGGAACAACCAACGTCCTTCTTAGAGCTAAGAGCAGCCTCCTGCTGAGCATGACTGCTGAGAAACCATCTATCCTTGTTATTATTTCTTTCCCCTCCCACCAAGCTTTCTGCTCTGGCAGACCATAACCACACCGATTCACGGATGGGCACCACGGAGGGTGGAGGCCTGCAGCGGGCAGCCCGAGGGCTGGAGTTGGAGTAGGCCCTGCATGGGGCCCGGTACTGGTGAAGGGGAAACTTCCTTCGTCAGCAGCAGAGCTGCCTCGCTTGTGTGAACAGAAGTCAGCAGCCTGTGTGGCTGTGCTCACAGTGAAGGGTGAAAACCTCAGGCTACGGGGAGGAGAACGTGGTCATGTTCTCAGCATGTTCTTCAGTTGGATTTCCACCTGGAAATAATGCCACCGGAGCAAGATTGCAGGCTGTAACTGCTTAGGAGGAGGGTGTTCTAAAGTTTTCCTCTGATCACTTGACAGAATTGTTTTGAGTTTTATGACTTTTATTAAGTGAGCTTTGGGGTTTATATTGGCTAACCTTCTGGCAACAGTGTGTAAGGCTTCGTAAGGCATTTCAGCAGTACAGCAAGCAAACAAGTGTTACAGCTTAAGCGCTGATGCCGGCAATGCTCCTACAACTGAAGTCATGTTCCTCTGATAAGCATTTTTATGAGGCCTTTCAGCATCCTCTGTCCACTTGTGATTCTGCCTTCTAGTTTTCTAGTAAGTGGGGAAGAACTTTTGGAAGGCTGCAGGACTGAGAAGACTGCATAACTGAGGGAAGTGGTGGGATCCTGTAAAGAACTGTAACTCCCAAAGTGGACTTACAGGAGGCCATCTGTCAATGTTTGACTCATTTATGGGTAGGTTTGAGATAAAAGCATTCAAAGTTATGACCACAAATAATGTAAATCTGACTAAGAATTCTGTAATCAACTGGTGTGTGTTAATCCTGATTTTGTAATAAAAACTGTTGGAACTTTTGACCCTGCAGACGCAAGGATCTGTCCAAGTTAATGGTTCTACAAAATCCAGCCTTCTGAGCAGGAATTTCATGATTAATGCTTCAAGTGCATAATCGCATCTTTGCCAGAAGTTATTCTTTCTCTTCTCTGACTCACGGTCTGCCTGTTCAACGTTTGCTGAAGTAAAGCAAACACAAAGGTGTTAAGAGTCTTTGTTCAAGAGCTGAAATCTTCTGTGCAGCTGAATGCTTGGGCTCATTTATTACAGGATTTGTGATTCCCACTCTCCACATGAGCTTATTTTTAGAAAACATTGTCAGCATCCAAGCTGTTTTTTGAGCAGTAGACTGACAGGTAGTTTTAAATGTGCCTTTTGGTTTATAGTCTTCACTTCTGCTTGCTTGTGGGACACAATTGTTTTGTTTCCCAGCTCTTTTGATTTCTTCACATTCCTCATCGTGGCTGCATCTTAGTGCTTCCAGCTTCTCTTCTTGTGTGTTTTTCATGTGAATGTTTTAGAAAAACTCATAAAGGAGCAGACTGCTTATGGGCTGAGCAGCCTGTGAAACCTGGGTGCCTCTGGGTCCCTTTGGCTGTGCATGAGGCAGGCCTGGAGCCTGAGTGGGTGCTGCTTGTCTGCGCTAAACAGGAACATAAGAACAACACTGGAGCATACTCTAATTTTTTTTCTTGTGTCTTGAGTTGATTGAGTACTTTGATAGACGTGTAATAATGCAACATGATGCTATAGTTCTGTGTACTACAGGTGCTGCCAGCATCCTCCAGCTTTCAGGATAGCAAACGTAAGAAGAAAAGAGCCAATATCACAAATTTAGAACTGAAAGGGAAGAGCTGAGAACACCTTAGTTTTCATTTGTACATTTTAATCTGAAATCAGCTTATAGTCAAAGTAAGTGCCTTGCAAGACTGATTTTAGGATTGCAGATGTGTCAACTACAAAGCTAGTCTGGGCTGCAGGGCACCAAAATGAAGTAGATAACCAGATGATATGCACTTTGAAACCAGCCATAGTTGAATCTCTTGCGATTTATAGTTTCCCATCTTTCTGTATTTGCCCACTGCATTCCTGCATTGCACTTGAGTTTGTGGTGTCATGCGATCGGGTAGATGTAAAAATGAGATGTGGTAGATATGCTTGCAATGCCAGTGAGTTCAGAAGGCAAATATGTACAAGACAGATGCTTATTTTAAAAGCATTTTTGCCTTTACTGCATGAGAAATACTAAAACTGGCAGTGTACAATATTATGAAGTGATTCATGTGGCATCAAAATGAGCTGAGCAATAAATACGACTACAAAGACAGGAGGGAAATGAGTATATCCACACCTGCAAATGACTTCTGGCCTACTTCAAAAAGACTCGATATTCACAAGGCTCTTTGCACTAGCAATGTATGCTTCTTGCTGTAGGAGATTAAGGGCTTTTTAATCTTCCCCAGCAGTGGACTGGAAGTTCTGTTGCAGTAGTGGCCAAGGAGACAGTGTTTCCTGGCTGGTGAGGGGTGGAACATATACTCCCATATCAGATCTCATAGGACAGCACCATCACACCATGGTATTGTGAGAAGGCATCAGCAGATGTTGCTGATACACTGCTTGGAAGTGCATTTTATCAGCATTTCCTCCCAGGCCTTGTCTACAGCAGCAGGTGGTGAGGAGGAGTCAGCTGAAGTTGTGGTTGCAAAAGGAAGTTTGGGACCCACCAACCTTATTTTTTGAATACTGGAGATGGGTTTTGTGTCTGCTGGTGGGAGCTTTAGTATTGTGTGTCTCCAAGAGTGTAAACCTGCGTGATTTCTAGAGATAAAGACCTCTGCATCAATGTATATGTCATTCTGCTGGATAATATTTTAAGATTTTAACAGTGGCAGCTGTGTGCCATATCTGCTGCGATGAGGAAGTTTATTAATTTGTGCACTTTTCCCTGTTCTTCTCTGAGTCCTTCTGTTCCACTCCTCCTGTTACATTTTGAGAAATGCAAAACTGTGTCGAAAGACAGCTTTAAGTTTTCCAGTATCAACAGAGTGAAGTCTCCAAATATTGAAGAACAATAATTATAAATAACATTATATTTTGCCTTTCTTTAGGACTCCTGAGCAGTGTCCAAGTGTGGTTTCTTTGCTGTCGGAGAGCTACAATCCCCACGTGCGTTATGGGGCTGCCATGGCTTTGGGCATCTGCTGTGCGGGCACTGGAAACAAGGTGAGGGCCAGGAGCCATTCACTCTTTCTGCACTCTCCTTTGACAGAGACATTCGTGCAGAAATGTCACACGCAGAGATCCCATTTCTTGCACATGCACACTTCTAGCCAGCTGGAGGAGAGCTGTGCTTTAAATTCTTTAACTGTCCTGGGCATAGAGACTCTTTTCCTGCTTTTACAGAGTAGATGAAGTAGGAGAATGTTTTTATATGCTATTGCCACATAATTGGAATTTTGTCTCAAAATTTTCCTGAAGAGTTTTCTTGCTGTCAGTTGCCACTCGACATTAAATGCATGTTCAGTACTCCAAAATCATTACTCCTTTATCCTTGGAGTTGGTCTTGTACAGACCGCTTCAGAGGAGGATGGGGAATGCCAGTGACAGGAAAGCAGCAAGTACTTTGCATATCTCCCAGTTCCTTTCTTCTTCTCTGTGGTACATAATTCATGGAAGATGTACATAGAGCCAAGTGCAATGAAATTTAGTGGTTTTCAAGTGTATACTTTTCGCTGTTCCTTTATAAGTAACGGTAAAAGGTAACTCTCCTACATGGGTGGCAAGAGTCTTTCCCTCTTCTATGGGAAGTGAGTGACAAGCATGAAGTAAACTGACGTAAGCTTCCACACTTTATCCACATATGTATACAATCTGTACTGGTACAGATAAGTTTTGAAATAGATGCATGGATTATCCATTTGAAAATAAAGTTTCACGCATCCATATAGTTGATAAATCTCAAGTTTATCTGTATTGTCCCTTCCTCAGCTGGTATTAAACATTAGTTCTTTGACTCTTGCACACAAGACTCCCCAGCACGTCACTTGTTGTGAAATGCGCAAGATGCTGACATGCTCTGCCTGCCATCTTTAGTATCTAAAGCACGCAGACTTGAAAGCGTACTGGAAATACTATTTTTGTCCAGGTTGCTTTATTCTCAAGTGGAAGGTGAAATCAAGGAGCTAACTATTTTTAACCTGCTGCATCTGACAAGTTGAATTAAGTGGAAAGGCTTTTACTCACACAAAGGAGTCTGTTTTATTTCCAGGTGCTTGGTGTGATAAAGAACTCAACCATCAGATTATACACATACATTCCTTCTGAAGCTTAGATTCGTAAATTTTGAAAGCCCACATATATTCAAATTTGGAGATTGGAAAGCTTTTGGTCATGGTGAATGTTCTGTATATGGTGTTGAACACATGCCAAAGAATGAATGAGTAACCTGTGATACCTTTGGGCAGAGGAGCACAGCCTTCAAGATAGCTCATGTGGCAGAAAGCAGTATAAGTGAGGGCACAAGAAGTCTTTCTCAGAAATGTTTCTTTGTATAAAATCAATTTGTTTGCAAAAGCCTCACCCTGACAGAAGTACACCGAGAGGTCTGTGCTAGGACACTCATGCATTCAATTGCATTTGCTCACGCCCTCAGTTTGTGTGGACAGGAGAGAGCTCAGTACAAGAGGCTGCCAAGTCTGTCCAACTTCTGTAATCAGAAGATCACATAATGGATTAAAAGAGCTCTTTGAGTTTCTTAGAGCCTTCATATGCCATTTCAGAGTGCTTTTAGACAGCCTCTGTGTTGCCACAGACCAAATTTAACTGTACAGCCCATGGCTGTACAAACTGCAAGGATTTATTCCACTTAGATCTAAAGACTGTGGTTGGTGAAGGCTGGCTAAGTACACTGACAACTTGCTGATGTTGACATGGGTAATCTCAGTCCCTCTTGCCACCTTTTCCTCTATCTCAAGTGCAGCTCCCCAGTCAGTTGATGCAGACACAGACTCGCAGAACATGGGCTTGGACAAAGAAGTGAGCTGTTCTCTGTTGAATTATCAAGCTGGAAAAGCCTGCTGAGAGATGAGATGGGGGCTGCAGCTAGCACAGGGAAGGCAAAGAGACAATGCAGGGAAAGGAAGTTGAGGAAGGAGAGGGATCTCATTTTGGCAGCAGTGAGTTTAGATGAGTTTGGTTGTCTTGTGCAATGTGCCCTGAGAACCTTGAATGGCTAGAAATGGATTTGTGTCTGTAATAATTCTTTGTACGTTTAAGTCATGGCTTGCTAAGTGGCAGAACTGTAAATAGAGAATAAAAATGTGCCTAGAAAGATGATTTAGTCTGAGAAGCCTGCAAATTGCACATGCTGATCCTAGATATCTAAGCAGCATATATTACAATAGGCTCTTAATAGCTTTTCATAATCCATATTCAGTGTCTGCATTAAAATTAATGTTTATTGGTACATCCAATATGGATCATGTTTCTTTTGGGCTTAGCTGGGAAGTTACTGAGTTTGGAGAAGCAATAGAGGGTTTTGAAATGTTTTCAAAGCCTAGATTTACTATGTAGGTGCTTAGAGGCAACCCTGCTTCATGTAGGTTTGAGATGAGTACGTTCATGTGATGCTGGATGTTACTGGCTCTAACAGTGAAGTGTAGGGCCAGAAGTTTGGGACCTGGATTACTTCACTATCTCATTTTATAACCTCTGACATGTTGTTTGACATCTCTGGATCATTTTTTCTTTAAATGGAAAATGAAGGTAATGCTGATGTATTTTGTTGGGAAGAAGGCAAAGAAAGTATAAGCGTAATTTATGTGTACTAATTAAGACATGCCATTGTCAGTACTCGTGCTGATGCATTTGTTGTTTACAACAACAGTTGTTGATCTGTTGTCATACTTCTGCAGGTAGATGTTGTTCCATCCATCACATTTTTATTTTCAATTTTGAGATGAAAATCCCCCAAAATACAGATTTCTGCTTCATTTAGTAAGAACATGCCAAATAAGTTTAAAAATGTGTGTGATAGCACTCATCTGTTAACCTTGGATTAGAGCACTGAATCCTGGGATACTAGAAACAATAGCATTAACTTTGTGATGCTTTTTTTTTTTTT
>WBMW01000985.1:208695-327913 GCA_013396635.1 Penelope pileata
TAGGAAGCAATTAATTTGCTTGAGCCAATGACAAATGATCCTGTGAACTATGTACGTCAAGGAGCTCTGATTGCATCTGCCCTTATCATGATCCAACAGACTGAGATTACCTGCCCAAAGGTAATGGTAGCATACCTTAAGTACCAGCTTCCTAGGTGGGAAAAATGGTCTTGGATGCCAAGTTGTTACTGCTCAGCACTGCATGTAAGCATTAGCAGGAGAGAGTATGTGCCTCATAAAGAGCAAGAGCTGAATGCATAGCAGGAAACTCCTGCATGGATCTGAGCATGCGCTTCTGAATGGGGGAATGATGCATGCTGATAGAAACATGCTTGGTAGGTGGCAGCATTTTAACATTGGGTGTTACATAAATACATAAATATTTGTAGTGATACAAAACCATCTTCTTAAGTATTTGACTTCCTGTAAAATGTATTGAGGCCTGTATACTTGTGATTTATGTGAGCAGGGTTGTTTAGTAAAGTTTTTCCTTGTGATATTAAACTTAGTTTTGGATGTGGTAACCATCCAGATTAGTGATGTTAAAACTGTGCTTCCTTTGCAGCTCAATTTATGCTTTCCAGGTGAAACAATTTCTGCGCTCAGAACTGTCTCGGTTGCTTTATAGCAAATCATTTTTTTAATGGAGTTTTTCTTTCTGCTTGGAGGGCAAAAAAGATTGCATATGCTGTGTTTAGCTTTTAAAAATAGGTTGCCCTGTGAATATATGACAGATGATAATATGCAAACATTTGTTCAGACTAAAAGTCCGCATTAATAGAAGCTTTGAGGTTTCACATTTCATCTCCTCTGGTGAGTGGTGAGACAGAGCTGTAGCTGGTACTTTGCTACTCATCTGTCATAAATGGGTTGCTTTCATTGACATCATTTTAGAAATTGAACTATGATAAAAGCAGCCCCTTTTTTACTGCCTTTGGGAGGAGAGAAAGAGGGAAAAAGGATTTGCTGGCAGTTTGTTCTTTGAATTTTTTTTGAGGGAATTTTTTCTGAGCAGAATCTGGCAATAGTGTTAGTTACATGATCAGAATTGTAGTTCAACTGAATAAAACAGGAGAATAATGGAGATCTGTAGGATCCCTTCATCTTCCAAGATATGAAGTGTCTAATAACATGAAGCTAAATGGTTCTTTCTTTGGAAAGAAACTACTTCTTGTTTTTATCATTTCTTCCTTGATCTAGTGGTTGGAATGCCAGCTGTGAGTATATGAAATCAGGTTTAATCATTCTTCTGTGCTTCTCTGTAATGTTGGCTAAATTGTATACCTCTCCTGTGCCTCCATTTCCCCCCCAAAATAAATAAGGATGATAGTTTCTCCTGTGAAGGGACATTAAGAATAATCCATTTCAGTTTTCAAAGCATCCTAATCCTCTTGGGATGGGAATTGCAGCCTGCTCTGAACAAGTCAGACATCTGGGACTGTTGTGGATTACTTGCTGAGTCTGTCTGTTGGGTTTTCACTCCTTTTGAGATGATAGGTGAAAGAGTCTGTGTCCTAAATAAAAGTGC
Organism: Penelope pileata; assembly: GCA_013396635.1. NCBI lineage: Eukaryota > Metazoa > Chordata > Aves > Galliformes > Cracidae > Penelope > Penelope pileata. The sequence continues at coordinate 210,224 of WBMW01000985.1, forward strand.
AGACAGAAGGAATGGCTGGCAAAAACACAGGTTGTTTCAGGTGTGTACTAGCAATGTCAGATCTCTTTCCCCAAAGAGCCCTGCTAACCTTAGCTTCAGAAGTTTGTGTAATATATAGGCTTGCTAAACAGGTTATTAACATAGTTGGCTTGCAAATACAGGATGAGATGTACAGTCTGGGGTTTCTCAGCGGCTTGTTTAAAAATGGGGAGGGGAACTGAAAAAGCTTTATGCTAAAGCCCTGTTTATGAGCCAAAATTTAAGTGGTGTTACGTAATGTAGATACAGAAGGCAATTCATGACTGAGTCATAGAAGTGCTGCAAATACTAAAAACTTAAAGACAAAAATCCTACAGATTATAAACCAATCCCTGAAATAACCTGATAATTTAGGATCTAAACACAGAACATATCAATTTTACTTCTTTTGAAGGAAAAAGGCCCTTCAGAAGTTATCTACAGGTATTGTAGTTTCTTGCTCAAAAGTAAAAGGAATATTGTGAGGCATATGCTGTCAATTAAGTTGTTTATTTTTTCCATTTTCGTGGGAAACATTTTTTTGGTGCTCTCTGCCAGCCTAAAGAAAAATGATGTGAAAGGGTGGAGTTCAGATAACTGGCCATTTTTGGATTATGGTGACACAGTTTAATCTGATTAGGTTCCTGAATTGCATGATGGTGCAATTGCTAGATAAGCAGCTGGTAAGGGGAGCTTGTTGGGTTTTATGTCCCACGAGCTGTGTTTGTGGTCTTTATGGGGTTATCAAGAAGCTAACTTTTACATTTAGACACACTTCATGTCGTTGTCTCACTGCTGCTGAATACTTTGAGATGCTTAGCATGCAAGAGATTTTATAAAGGTGATGGCATATAGTCTGGCTAGCTTCCTGTCATTACTTCTCCATTGTGTACTGTCTGTTTTTTGTAGACTTCTTGTGAGCTGTGTGCTTTGGGGTAGAAGGACTTTAAATTCTCTGCTGCTGATTTGAGATGAAGATAGGAGCAAATGGGTATTGCAGGGCAGCTACTCTAACTTAGCAATTTTACAGAAATTCTGTTTTAAGCATTTTTTCTTCCTTCCCTTCACATTGGAATCTGAAGCATGGGGAATGACAGCAATCTTTTTCTCAAACTGTTCCAGTAACGTGCTTCTTTCTTACTTTTATGTTCAAGTTGAGCAGATCAAATAAGCTACCACATCTGCTCATGGAAATACTTGGTCTCCCATAGCTGTTATGCTTTTGTTGGGCTTTTTAATTAATTAATTTTTTTTTACTTTATTTTCCGTTAATGGTTCTGCAAATACCAGCAGTTCTGCCTTGGAACTGGTTGGGGCTGTAACTGCAAAGTGCATTACTTCTGCATTGGTACAGCAAGATTTTCAAGAATAAAGCTAACTTCAGAGTTTTGAGAGCTGTGTTGCAATGCTGAAATGCCAGCAATAAGTAGAGTTTCAATAATCAAATTATTTTAATTCACTGTGCTTTCCTCTTTTCTTTGTCTTTGTCTTAGTTGCACTTGCTCTTTATTTAAACAAGTAGAGTTTAAGTGAGTGATGTATTTAATAAAGAAGGAATTGAACTTGCAGCTTGCTTGAGTGCCATAGGGTGGCAACTCTTGTGTAAAGCCGACTTCGTCTCTTTGGAGTTGAAACTCAGATTCCTTTGCAAACAGCCAGTGTGGCTTTTCCTGACCTCTGCTGATACATTTAAGAACCATATTAGTGCAGGATATAGAACAGTAATGGGTTTATTTTGTGAAATGAAATCCTAAATTATAGATACGATGAGATCATTGTAACAGAAATCAATGACAACTTTGTTATGTATTTGTGACCAGCAAGGCAAGCAAGATAGCAATTTGGGAGGCATGCTACACGTCTTGACATCTTGAATTGATTTTACTTCTGCTGTTTCTGCATTAGAGAAAGTTCTGCATGCGTTAAAGATGTTTCTGCATTTTCACAGCATGAGAAGACAATAAGCAAGTTTGAGTATTTTTCTTCCCTTGTTCTTTGATCATCTTGGCCTATTTTCTTTAAGATGTTGTGAGGAAACCAGGACCTGATTTTTTTTTCCTTGTTCTTTCAAATGAAATGCTACATCTTGCCAGGATGCAGGAGTGTTTCTTACAGTGTTCTAGTAGCACCTGAGCTGTCCTTCACGTAAGCCTGTTACTGTTGGATGCTTGTGCATCCTGTGTGCTCATACATACTTTGAAGAGAGCAATCATTTACAGAATAGCTTCCACTTTTGAAGATGGATAGCAAAGGCACACAAGCAGTTTAAGTCTTGTTTTATTAGAAACAAATTCCTAAATCTTGTCCTTAAGAATTTGCATTCGCAATAAGCATCACAGATTGACTGTCACTGTCTCCATTAGTTAACTGTTAATAAAACAGAGGCTGTATTAACAACCTCACAGGCTTTGTATGCATGATGTTGACTGGTGGAGGGAGAAGTGGTAAATAACCTATGAAATGATAAATAATATGAGCCCCTCGGGGTTGTGGTAGGAAATGGAGCTGTATCGTTCCTATGTCTTAAAGCCTGTGTTGTTTCCTCTGTGTTTCCAAGGTTGCACATTTGGTTTCATCTGAAATCAGCAGCATGTAGTTTTGGCCAGCATTAATTGTCAGAATGATGTGTGTTTTCTTAGGAAAGATTGAATGAGTCACTGCCTATGTTTTGGTGTTCATCCTAGAAGTCTCACAAATAAATTTCTTGATAGCATTTCCAAACACTATAAAGTTTTGAAAGTGCTTGAAGATTTCGAGGGAAAAACAGAGCTTGTGGATTTCACAGCGTATTAAACAAACCTATTCAGCAGTGCTGATTGCTGTGATTTGAAGGGAAAACAATAGCAGATTAAAGGGCTGTGCTAGACAATCTCTGGCATGTTTTGCTTCAACAGCTTAAGAAACAACTGTCTGTTGACATACCAACCCATTCTGTAGGAAGCAGCTTCTGCAACAGCAGAGGTAGAACAGTTTTTGCCTGTACCTGTTTTGCTTTCTCCAAAGGCTGTGTGAGGACGGTACTTTCCTAAAGTGCTACAGCTGGACCTGCCAAAGCAGGCTTTCCCCAGCTTCAGGGAAGGTTTTACAGCTGGGAGCTGAGCCAGTTCAGAATGCCCATTGCTATGAAGCATTTACATATAGGAACTGCCAGAAAAAGCGTGCAGGCCTGCTGTTGGTTCTAGCATTGGGTCAGTTCTTTGATGTCGGTTTGCTTGGTGCATGAGGCCAGGCAGGGCAGTCTCCCACCCTTTCATTGAAGATTTGTTACCGCTGTGGTTAAAGTAAAACTTCAAAAGGAGCACACTGTGTTAATACATTTTTCAGAGCTGGCAGTGATCCACAGCTTATGATCCACAGGTGTGCAGCATTTCTCTGAAAGCAGACCTTCTGCTATGGCACTGCTCATTTTGTATTTTAATATGCAGAGGATATAAGGACCGTTCCTTTTTCTACCTGTTAACATTCATTCATGACAGCTTGCCCTCACTGTAACCTGTCTGCATCACCTGGAGAGGTGACAATTGATCTGTTCAGGTGGCAGCCAGGTTTCTGTCACTTAGTCCCTTGGTGTCCGAGTCAGTTCACATCCCTGTCTGCTGTCCCAGTACCACAGCTGAAGAGTTCCTGGTGGGACTCATTTCTCTGAAGATTTGATTACTGTGTAAAATCCACATTACACTTCACCAAATGAGTGATTTTATCAGAGCTTCATAAGATCCCACTGTTTTCATAAATATTCCAAGCCCGGAAGCTGATCCATACTTACAGGAATGATGTGCTCTAAACAGAGGCACTAGAATCCCCCTGCTCAGCAAAGCCAGACAAACAGCTTTACGTATTGCTTCTGTGTCTGTCTCAAATAATATCCGAAGGCTCTGCACATGGCTGCCCATGGCACTGCATGAGGCCCTGCTCCAGGCTGCTGGAAATGGATGTCACTGCAGAAGGAGGTGGGGTGTGCTCTGCCTCAGAAGCTGTGGGCGTGAATACTGAGGGAAAATAACACTGCGAGTACAAAGTGAGGTATTTTTCCAGTGTACTCGAGGTCAAGCTTAAGAAACAAACTATTTATATCAGATGTGTAAACCTCAGTGCAAATATTTATAAATAAAAAGTGGGAGAGCCTGAAAAAAGCACAAATACAGTGAAGCAGTTAGCAGAGTTTGTTCAAAAGAAAAACCCTGTATTGTGTGTGCAGTATCTCCCTGCCACCCATCTGTATGTGTGGCTGCCCTGAAGATGTACATTGATCCTTTTTGTTAGCACTTATAAATGCAAGGGAATTTCAGTCACCTCCCTTTGGTGGCCTTACCACCTAATAACTAGGAACTTCTGAATGGAAAGGGGAACTGGCAAATGGAGAACTGATATTTAGATATTAATATTAACTGATATTCCTGTGTAAGGGTGGCTGGCTGATGTGGTGCTTCGTGGTTCTGGTGGCTGCCTGGCTCCTTGAGGCAGAAGGTTGTCTTCTCTGTGGCTGTAGGAAAAGGACTTGGGATGCCAGCAACAAAGTGGCCCAATAGTGGGGAGAAACTTGTTCAAGACATCCTGGAAGGAACCTTTTTGAAAAGGCCTCCTTTGCTGTTGAGTGCATGCAGTGAAGGCGTGATAGGCAAATAAAATGTCTCTTAGATATCTGGGTCAAAATTAATTTAGAGAAGAGGTATAGGAGATTTTTCCAGACATGCTGTGGTTTGGATGCAGGTTCCCAGGTTTTGGCTGAAATGTAGGTTGGGATTTCCTGGTCAGCTTTTTCAACTATAAAAATCACTGGAGCTGTGTTGTTGCTCACATGTATATACTGGAAGATAAGTTATTAATTTTTCATAGAGCTGTAGATATTCCTGGATGTGATGTTGTTCTGTCCCTTCAACACTTAGGAAACGTAGGGAAAGATGAAGCTGTTTGAAGCAGTGACAATAACACAAGCAAAGTTTTAGCGATTTTCCTTATTAATGTGTACTTAAAACATTGCATTAAATGTACCGAGGCATAAACTGTTACATTATTAAATATTTTCATTAATGATTTTGACCTAAAAGGTATGAACGCAGTAGCAGAACCTGCTGATGACGCACCATAGGGACATATCAATACAGCGGAAATATTCCACTGGAAAACCAGACTAGGTCTGAGGTTTTCAGCAGTAAGAATTGGAGGAAATTTAATAAAGTGCAGTATCACGCACCTAAGAGCATATAGTAGCTGTTGCTACAAATTCATCAGTTGGTCTCTTGATATTCCAGAGATTCTCATGCAATTCCTGTGAGGCCTACAAGAAGTGGTTTGGAAATGCACGTCCATCCTGACTATTTTAAAATCACTATATGGGTATCTTTGAGTGGGGAAAACTTCTGTAATTAATTATTAGACTTGCATCACTCATAATTAAAACCACTGAAAAACTGAATGTTCTCCTAGTATGCAGAAATCCGGGATGCTTCCCATAAAGACAGAATATTTGACTCATGCAGTCAGTTTTATAATCTCTCTCTTTTTTTCCATCCAGGTCAGCCAGTTCAGACAGCTCTATTCCAAAGTGATCAATGATAAGCATGATGATGTTATGGCAAAGTTTGGAGCAATCCTGGCACAAGGCATTTTGGATGCAGGTAATTCCCCAAACATCTAACGCAGCTAAAATTTCTTAAACTTGTTTGGCTACAGAATGCTTCTAATAGCTGTAATAGCAAATTTCATTTGGGAGATAAGGTGCTGACTTTATGCTTGTTATGTAATAGCATCAAGAAATCTCTGATTTCAAGTAATTTTATTTAATTAAAGAAATAAACTCAGCTTTGTAGTTTCAGCTTGTTTCAGCGTGCCTCAGTTAGAATACACCAATCTAGTAACTGGGGCAGAGTTCTTGTCCAGAAATCTGGACAAATAGGATCTTCTTGCTCTGAGTCTGTTTTGTCACGGCTGATTTTGTCGATGTTGATTTATAACATTTTAGGTAGATTTAAAAATTTTTCCAAGTAGGCACCTGTTCCTGCTTTGGAAACCTTGTGGTATCCAGTCCTCTTATTTTGAGTTTTCTGTTAAAACCTGATATAACTAGCTTAAAAATAATAATAATAACAGGGTTTCCCCTCTTCCTTGATAATTAAGAAGGGTGTTACTTGGAGAGGAAAGCTCATTTAGCTGCATTAATATTACTTCAGAAGAACCAGTTAGTCTGACAGAGATTACCTTTTTCTAGTACAGGGAGCATTTCATGAGTGTTAATGTCTGAATGTTGAGCCAAGGGTAGGATTCTGTAAAGGGCATTAGCATTTCACCAGGGCTGAACTGCAGGGCCTATTAAGGAAGGTTTCTATAAGCAAAGAGGGTAGACAATGTTTTGTTTTGAATTTTCCCTTCTGCTGGAGTTAAGATACGTACAGTGCTGTCTGTCAATAGCACCTCCTTTCCAAGTTTCCAGTGCTGTCCCATGTATCCACACACAGTTTGTCCCAACTGGTGTCTTGTGCTTCTCCGGACATGGAGTTCCTTGTCCCTGTTCCCTGTGGTAGGTAGAAACAAACTGCTTCTCAGTGTGCTCTGAGATCAATGGTAGCCCTTAAGTCACGTCAGCAAAGGAGTCTAATGTATTTGTATTTGTCTCTGTGGCATGGCTTAAGAATAGCACCGTGCACCATGCACAGTTACTGGTGTCTGTATGAAATTACTACATTTCCAGCCCATGTGGTTGGGGAAGAAAAACGTAGGGCTGCCTGCACCTATCTGCCTGAAAGTGTGGGTACAGAGCTCTATTCCTGGTGTGCACGTGGCAGTCAGACCGCTCCATGCTTTATGACCAGGGCTAGCCAGAGAAGGAAACAACAAGAACCACCTCCATTAATTTCACCTTGTTTCCCAGGTACCTCTGTTGGAACTCAGACTTACCAGTATTCTTGGCACAAAATTTTTCCAGTAATTTTGGTCATTCCTATTCTCATACAGTGTTACTGGGACGTGAGAGCCCAGCGGGCTCAAAATATTTTTCTCTCAGCTGTACAGACCTGTCTCAAATCCCTACCTTTAAGATTAAATCATAAAACCACAGCTAAAACCGTATTTGCTTCATATGACACTTGTGTATCATGTATTGATTTAGAAACCATAAACGTCAACTGCAGCTGAATTTGTGCCAACATCTTGCCTCTTTATTTCTTGCTGTGCTGCTGGGGCAAGGCTGTGATCTACCCTTTCTTATCCTGTTGCCACTTTCATTAGAGTCTCTTAAAAGAAAGAATTCTTTTTATCTTTCCCATCCAACTACAAGTGATTATCTCAAACAATGGACTATAAAATTTAATTATCACTACTAGGAAGAAAAGGCTCTTTGTGTCATCTACCATAGTTAAGGCTATTGAGATTGTATTTGAGTTTTTTGGTAGAGGAAGGAGAAAAGTATAATTCTCTTCCAATGACAGGCTTTGATTAAAAGTGCAAGATTTCCAGGGTGCAGCTGGGAAGTGATGCAATGGAGGTGGGTTTTCTTGCCTATTAGACTGGTGGTTTCATTTGGTCATTGTCTAATTGTTAAGCCCCAGCAGCTACTTTTTTACTTTATTAAAACAAGAAAAATGTAGACATTCTAAATTTAGTTGTTTTTCCCTGAAAACCTCTGAACTTTTATAATGCATGTGCAGACATGCTCTCTTGTTCCAGGCTGATGACTCCCTTTCTGTTCTTTGCAAAACTAATATGCCATATTCTCTGGAATATGTATTTGTAAATGTGAGCTATAAAAAGGATATGGTAATTTAACTAGATATTAGCATTTGACCTACTTGAAAACTGTTTTGCACTCTGGGTTGTACATATCTTCTCTGATTCTTAATGCTGCATTTCTCAATCAATGAGAAAAAAGGAGGAGTGGTAGTCAGCATGCAAATATTTACATAGTATATCTGGAAAAATCTTTTACGCTATATTAAGGACAATTAGGTTTCTTTGGGGACAGACAGTGCAGACTGAACCAAAGCAGCTGTTGACAGCATGAAGGTGAATGTACTGGATTCCCCAGTTTTAGAGACAGTTGTAGCAAGTGGAAATAAATGTTCTTCCAAGTTACAGATCAAAGTTGCCCATCTCCTCCTTGTTGGTCCTACAAATAGACATCTCACAGGACATGTTATATTGTGGCTCTTAAAGACTTCAGTTCAAAAAGTAAACTTAGATGCACATTGACTGCCCTCACAGGTGTTGAATTCAGTGCTTCTGTTTCCTACCTCTCTCATGGCTGTCCCTGTTCACAGATTCTTCATGTACAGCTGGGCCTACCTCTGGTAGGCAGGAAAAAAGCCACTGTCCTGTGCTAATGTTTTTGCCCATTAGATGGGATTGTGTTTTATTGCCCATGTGAATCAAACTGGTCAAGGGGCGATAGATGTTGACCTTTCTGCCACTAACAGTTCAGGTCATCTTCATTCACTACATAGATGAAGCAAATTGTCAGTCTTTCCTGATATAGAGAAATATGATATGATATTGTTTGAAAATAGGATGCAGTCTAGGCCAAGGCTGGAAACTAGTTTCCAAGGTCTATGAAGCATCTAAAGAGTATGGTGCTGGGGTGCTGTCCTGAGCTGTGCTGCCACAAATACCATCAGCAAAGTGTGTATGCTGTTAAGAAACCTTGTCAAAGGAACCAAATTTGTAGAATTGAGTGATGAATTGCTGCCATGATTATAGCCATGAAGGAGTTCATCAAAGTATTACAATGGTCAGCACCTGCTTGTTGTGCTCCCCTTCCTTACTAACAGTTAAGCTTAAGCCAGCAAATCCTCATAGCTGTCAGAACAGCCCCTTTAATTCTGACAAACCTTGCCACAATAGCAATGTGAATTCTGGGAGATGGACCTTATAGTACCACTGAAGGAGTGGGTTTTGTGGGTCTTGGTTGGTTGGTTGGTTTTGAAGTTGTTTTTCTTTAGTTGTTGGGTGGTGGTGTTGTTGTTTTTGAGATATGTTGCAGCATACATCCCTCCATCCAACGATCTGGAATGCTTTCCCTTCCTTGTCAGAGCTGCTGCTTAATCATGAAGATAGGTCACAGTTGTGCAACGTCATGTCTCTTCACCTTTCCTGCTCCCCATAAAACCCTGGGGCTGAGGATGGTCTGTGTGGGTGTAAGCCAGCAGAAAGCGTGACAGCATCTTTGGAATATGAAATCCGTTACTCAGCCAGGAAATTCCAGAAATTGGATAATATAATGCTGAAGGTTAAAAATAAATTAGGGAAATAAAATTCCAAAAGTTTGATAAAGTATAGTTAAGCTGCTTGTGCAATGTTGCCTGGACTGCTTTATCCAGAGTATCTGCATGTTACCGACCAGGCCTTTATATAGTGATACAGTGAAGAAAAGTTCAAAGTAAAGATGGAGGAGAAGACCAGAAATTTACATATGCAATGTTTGACATGTTTAAGGATAGCACGAGACCTCAGACAGTCCCTTGTTAATGTTGCTGCAAATTCAAATGCAAGCAGTACAGGAGAAATTAATGAGAAGCAGAGCAAACCTGGCAGGGGTAAAAGCAGAGATCATGTCATTACCTTTCTTCAAATAGGAGCCTGGAGGGAGCTCTCTAGTCAAACAGCAGATCTGTTGCTACCACAAAAGGAACAGCAGGGAGATTGTATGTATGCAGAATATCCTATAGGAAGACATCTAAATCCTCCATCTTCCACTGCTTCTTCTGGGACTAACTGACATATAAGTAAGATGAGATAACTGTCATTCAGGGCTTTCATTAGTTTTGGTCCTTAAAACTCAGCAGCTCTGCTGCTGCCTGGCCCTATTACAGACAGCTGCTTGTGCAAGGCAGAGGAAGTGCTGCTCCACTTTGGGATTTTTCAGCTATGAAGTGCCCTGAGTCTGGAAGGAGTGGGTGTTTGTATTTTAACAAAGTTAACCTCCCTGCACTTGGGCATGTCAGCGGTAATGGACTTGCCTGGTGCACTCTTCAACTCAATTCGCTGTGTTCATCAGAAGACTGAAGATCAGATTAACACTTTCTCACACTGTCTGCAAGTCCAGTCTTTCAATCTGGTTTCTAGCTGGATGTTTCTGCACTATATCAACATATGGAGTTGTTTTGGTCTCTGCTTTGGAAGTACAAACCTAAGACTTGGTTGTCTGGCAGAGATTTAATTTTGTTGCAAAGACTGCAGGAGCTTCTCTCTTTGCTGCATAGATTGATCACCTCTCGGAGGAACTTTTGAAGTTGCTGCTGTTTACATTTTTTTCTACTGAGATGGTATGGGATAAAGCTGTAGGCATATTTCATCTGAATAATAGGCAGTTGAAAGAGGCAGACAGGAAAGTTTCTCTATGGAGTGCTTTATACATGCTGTTTTCCCTGTTATTCTTGCCTTGTGGTTCAGCCATACGCTGTGTTTGGAAAATACATATGACAAAGGTTTGCCTGTTTGCTCTCTCTCTACCTTCTGAGTTTTACTTTTAACTGTCTCCTGGCAAAATAAACATGGAAAGGCTCTATTCATTGATTGTGTATGGGTGATATCCAGGAGATGTGGGCAATGTAACAACCTTTCGAACTTTGTCCACATTTCACTGTGAAAAGTGAGATCACAGAGGAGAAAGCTGACCGCATTGTGGCCTGGCTTGCACCGTGTAGCCCCCTTCACAGCAGCTGTCTTAGAGATGCATCACTGATATCCTCATGGAATACCCAGGAATGCATTAACTCCAGTGATGTCATTTCTGATTCCTTCCAGGGGGCCATAACGTAACTATTTCGCTGCAGTCAAGGACAGGACACACTCACATGCCTTCTGTGGTGGGAGTTCTGGTTTTCACCCAGTTCTGGTTCTGGTTCCCCCTGAGTCACTTCCTGTCGTTGGCTTTCACCCCAACCTGTGTCATCGGCCTTAACAAGGATCTTAAGGTACGTAATAAGTGGAGAAAAAAGGCACTGTTGACTTGGAAGACTTGAGTGGCTGAGAGAGATACGCATGCATGCATCTGTTGGTTTTCTTTGAGTGCCTCCAGCTTGTATGCACCAGAAATGGTGCTAACTGGAAGAAGTGTGACAAGCAGGCTAAAACTGCAGAGCTGGTGGAGGGAATAGAGGCAAGAGAGTTGTAAAGGGCAGACTTTGACTCCTTTACTTCCAAGAAACTTAGAAAGAAAGGAACTCTTATGTGATGTATGTAGGCAGAGACCACCCCATTATCACTCTGTAAGGCTAAAATTATTTTTAAAAAAAAAGTTGATTTTAAACCATCCCCTACCCCCATATGAATGATGTGATAGTCTCCCCTAGGAAAGCAAGCAGTGGGAAAAGGATCTATTTTGATTCCTGAGGGAATAGACATGAAATCACTGTCCTGGGTACTGCGCTTATCCTGCGTGGCTGTTCTTGCAGCTGATCAGTTGTGCGGGCTGTATACCATGCTGGGTCTCCTATGCTGCGCAGCTGAGCTAGTAACTTCCACAAAAAAAGCTTCTGAATATACCTCCCCTCCTGTCATGGATGCAGACTTATTCTGTGATGGACATGCACAGGGCTGTGGTTCTCTTTGTGAAGAGTCCCTTTGGTCTCTTCTTGGTCTGTGATGTGTCATCTCATCAGGGAGATGAGAAATTAATTCACCTTAAGAATTTGAATGGGCTGTCAAAAGGTGCTTTCTGGCCTTGCTTAAGTAGATAAGAGTAAGACAAAATGTGAAATCAGTTACCTACTCCAAAATGGGCTGTCCTTTTACAAGAGGTGAATGTCAGGCAGTGCTTGGTCTGAACTAGCGTGCGCTGAAAGATCTTCGCTTTGGTCTTAAACCAATTTTGTGTTAATATGAGCAGGCACAGCAACAACATCAAAACCGCAAAAGCATTGAAACAATGAAAACAAAGCATGGTGTGAATAGCATGGAGTGTATGGAGAAGGCTGGGAGGGCTTGCCAGAGACGAATTATAGAATAATTAAATAACATTGTTCTAGTTGAACTGTTGCCACTGATAACAGTTTCTCTGCTTCCGGAGGGGGAGAAAGGGAAGCTTGTATTCTTTAGTGGATCTGTGTTTGTCTCTGCTGGAAGGAAAATTAAGCTAAAGTAATTATTACGCTGTGGATCTTCTCCCTGCTTTTCGTCTCTAAGGATTTTTTTTTTAACTGTTTGTCCTAGATGCCAAAAGTCCAATACAAGTCCAACTGTAAGCCGTCCACATTTGCCTACCCCCCACCTCTGGAGGTACCAAAGGAAAAGGAGAAAGAAAAGGTATTTGGGCCAGCTTTCTGTGTTGTGAAGACCAACCCCTTCTCCCTCCTAGTATAAACATTGACTTTGGTGGCACTAACAGGGAATTTGAAGAGCAAAAGAAAAATTGGCAGACACTGTTGTCTCTGAAAGAGAATTCTAGCTATTTTTTCCTGCTGAGCCTGGGACTGTTTCTGCTCATGGCATAGAGTTGCTGTGCTACTGAGTTGCTGGAACCTCCCTTATCTCCAGTGGTCGAGCAGAAGCATTGATTAAAACTTTATTTTTCCAGTGTGTCACTGATGTCTGGGCATATCATCTGTGTGCAGCACCTAGCACAACAGTGTCCTTGTCTATGGCTTGGGCTCCAAACTACTGCTGCAGTGCAAACACTGAGAATGTTAGGTTGGACAGATCTCACATAGTGCTACTATATGAAAGGATGGAATTGTACCTGGTCTCAGGGCAGTGGGACCATGTGCTAGAATACAAGTTATGAGGCTCATGGATCACAAAACATAAGCGTGGAACTGAAAATACCTACGTGTAGAAAGGGAAGAGATGAGACCTGTTAGGTGACAAGCAGAACAGCGATGGAAGCAATTTGTCTCCTGGCAAAAATGGTGAAAGCTGTTGAGCAGACCACAGCAGCAGGTGAAGCAGCTCTGAGGGAGCAATTGCAGTGGTGGAGAGAGACCACAGGCATGTCATGCTAATGAACGACATTGTGTGAAAATTGTAAAACATTTTTTCAGAATTGAATGGTGGACAGGACAAATTTCCATGCCTCCAAGGAACCCAGAAATGAATTCTTAACAAAAGGCAAAGTTTACTGCTCTTAGCTGCGTTCTCATCTTTGGAATAGGATATGGATTGGATAAATCTGTTCCTTTGAACTTCCCTGGCCAAAATTAGAACATACCATGTGGCTGCATTCAGCCTAGAAAGCCTCACCAGCAACACGACAAGTACGGTTGCTCCCTGTTCCTCTGAGGAAGTAACTACTTTACAGGGACAGTTACTGTGGATAGAGAGATGTGCTCACCAGAAGCGGGGAGAAGTGCTGAATTCTTGTATTGAGTTTTGCTTCTCGGTACTTTCTGGCTCAGGATTGCTGAATTTTGATGAAGGTTCATCCATAGTGCATTACGTGCAGCAGCTTCTTTAAGTCAGTGAGAAACAGAGCTTTCTGTTTAGGAGAGTGGAACAGCTTTCTAGATCACTCTGAAGAGTATCTATGTACGTTTCTTTACCACAGAGACTGACAACAGGTTTTTCCCAGTAACAAGCATTCAGTTTGTTACTCTCTTGAAAATAAATAAACAAAAATTTCATGTAGAGACCCAAACAGTAATGGTTAATCTCTACATGAAGAAGTTTGTCCTTCTACATATGTGACTGTACCCAGTCTGCATTCGTGCCATCTTTTGTCCCATCTGTGTCACTTACTTGCTTTCATGGTGGTGTATTTGTCTCTTAAACAGAGCAGTGTGTAGGGAGTGGAATTGATCTGATTGATACCTGCGCTGAGAACTAACCTAGCACTGACTTCCCTTTGTTCCCCTGCTTGGGGAGTTGATGCACAGCGTAGTGTTACAGTCATACTGAGTTCCTCCTCTGTTGACATATCCAGGTTTCTACTGCTGTGCTGTCCATCACTGCAAAAGCCAAGAAGAAGGAAAAGGAGAAGGAGAAAGAGAAGAAGGAAGAAGAAAAGATGGAAGTGGTGGGTGTAAACATTGAAACTTATGTGTCGTCTTCCCTATAAATGTGGAAAGCGTGTCATGAAAGCAGGCACCCACTTAACAATGTGACCTGCATTGCAGTCTGTTCTGAGCATAACGTTAGCACACATTTCAGTTTACTGCATGAGCTGGTTAGCATCTTTAGTGTGTATGTGCACTGTTAAAAGTAAGAGGCTTCATTACTTACAAATCCATTATTTCTGAGAGATAAAGCTTCCTCAATAATGCTAACTGGCTTCCTTAAAGGCAAAAGCTTGTTCTGACAAATGTATGTGCCTTTAACTGCACTAAACTTTTGTGCATTATTTCATTGCCTGTTGTACATATTTCCAGACCAAGGGAAATTATCCATGTGCTTTTCTTACTAATCCATGTGCTCTTCTTACTAATTCTTACTAAGACAAATCCTAAGTCTTACTAATTTCATGTACTTGGTACCTCAGTTGACATTTTAAATGGACTCAATATTGTAGCAGTTACTTGGTGGTATCTAGTTTGATTGAGATTACTAAAGAGTTCAAACTGTTTTTGTGTGTGCTTAACCACCTGTTCTGAAATGTTCACCTTTTTGGCAGCAATCTCTTAGGTTATCAAAACACCAAACGTTTATCCATGTCCAGCTTATGATCAGCTGAGATTTGAGCACAGGATCTGGCCACGGCTCAGTAGTTATGGTGATGGCTTTGGTCCTCTTTCTTTCATCTCACAGATGTAACACTATAACTCTTCTTCATCTGTGAGGAAGCAAGCTGAGGAGTAGAGAAATATCTGGATAATGAGTTCTTGGTAGTTTTTGTTATTTGGAAAATAAGTGGCAGCTAAAATTCTTGATGGTTCTTGACAAAGAACCCTTCCTTTTATGCTGACCTAACAGATGCAAAAATGCAAAGAGTGACTATAAGCTGAGAATGTGTTATGCTGATCAGCTCAGTAGAAACATTTCTGATCCCTGTTTAAAATCTGTGTTGGAAAAGCAGCATGGTCAGGGACTTCTGGGCCTCTCTAATTTTAAGAAGAAATGCACAAATAACATGTGAAGGGAGTGTGGCATAAATCAAAGGTGTATGTGTAAAATAACTGGCCAATATTTAAGGAGGTCTAGGACATGTTGTAGGCACTGAACTTTGTACAGTTGGCTGAGAAAATGAATCATCTTGTGTGCAGGTTGAATTTCTCATTTTCCTTTTTGCTCCTTTATCAATGTTTCCTTGTCATCAAACATTGTCCTTTCTTTACATTATTCTTACAGCAGTACAGACTAAGCAAAATGTTCTGAGCAGATGAATGTTTCTCCCAAAATTTTTGCAACCTACAGTTAAGTAAAGGTGTTGAGAGGAAGCAATGTATTGGAAGGGATTCACGTGTCATGTCTGTCTGCACTCTACCTTTCTGAAAAGGATTTTTTTGGCCAAATCAAGCAGAAAAATGAGGATAGCAAAAAGGGAGCTTGCTGCCACCTGCTGTGTTCAAGTTCAGTGTTTTGCAATTGTCCAAATGTTTTAGAGGTACAATTGCTTTCTTGTTTTTCTCATATGCCAGTTACGTGACTAGTAATCCATAGCTTCCAAGAGACCTGCACGGCAACGAGCAGTCACTGTGACAGAAATTCCTGTCTGCTGTTACTAGATGAGCCATGCATTTGCTGGGGTTCCTGATAATTTCCTATTGGTTGTCTCCATCTTTTTTAGTCTTTTTTGTTTGCAACTCACAGATGTTCCTGAGAAAGGGGGAAAATATGATCCAGGTTCTTATGTGTATAAATGATGCTATGTTTTTTCCTTCTGAGCTTTTGCCTCCAGCTGCTGAGTCAGTGGTAAAGGAGAGTCTAACTGCAATTCTCTAGGGAGTCACCGGGGTGGAGTCGTTTTGGTTGAGCTGCTGTCACTGCTGGTTGTGTGAAATGTCACTGATGGTTTTATAGCAGTCAAAACACAAGGGCAGTTTTTGGCAATTTTCATATGCTCAGTAACAATATTAAAGAATCTTAAGTTGTGAACAGAAGTGGTGAGCGTGTTTAAGAAGAAGCATGATAAAGGGAAGCCAGAGGTAAACTGTTCCACTACCACCTCTTGTTGAGCTTGCTTCCACCCGTAGCCAAGAGTGAACCATTGCCTTCATGAGAGCACTTAGATCCTCTCTGGCATTGCTTGTGGCAGCTGTTAGATGCATCTTAGCTTGTTCCTCAGCTGGTGAATGGCTTCTTACCGTGCTCTGGAATTGCTCCCTGCGTTAAGAGTACCAAGTTGTACCTTACCCTCCTGAATTGTGAAAGGGTTAGAGACTACTGTTAAAACCATGCTGATGTTCTCCTCCTCCACAGGATGAGACTGAAAAGAAAGATGAAAAAGAAAAGAAGAAAGAGCCTGAACCCAATTTCCAGCTTTTGGACAACCCAGCAAGAGTCATGCCTGCTCAGCTGAAAGTTCTCACTATGACAGAGAGCTGCCGGTATCAGCCTTTCAAGCCAGTGAGTGTCACATTCCTAGTCTGTGTGCTTGACAGAGCATTCCCTGTGCTGGGCTTGTGCATTACGACCCTGAAGCTCTGTGTGTACATGACAGTGCCACTCACACATGGTGCACCACTGTAATTTTAGAGATTTGCAACTTCACTGTTGTCATATTTGCCCTCTCTCCAAATGACCACGTGCAGTTCTAGTTGGGGGGAGGGAAACCAGAGGTGCTGCAACCCTTTTCACCACGTTGATGCTGCTTTATCTTTCTTTCTTCTATCCTTCTTTCTTCACATGCTGTAACCTGGAAACCAGCCAGACACACTCCGTGTATTAGCGATGTTGCTGGGTACATGAAGGCTGAGACACGGTCTTTCCAATGAGCTGAAAAGCTGAACAGGGTCATTGTCAAATCAGTAAAATAAATGCATTATGTCTTGTGCTGAAGCATTATCATTCTGCAGGGCGGTTTACACCTAAGCAGAGATGTGTTCTTGTTTGTTGGGTTTGTTGTTTTTTTTTTCCATTAAACATATTTCTTATTCAGTTACACCCGACCTTAGAAAAGTGCCTTCATCTCCTGTTAACATAGAAAAGAGATAGCATGTGATGGTCAAATGGAGAAGATGACCTCTTAGCATTAGCTCACTTTTCTATGAGACACTCCAATATATTGCAATCCTCTTAAGTTTATTCCTGGCCTCTAAATCTCCTGAAATGAATTCTTAAGGCTTTTATTTTTGTTCAACGCGTGACACTCTCTATTCCCGCTTTTGCAGTGTTTTGCACAGGAAAAGCTTTATTCAGAAGTAGTAGTGTTGTTTTTTTCCTAGGAAAATATTTCTGTTTTTAATAAATGGATTTCCTGGAATTCCATCAGCATCTCGGAATCCTCTGTGCATCATTCCCTTTTGAGACATCTCTTAGCAAATCTGTGGAAGGGTCTTTCAGTTTCTCCCGTGAGAAGAGGAAGTCACCCAGCTAGTATTTGGTTTGGGAAGATCTGTGCAGTCCAGTTAGCATCCACTGATGCAGCTGAAATGTAGACATCTGAAGCTGATGCAATTTGCTTCAGTTTCAGAAGAAGCTGGGTCCTAATACAGAACTGGTTAGTGAGGGGAGTACAGTTTCCTTCCTTAACTCCTCCCAAAAAATAGGTTTTGAAGAGAACAGAACAGTGTTTCTTGCTGGGATTAGGGCGTGTAACCAAGAAGGGTCTTGAAACGGAGAAGTTCGGGAGGTTTCCTCTGCTTTGGGAAGTGACAGAATAAAAAGCCTCTTTGAAATATGTTTATAGCTTGGATTCCCGATGTGGTCCGTGCTCTGATCCCAGCCAGGCATGACACAGCACTGCCTCTTCGCACCTCATGTTTCAGTCCTTGAGATGCAGGGATTTGTTTTAGCCTGCCAGGATGTTTGGTTGTGACCTTTGTAATTAATTCCCCTTTGTTTTACGAGGTTCTGCTAATAGGATTCCTCAGTCGGTGGAAGCTGGTGATCAGATTAGTCTCTGTTTCAGATAGCCTCCCGGGAGGCTGCTACAGAGAGAAGCTTCACTAGGCTTTGTTGCCCTGAAGATGAGCCTTATAAAGCGATTATGGTTCAATTAGTTTTCAAGTGGAAAGTGCCAGAATGGGCCTGGGGTAAAGCTGTGAATCCAGATGCCATTTTCTATCTAACTGAGATGTAGATAATGGCAATATAAAAAGTAGCCTGGACAGGCTGTCTGCTCCATCCCCTTATCAGGCAGGCAGCCGGGTGGATGTCAGATGCTTTCCTTTCTGAAACTTCCCTTTTTTCTGGAAAAGTCACACCTTTGGCACAGACCCAGTCAGCGGAGAATCGGTAGATACAATGCTGTTTCTGACATGGAATGTTGATGTGAAGGCCACCATCAGGGAATCTTTGCTCTGACTCCTTCACCTATGAGCAGTCAGGAAAAAGGAACTGCTTTTTGGTTCTTTTCCTAAATAGCACTGAATAATCCTTAAATGAACCTAGCACCCCAAAGAAGCAGATTGAATTTAAATTACTGTGCAGCAATCTGGCTAATAAGTCCACTTCTTATGCAGCTGCCTTTGTCCCTACTTGCACAGGGTTTCAGTTTGATGTTATCTGTAGCTTGTTACTGAAGGGCCCTTTTTTCCCTTTGGTGTGGGTTGAGCATTCATTCCTGCTGATGAGGAACCTGAGGTGTCTCATATGGCCTAGGATAACACTGTGGCCATAAACACTCCACCACAAGGCAGAGGCAAGCAGCTCCTAACACTCATTGCACTTGTTCTACAGCTTTCCATCGGGGGCATCATCATTCTGAAGGACACCAGTGAGGATATGGAGGAGCTGGTTGAACCTGTGGCAGCTCACGGTCCGAAGATTGAAGAAGAGGAGCAGGAACCTGAACCACCAGAGCCCTTTGAGTACATTGATGATTAAGACATGAAGTACGATGTTGTATACACCTTTATTAATCCCAAGTAAAGTCTCTTTGGATTGCATGAAGCAGTTACCAGCATCTGGCACTCATGTTTTAGGTTCTGTGTCAGATTCAGAAACTTTTGAAGAGTTTGGTAGCAGTAGAAGGGGAAGACCAGTGTTCTGGATAAGGCCTTATGCTGTCATACTGGTTCTGGTCTCTAATCACGCAGGCTTGTCCTGGCAGTTTGAGCAGAAATGTAGGGTCACAGGCTACAGCTGAGCTGGGAATAATTAGCTCATGAAAGATGGTCCCAGAGGGTCAAGTGGTTTATGTAACAAAGTTGTCATCTACTTGACCTCAGTGTGGCAAGAGAACTGCTCTACTCTGGAGTGGCCTTGTGTTCCCCAACAGTTCTTAGCTGAATTTAAAGACACTTGTGGGCTCTGTGGTGCTGAGTCTCATCATAATGATCCTTGTAGATCTGTTCAAGGCAATGAATAGTGCAGTTCTCATGTTACTTGGTTAAAGTGCCTGAACTGATGTGCAAGTTTCTCACCGAGAGACAGGAATCCATTTATTTCCAAATAAGGGCTGGCATGTTCCAGTATTCCCAAGAGTAAAGATTATGCACTTGAATTGGTGGATGGGCAGGAAAACAGACTCCCTGCTAAAAACTGTAAATGTTCTGTTAGTGGCAGACTGGGGTGAATGTGTGGGCCTAACCACAAGAAGCCTTAGTTAAATATGTTTGCTTTTCTGGTCTCTCTCCCCCTTTTCTCCAGGATCATGTCCGCTGAAGAAGACACTATGCTTGATATCAGAAAGACAGATGTGAAGACCTTCCTATGGAGATCTGCTGTTCAGTGCATGCAGCCCCAATCTGTGCTGAGCTAAAGCTGATAGTCCGTGTTTTATGGTTGAAGAACAGATATATGCTATTTAGTGTACTCTTTCACAAAACCTTGTTTTCAAATAAATATATTAAAAATTCTTGACAAGAAAACTTGATACTTGAAGGGGGAAAAAAATGGTAGCAATGTCCTCTTCTGCTCATTCTGAACCTTAGATATTAGTCATGCATCTTCTTCCAGTAAAGCCTGACTGATTCTATTCCTCTGTAGAGCAGTTGAGAACTGTGCACATCTCTGCTTGCTGTAGCACTCGCTTAGGCTGACCAGGGTCACTAATTACAGTCTGGCCCAGCCACAGCACTCACAGAACAGAGATGGCAATTTCTTCCCAACAGCAGTTGTCTGAGGTAAGGTCTGCTTCTAAAATACCTCTGTGGTACTGACTTTGCACTGATCTTCTTCCTTGCTCATCATAGTTCTGCTTTGTTAGTGCGGGGCTGACAGAAGGGCTGTGGATGTTAGTGGTGGGAAAATGGAGACACATTTCTCTTTGTTTCACAGAATCCCTTTTTTGTGTGCTTTACTGCTTTCACCTAATACGAGCGTAATAGTTGGTGTGAGCAGGCAGCTAAAAATGCATTACAAACCTAGATGGGGTGAATCCAGACATGCAAGTTGTAACGCTGATGTGCATCATTAGCCAAGGGGGAATTTTGCAGTCATGGGTATGGAATGAGCAACAGTCAAAAGGAAAGAATGCAGCTCGAGTGTTCACTGTGGGATCTGTGGGGCCTTCACCTGTGGGCTGTAACGCTTCACAGGTTGTATCACCAGCGAGCCAGAAACTGCAGCCCTGGTCAGCTGTAAGCCAGCTGCTGGGATGGGCTGCATTGCTTGAAACTGCACTTAAATGGAATGAGGTTTTTATTTTATGTATGTGGGAATGTCTTGCTCCATGTGAAAATACTTGCAAGCCCATGTGTATCGGTAGAAATGGAAGACAAATCTCGCATGTAGGCCCTGGGAGTTTTTCCAGTAGATGGTTTATTTTGGTGGATGTTACTATAGCAATAGAATAGTCCGCCTTTGTTCTCTGCAGAGCTTAAGCTGTACAGAGCAGAGGTATGGGACTGAAAGCCAATTTTGAGCCCTAGGCTTCGGTCAAGTTCCTAAAGTTGAAATGTTGTCTCAGTAGGGTTGCTGGCTAGAGCTCACTATTCTCAGTGTGATCCAGCTCTGTTCTCCTACTGAGCAGAGCTGAGAATGAACCTGCAGACAACATTAGTGGAGGTAAAACTGGCAACAAAGAGGGAATCACTGCTCCGGTCCCATGGTCGTCAGACTTAAGACCCAGGTATTGTGGTGCAGGAAAGAGAAGCTACAGTGACATAAATTATGTGAATCTTTCCAGTGGTTTAATCCCTTTCCTTTCAGTGGTACATGTATCTCTTATTTCTGCATGTTCTGCTGATGCCAACCAGTGTGATATTTGTGTTTTTCAGGCAGTTTGTTAGTAAAGCCTCAGGCCACTTATGAAATACTGCAGAGGAGAGGACACTGGAGGCAAAAAATACCCACTCATTTCAGGTCATTCAACAACCTCCTGTACAGGCAGGTATTTCTGGGAGATTTCTGGAGTCCAAATAGAAATGCTGAGAAAAGCTGGTTTAGAAAGACCTGCAGTCCTGTATTCATGTCTTGGCGATGCAGTGAACAGTCAGTTTCTATGAGTTTTTGCTGAATCTTTCATACTTCAATGTGTTCCAGGCTTGCCAGCATATTCCTTGCACTTGCTGCAGATTTGGTTCTCCATGTGTCTGTGTAGATCTGCACACAGTGAGCAATTCCCACTGAGCCACATAATGCCTGGGGCACCATCCAACAGACTAAACTCTTATGCTAAATGACTTTTACCTGTAAGACCACTCCTGCCTCTGGAAGTGATGTTTCCTGGAAGTGATGTTTCTTGGAGCTCCCTTGGCACAGGCAAATGTAAAAACCTCAAGTTGCCCCAAACTGAGCTATTCTAGGGACACATGGTAAGGTTACACTAAAGTGGCCAGATTTTTTGAGGAGTTTTTGGTGGCTGTGAAAGAAAAATGCTATGATTGCTAGACTGGGGACCCTGGGAGGGAAATCTGAGGCTTTCCTGTCTCTTCACACATCACAGCAAATGGAGAGCTGGGTTTTTATCTTTGCTGTGTGAAGATATGTGAGAACTGAGTGGTTTAGGAGTGACAATGCAGAGGGAACATGTGTAGAAAAGCATCTGCTGTCCTGGCTTTCCTTCCAGGGCCGCTCAGCATTTTCCTGCTCAGGAAAACGTCAGCAGCTCCATGACAGTCCTGGAAAGGAGCCTAGAGGAGAGTGGAGAGGAGCAGGAAGAGCACTGCTGGAGGTGGCTGCTGGGTAAAGGACAGAGCAGATGAATTACCAAGTGTCCTAATGGTGTGAAGGAGGCAAGGTAATGGTTGCACCCCAAACCTGAGGAGCTACTCTGAGCTGAGGGGGAGCAGGAAGGGGCAGCTCTGTGGGATGACACTTGGGAGAAGGTGAAGCTGCTCCTTGAGGTAGAACAAACACAAAAAATTTTCTAGGAAGTGTAAATTGAGGGCCGAGGATTGAGAAATCACTCCTCTTGAAGCAAGAGGTTGAATGGTAAAAGGTTTTCAGGGATTTCAGTGTTATCTGCACCTTCTCTGGTTTATTAAATGGGCTCACTGGTGTGTTTGGTATCAGTAGTTGGGGTTTGCCTTTGGGAACTTTCCTGGCTGGCCCCAGATAAGCTCTGTGCAGTCACAGCTGCCTGGGCTGGACCCCAGCCCCTTTGTGAGTGCATGCTCAGGGGCCTGACCAGCTTCCCTGGGGACAGATGGGGCTGATCACTGCAGGACAAGCTCTGAGTTGTGCCTGAGGGATGGAGGCAACCGCTGGCTTTCTGATCTCTAGTTAGGAGAATGTGAGGGGGGAGCCTACTGTTTTAAATAACATCATTTATCCCCAGTGACTCTTTAGCAACCATTCCTTAGGAAGCATTTCTCTCCTGGGCCCATCTGGGGGGACCCACCCCTGGGGTGCTTGCCAGGGGCTGATTGGACTTAATGCTCCTGAATCTGCCAGAGGGAGAGGCAGAGGTGGCAGGAAGCATGTTTATGTTGCTCCCAAGTAACAGGCCTCGTCCCCCTGAACCCTGGTGACAAACCACTTCAAAAAGTGTGCTGGTTCTCACAGATCCCGTGGCCCTACCAGAAGCCCTGGCCATCTCCTCAGTGGCTAACTCAGGTACAGCCCTCTGCTGGGCACCATGCTGGGGAGGAGAGGTGGGGATGGAGATGCTGCAAGCCATGCTCCCAGGGCAGGGGCTCATCTGATCACAGTGGTGCCGCCCTCCCTATCTCTGCTCTCCCATCCAGGCCCAGGCAAAGCTCTTCCTCTTTGCCACTCCCTTCCAAGGTTGGGCACCACTGATAACAATGACTACTTGGTCATTTATCTTCCTGTATCCTGCAGGCTGCAGCGTCCACCACCCAGACCCCTGCCTGCCCTGGGCCGTTCCCTGGCTGTCAGTGCTGGTAATGGGTTGGGCTTACAGCCTGGCTCTGGACGCACCTTAACCCTGTGGCAGGATGGGAGAGGCCTCTGCAAGGCCTTTGGTGTTTTCTTGGGGTGGTGGGCCTGAATGCCTTCCCCTAACAGTGTGAAACCTTCCCTTCACATGGGAGCAAGGCTTTTTGCTCCCTTACTAAAAGGTACTTGGTTTTGTCAGACCCTGCTCAATGTGTTTTTCTGACACTGGTGGGACAGGGCTGGCCCCATGCTCTGCACCTCAGGCAAGGAAAAGCTGCCTCAGCCCCTGCTGCTTGGTTCCAGCTCAGGACTGGCTTGACTTGGCCTCTGAAATCCTGCTCTGTGTGGGCAAATGGTCCAACTGGCAGGGGCCCAGGGCTGGAGTTTTGTGTTGAGGCTGTATTCCAGTTTGTGGCATTGGCTGCACAACTAAAATACTGTTCTTTTTTGCTTAGAAAGAAGCACTGTACATGTACTTAGATAAGCCATCAGTATTTCCTCCAGCAAACAGGGGAATCAGCGTTACCCACATATTGCAGAGAGGTGGCTCATGGCAAATCACCCCTCTGGCAAAGCCCTTGGGACACCAGCTAGTCAGGTGTCCTGGAAACCATGAACCCCAGATGTCCCAACCTCAAGGGCTTGGGCCGATAGCCCCCCTACCCCACGTATGTTTAAGCAACACACACCTGTTTTTCCCTTGTGTTGGCAAAGCACTTGCAGAAAACGGATGGCAGAGGGGCTATGCCATAAGGGTGCAGATGAGGCGGGATGTGGCAAGCAGGACACCCTAGAGCTCTCTGCCCACAGCCTTGGTTCTGGGTTAGCCAAGGGAAAGGGCAGAGCCATTCTGTGCAGCAGCATCCCTGGCCAATGGTATAAATAGCTGCTCTGGTGACCCAGGGAAGAACTGCTGTACAGGCAGAGTTAATTGTCAACAGAAATTATGGGGACATTGTTCTTCCAAAGATAAAGAATGAAGCAGGGAGCAAATTTTTCCCCTTCACGGTGAAGAAAAAAGACTGAAATATTGGTGCAGTATCTTTGTTCTCAGTGTTAGGCTGGCTCTCCCATTTTGTTGTTTTTCTCCATTCATTGTCAATGAGGATCAAGATGAATTAACTTTTTATTTCCCCATGAAGTCTTCCCAGAAGAGAAGCTGAGATAGCTCCAGTAGGGCTGGGCAAATTCTCTGTTTACTTTAACTTTCACACAGAGACCTATTTTGTCTTTAGCTTAAGCATGAAATCTGGGGCCAGGGATGAACAAGGAGCAGCAGAAAATAATTTGCTGGAAGCATCTGCATCAGACACCAGAGTTCATGGGTTCCTTCATAGCTGAAACCTGCCGCTTTCTCCTCTTGCAGGCCTGGGGATTTTGCAGTCTGTTCCCAAGTGATCAGACAGATTTCCATTGGTGGCATTGGATGGACTGCCATCAGTCTGTCCTGGTGGCGGCATCAAAGCTGTGCCCATGCGATGAGAGCAGCGAGGCTCCCTGGGGCTGTTGCTGAGACTGGGGCATTTCCGGCAATGTTGAAGTTTCTGTCCTGTTGTTTCTGTGCCCAGTTTCCCAGACTTTCTGAATTTTATTTTTTTTATTTTATTCTTTAATGGAGCATCTCTAGCTCTTCTCTCCTCCCATCTCCCTGCCATTTTTGCTGGAAAGCCTTGCTGTTACCGCAGCCAGCTCTGTTGAAACAGGTTTCTGGGCAGAGTGGATTGCAGTGCTTGCTTCTAGTACCTCAGCTGGACTCAGACTTGGTTCCTGGAAAAACAGCAAAAAGGGTGAACACACCCTGACTGTGGTCATCTGGAAAAAAGTGTCAGTATAAAGTGTGTGATTCCTACACTTCCAGGGGGCAACTTCGTGGCTCAGCTGGTCTCTCCTGGATGTCATCTCCATCCCTGTGGGGCTGTCCCACAGGCAATTTCTGTCACCAGCTGGAAAGGCACCATAGGCTGATTCACCAGGATGCAGGAGCAGGAAAAATGCCTCCTTCATCATTTTCAATGGAGCTGGAACTGGCTTTTTGGGGAAGGGAGGGGTGCCCTCTGCACCCAGCAGCTGGTCTCTTGCTCACAGGGCTTGTTTGTCTCCTCGCTCCCTCTCTGCTCTGTGCCGAATGGACCAAAAAGCTTCTAGATCTTGAGGAGAGCCAAACTCACCTCGCTGCCTCCTTCCTGCATCCCATGGCATAAAATCAAAGTCTCTGTTGTGCCTCTCCTGGTCAGGGACTTTGGTTACAGGAAATTAATGGAGAAGGGTATGCATATAATTAGCCTGGCATGGGGCTGACGGCATCCTTGTAGGGTGAGGTGGGGAGAGGTGAGGCTTGTGGCTCAGCAGCACAAGCCAAGGGAGACAGAGCAGCTTTATGATAGCCCAATGCTGCAGAAAACAGAGGTTTTGCAATTTCATTGCCTTACTTTTCCTTGCAGAGGGCCCTGGGGGTCACATTGCTGTGTAAGTGGAAATATGAGTGTGTTTGACCTTGGTCCAAGCAAACCTCTCTGCCCCTGGGCAGTCCTGGTGAGAGCCAGTTCATGCTCCAAACCCAACCAGCAATAATGTGCCATCCACCAAAAGCTCAAATGACTTCTTATTTATTTATTGAATAAATGCCCCTTTAAAAGCATTTGTTGAAAATCCAAGCCAAAATCTTTTTTAGCAACTAAAAGTTGAAGTTTGACTCAGAAAATAACAGGATGTTTAAGCTTTGAAAAATGTTCTCCTCTTGCCTATTTGCTTTTATTTTTAATGCAACCAGTTGGAAAGGCTACTGAAAAACATTTCCTGCAAAATCTTCCACTTGGGCACAGAAAACAGCAATCTGTTCTCCAACTGAGCAGCAGGTTACCATCCAGCTCAGGACCAGGCAGCCCAGCCACAGGAATGCTCAGCTCCATGGTGGAGGTGGCAGTGCCACCTGTCCCCAAGGAAAATCTAAAATACAGAGGTGCTTGATGCCCCAGGTGATGACAAATGTCCTCCTCTGGGCATGCAGGGCAGTGGATTCTGCTCCTCAGGTCTGAAGCACAAGCTTTGTATCTTCCTGACCTTACCTGGCCAGGGTGTCAGCATTCACCCCCAAAATTTGCACCTCCCCAAAATTTGTCTCTGCCCAAGCAGCTTAGAAGCATGGCAAAGCCTGTGCATGGTGGTGTTTGCACAGCAGCCTTGCCTGCCCACTGGAGGGTGACTTCTGCAAAAATGGGAGGCTAAAAAGAAGGAAAAATACGACAGAGGGAGGAGAGAGCACCTTGGTTTCACGAGGTGCTGGAAATGGTCTGATCGGCAGCGTTCGCAGCCCCATTGCCTTCATCAAGCCAGAGCAAGGAGCCCAGAAGGCCACCCAGGCAGTGCAGTGACCTGGCTGCAGATGGCAGGGACCCTGTCCCACCTCCCTACAGGGACAAGAAACTTGGACCTTTCCCCCAGCTCCTGCTGCAAACCAAGCAATCTGTGCAACTACGAATGTATGGATGCAGAGCATACCTGCTATTTACATTGCTAAGTATAGAGGTTTCAGAGTATCCATTCTGTATACAAATTCATTTGGTATACAAATCACCAAACCTAGAAGCTCCAATTGCCACCACCTCAACCACACATAACTGCCAAGCCCAAGTGCTGATTGTGATCAGAATGCAAATTTCTCATCACTTACCAGCATTTCCCTGGTGCTTTCTAAAAACATTCCTGTACTTTGTAAGAATTTAGGCAAGACCCTGGGAATTTCTCAGTACTTCTTTGGAATTTCTTCATCATGATTTCTGGGAATATCCTTGTTCTAGGAATTACAGACTGGAATCCCAATGTGCTTTCTGAGTATATGGTGGAATTTCAGCACATTATCACACGCTTTTCTTCCAGCACTTTCTAGGCCTTTGATTGTGCTTTCGAAGGTAGTTTCAGGTGATTTCTAGAAAGCAAGGAGTAATTTCTAAGTGTCTAAGAGCTTTCTAGGGATTGCAGAGCACTTTCTGGAAATTTCCCAGTACTTTCTAGGAATTCCCCTTTGCTTTCTGGAAATTACAGACTGCTTTCTAGGCATTGCTGAGTGCTTTCTGCAACTTGCATTGTGCCTCCCAGGACTATCTTTGATCCAAAATCCAGGCTGCCAACATTCTCCAAGAAGCCACAGGGCTACACGAATTTCTCTGTCTGCAGCACACAGCATCTACTTCTAGAATAAACAGAACAGGGCCTACCTATCTTTATCTTTTAACAGTGATACGGTGGCAAACCCTGGAAGCACAGCAGTCTGTTGAGCTTCTGCCACGGCTCAGATGTTTTTTCAGCGTCTCGAATTCTCAGCACAAACTAATCCAGAGTTACGGCAAAACAGAGTATCTGGGCTGCTCAAGCAGGAGAAGATGTCCCTGTGAGTGAGGCTGAGGTTTGCAATGGCAATGTGCTTGCTCACGGGGGTGTGGGGCTTGCACAAGGTGTCAGATGCTCGTCTTCCTTTCCAGAACAAGTGCTGCCCCCAGCCCTGAAGCCCCACGCCTGGATTTTAGCATTACTGGATACTTCGCCCTTGGTGTCTTCTGCCTGAGCTCAGCCAACACGCTCCCGTTCTGAGCTCAAACCACTGCTCCATCCCTTCCCTGGACGACCACATGATGCGTGGCAGAGGGGCAGACCTGCAGGGCTGCATCCGCCCTGCATAAGGTATCTCCCACCTTGCTTTGCGCTCCCAAAGAGCAGCAGTCAAACTCAGTGTTATCCTGAGATGCCAGCCCGCTGCAGGCTGGCAGTGCCGCAGAGCTGCTTGCAGCAGTGCTGGAATGCTGATTCCCACCAGTTATGGTCGGGGTGTTGGGGCCTGCTCACCCACTGGGACGCGTTTCTGTCATAACTGTTTCCTATCACCTCTCTCTTTCCCAACATTTCTCCTATCAAACTGATAATTTTAGATCTGGCAAGGTCCAAGGATTAAGTTTGTTGTTATTTTTTTTTTCCCGTGCCTTCGGTATCAGAAAACATCCTTATATCACTGGCCAAGGGCAGGCTGTACCCTGAACCATGTCCATACCGGAGTGCAGTGTCGGAAAGCAAAAGTTTGGCTGGGAAATGGTCTCAGTGGAGAGCAGAGCCCCTGAGCTGTGTGGTGAGGTCACCTTTGTTAGGGAAGGAACGGCAGATGGCCTTCCCGGAGGGCAGAGCACGCACCCCGTGCCTCAAGGGAGCAGGAGCACACCCCTCGGGCGGGCACAGCGCTGCCCTTCAGCCCTGGGCTCTCCCCGTGGCCTGGGGCTGGGCTCGAAGCCGCCGGCTCTCCGCGGGGCTGCCCAGGGACCGGCCCGGGCGTGCAGAGCGCGCCCTAGCGACTACGGCGACGCCGCCACCCCCGTCACATGACTGCCATTCCGCACTTCGGATTGGCTGAGCGCGGTCACGTGCTGCAGGAGGGGGCGGGGCGTGCGGTTTCCACGGCGACCGGAGGCGGCGGCGGACGGGAGGGCCGCGCCGCGCCGGTTATGCCCCTTCTCCCTGCTGCCACCCGGCCCGGTTCGGCCTGGCCGAGCTTCGGTGCTTTGCGGAGGGTTCCTCCTCGGGCTGGAGGCGGGGCAGCCGCCGTGCTGAGCTCTGCTGTGAGCCCGGCAGTGCCGCTTGGCCATGGGCGACGTGCTGGCTTATGAAGCCGAGTTGCTGGGACTGGTGAGAGAGGTTGGTGCTCGCTTTTTTATTCCTTCTTGTTGGAACGAGTGAGGAAAGCGTCACAGTGCTTGTGTTCGGGAGAGGGGCACTCCAGTGCATGCTCTGTGTCCTGGCCAGAAGCCACATCTCAGCCACAGCGCCTTGCTGCGCTCTGCAGATCCGAGGGGCTCAGTGCCCTGTGTGGGTGCTGGCAGCCACCCTCACGCCTGGTTGGAGGCCTCTGTTGTGCGTTGGGAGTGAGGGCTTTAGAAGTTCAAGGAGCAGTTTATTTGGTTAGGCCCACCCACAGACAGCTTTGGGGCTGACCCGTGGTGCTGGGAGGTGCTTAAGGTGGGTGGCACAGCTGCTGCCTGACTGTGTGTGAAATCACAGAGGTGTATAAATGCCCTGGAAGGGACAAAGCCCAGGCTGAAGTTCTGAGACCACTGAACTCCATGGTGTAATGCTGAGGCAGGATCAGCTCAGCACCCCTCTGCCCATACTGCCCGTTGGGAGATCATTCCAAAGCGTGAAAAGATCCTATGGAAAAGACAGTTAGAGACAAGCTTTCAAAGTTGAGCATCTCTCTGGCAGCGTGCTTTTGCCTTCCTGATGAATCAGCTAAAATGGATCATCTGTTGTTTGGAACAAGGGCACAAAGTGGTCCCTGCTGCTTGTTACTGCCTCATCCCTTTGCTCAGCACTGCGTTGGTAGCCTGATTTGGGGTCCTAGGTGAACAGCAAACCCAACAGCTTAACCCCCTGCCACCATTACCCCCCAGCCCATGCTGTGTGCTGGCGTGACCCCATTTGCTGCAGGGTCCCATGAGCAGGTGCTGCAGAGGGACGGTCAGGAGCAGCAGCCGTTGTGCTCAGCTTTCCCCGGACTGTGCATTGAAAGCCTGGGCAGTTACTCTCTGCCCATAGGGTATACTGAACAGCAAAATATTTTGAAGCCTAAATCTTTTTTGGATCTCAGAAAACAAATTTTAAAAAAAGTCCTAGGTACTTAATTGTTAATATATTACTGCTTATATTAACAGTGAGGAAAGTAAATGGTTCCTGTTCTCTGTGGCAGTATTCACATTTGCAAGACAAAATGTGATGTCTTGCCTCAGCAACCAGCAACTAAGATCCCTGAGATGGGGGAGGAGAGGGAAGATGATACAGTGACTGTACGTTGTGGGAGGAAGAGAGGGGGCCATTGATCTCTTCTTCAGAGCAGTGCTTGGTTAGAAGCTTAAATTGGGGAGCATCATTCTTTCAGAAAGGGTGTGCTTGGCTGTAAGTACTAGTGTACAAGATGCAGAAGGAAACCTATCTGAGAAACAATGTTTTCCTAGCATGTGAGACACAGTTCTTGGCTCGTTCCTGAGCAGACTTTCAGCGTTTATGGACCGTGCTACAGAGAAACTTTAAAGGACTTTGGCAATTCCTGGGTCACTCTTTGAAGCATAAATAATAAATTATTATTTCTGTATGTTTTTATCTTGTAGTATTTGGATTTTGCTGAATTTGAAGAAACAGTGAAGGTATTTGCAAAGGAATGTAAAATAAAAGGGAAACCACTACCCAAAACAGCAGGTGTTTCCTTGAGAGATTCAAAAGCCTTTCCTGTTCAGGTAATGCATCACTTGCACTTGTTTTGAGTATTACTCAGAATAACTGAAGGCCACTGAGCACTGTGTGAATTATTACAACAGTGAGATTATCCGAAGTGTCTGAACCGATTCTTGTTTATTTGGAGAAGGCTGCTAACAGTCTTTTCTCAGTGCAGGAACCATCACATTTTCTCTTTTGCAGAGCTCTAGTCCTTTTGAACCTGAGGCAGTAGTTCTGGTTCACACTGTTGCAGCTTTTTAGCTTGACATATTTCAAAAAGGGTGATTTTCAGGCACTGTAGGCATTCATTTTTCCCTTATGGTAAAGGTGAGTCCCCAGACAGATGTTTGAAAATTCTTTGCTTCTTGTAACAATGGTTCATTCATGCTCTCAAAGAGACTAGAGACAGAATTTACAGCTGGTCATTGAATGGTAAGAGATTTTGGATAAAGCTTTAATTCAGAATCTTCAGATGGCACTTAGATTTACTATCTTGTGGTTGAAAACTGTAGCTCTTCCATGCCTGTGCTTTGACTGAATGCTTTTGCCTTTTCAGGAAGATCTGCTTACAGCATTTGAAAATGGTGAGCAGAAGGCTTTCTTCCAGCTCTGGGAGGAGCATGTTTCATCTTCAGTCCGGGACAATGAACCAGTTGCTCAGAAGCTGGAGTTCTATCTTCACATACACTTTGCCACCTACCTCTTAAAACACTCTGTAGGAAAGCCCGTAAGTTGAATTCACAGTTTGAACTTCAAATTGCTTTTGTTTGTTTTACTTGATATATTTGACTTTAGTTTGCATGAAAACGGTATGCTTCATAAGAAATCTCAGAATACAGATCTAGTTTTGGGGCAGCAGCCTGCATTTTAGTTGAAGGCAGACCCTTATATTGTGAAGAACAGAGATGGAAGTTGAAGGTGTCTTTTTCTTGGAGCCCCCAAAATATTTTAACTTTGAAAATACCAGTGTGCTATTACTTTCACACCTCTAGTTGTATTCTACAGGAGATTCTTAAAATGTTTGTTTTACTTCCAGTTTAGACTGAAACTATGTGTTGAAATATAAACGTTTCTGATAAAATATGAAAGCTGAATCTTGTCCAGCTTAGTACACCACACATTGAAAATCATAATTCTAAATTGTCATAAAATGAAACCTCTATTACCTGGGGCTGAGATATCTTAGGTTGTACTATAGACATTTGAGCAGGCTGGAGTCAGCCAGATTGGCCAGGGCTTAATGGCTCCTGCCCTACCACTGTCAGCTGCTACAGGAGCATCTGGATGCCTTCAGTGTGTGTTTTTCAGCCTCTGAGATGCTTCTGGTCTGTTGGATGTGTCACCTCTCCTGGAGTGCTGGTAACCTAGTGCAGATAGGCTAGGGAAGGCTCAGTGTTGAGCCAGGCATGATCCAGCAGGGCTTTCGTTTGGCCTGAGCTGGTTGTAGGCAGGCTTCCTAAAGGCAGCGTTGGACCTGATGTATGTAGCACAATGACAACCAGACTGCATTCTCACAGTGTTGGTTTCAAGGGTGGTACAGACATCCAACTGAACAGGAGAGGTCTGAATAAAATAAGAGTATGCTTGCTGGGGCTGCTGACTTGGACATGGCACCATGGGAATTCCATCACACAGCCTGTGGATCCAAACTCACTCAGTTTTTCAACAGTAAGTCCATGGGTAGCAGAGAGCTCACTACAAGGCATAATAATAAAATATACAAGAATGGTTTTATTGAAACAGAGTTATCAGTGCCTTTGAGAGCAACTTTTTGTAATGCATACCACTTGTAATGATCTCTCTTCTGAATTTAATACAAATCTTATCTTGAACACCTTGAAATAAATAAATGACAAGAAAAAAAATACTCCCTCTTGCTTCTCATGCTGAATGTGGGTGTTGATTGAGTGATTTGTTTGTCCCCTCTCCCTTCCTGATACAGTACAACTGGATTTTTTTTAACTGTAGTTATCACTGAAATGAAGCATGTTTAAAGTCAGGTAGGTGTTTTCTCTCAGCCTTGAGTGTGGAAGTGACACTGGCCTAGGTATCTAGTCAAAAGTGGGCAGTTGTAATTTACATTCGAAAGGCAATTGTCTCTCTTTTCTTTTGTTGAATTTGGATGATGGAAACAACAACATCTGTTAAAATTTTCTTTTTTGAGTGGTGAAAACAAGATGTAATGTGCCCTAGTTAGATACTCGTAAATGTTGCTTCTTGAATAACAAATACACTGGAGTTTCAAACTTGAAATTGATGTATTTAGCTCTCTGCTTGTATTTGCACGCTTTACAGGGCATTCAGAATGGCAGTCTACTAAATAAATGTATGGCTTTATTTCGTAGGACAAAGCTGAACTGGAGGAAAGGATTTCTCACTTTAAAGCATACTTGGAAACAAAAGGAGCTGCACTGAGTCAGACTACAGAGTTTCTTCCCTTCTATGCTTTGCCTTTTGTTCCCAACCCCATGGTGCATCCTTCATTTAAAGAACTTTTCCAGGTAAGTATTTATGTTGTAGAGATGGTATTTATGTTGGATTTTTTTCCTACAGGGTGACAGGTATTGTATGATGTTTGATTTGGTAATTGCTTTTATATCCTTTAACTGCAACTATACAATCATAAAAGAACATGGCTTTGGTGGAGGAAGGGCTATGAGAGTGCTACCAATAACAGAGTAACATCTTAAATGTATTTTTGCTTGAGTCCTGAATGGTGTGCTGGCATTGTGTCCATAAATTGAAAATTGCTGCCTTTCCTTCCTTTCCACAGAACCCTGAAATGTGCATGCTTATGGGAATCACTATATAGTAGTTCAACTCCACTTACTTGCTTTGAGGTTGTTGCCTAGGATACCCCACTATCTGTGTTTATATAATTTGGTTTTAAAGCATGATAGCTAGGCATAAGGAGACTGATAACAATTTCATTTAATGCGGAAAAGAGAAAGTCAAGTAGTTAAGTAATCTTCCCATAACAAAAATTGAAGATGTAATTCTCTTAATTTAGATTGCAAGTCAGTGTTGTCTGTCTTCTCTGAGACTTTTTTTTTTCTTCTCCAAAATGCTGGAAAAGCATTAACTGTGGTTGGTGGTTTAATGACTCTTGCCACAGGCATTTTTTCTGGTTAATATTTTCTGTTGACTGTATTTTAGCCTTTGCCTTTGGCTGTTTCAGAGTTCAGATTTTAGGCATGCCCATGCAAGGTGAAATGCGAGTGTAAAAGTTAGCGTGGTTGAACTTCAAAATATATTTTCATTTCCAGGTGCACTTCTTTCAATCTTATGATGATCTACAGTTACTCTGTAGCTGAAGGGTAATCAAACACCCTCATGTTGGCTGCCTTCTGGGCACCATGCAGGGGTGTGGTTAGGAGTTGTTGTCCAGAGCTGTGCTAAAGTGCCAGTGGCAGTTTCTGTGGGAAGGGCCCTGCTCCCATTCCGCCTGCTGATAGCTTTTTCCTGCAGTGAAAAACTGTTCGTTAACTTTGTTACGCAGCAAACAGCTGCCTATGCTGTGCCACTTGAGCTGGATCAAGAAACGGAACTGCTTTATCGCGTATGAATGCATGTGTATAGAGCTCCTGTCTATGCATGCAAATACGTACACAAATTTGTAAAGTATGGCTGATGTTTTGCAGGGCTATGTGCCTGTGCCTCACTGTCCTACCCCATGGACAGTGGTGCTAGCTCACCTAAGGAGCTGTGGACAGTCATTGTGATGGGAAGGGATATTTTCAGCCTGTATTTCAGCTGTATGCTTTTTGATATCAAATCAAAGCTGAAGTGGTGCTTGCCCTATGGCTGACTTTGGATGTGGTAGCTGATGAGGAGCTCCAGTTTAACACCAAAAAAGGCATATACTGCAATTTTCCTTTGGGACTAGCTATAAATAATGAGATGTGCTGGTTGACCTCAGAACTGGGCTGTGACTACTCTTAATTACACTTAGCAGATTTTTTTTTTTTTTTTGGATATACCTTATCTTAGACATGCTCCTGTGGTTTATTCATAGTAACTCAGTATCCAAGCTCTTAGTCCACAGTCACTCATGTTTTCTTGTGGGAATTGTACAGCTCACTGTGTGACCGTGTGTTAGTGTGAAAGCACAGGTTGTTTTACATTTGAGAAAGGACAGCGATGAGTCACTAGTCTACTGAGCAGTGTTCTTACAGCACTTTTTTTTCTCAGGCATCTATCTGATGCTTTATATAGCTGGAGTTCCTAGCTGTTTGTTTAATGTATCTTGAAAAATAATATACACTTCTTTCTGTAACAGACATGGTTCCTTTGGTAATATACAACATCCTGTAGTGTCCAGTGTCTTGTTACTGAATCAGTGAATACAGCAAGTAAATTCTGTGTGCTGTCCAACATGGTAAAATATGGGCAAGTTTGAGCTGCAAGAACAGCTTGCGATGTATACATATACAGCAGTAAATTAAGAAGGTCCTGCTACTTGCTGGAAGAGACTGCTTTTTCACTTGTTGGAAGATTCTGCTTTTTCATCTTGGCTTTAAATCTGCTTTAAAACAAGCAGAAACCAGCTGAACTGATGGTTTGAAATACGAGAAATGAGTCATTGGTGAATTCTTAGAGGTAGGTTTGGGGTTTTTTTTCTTAGCCGTTGTTTTCCTGTGCTCATGAGACAGTGTGTCAGACAGAAGGCAGCGTTCTGGTTAGTGACTGATGTGTCAGTCTGTTTTTTCATGAGAGGTTGTTTGTTTTTATTTTTTTCCTCTAAATCTATTTTGGAAGTGTTGTACCCTGATCACTGATGTCACGTCGTGATCCTTGCAGTAGTTATGGACAGAAACTAAAGTCCCGGATCCTGTCAAGAGTGGAAGGTGACTTCAGTGATTTCCTTCTGAAAGCTGAAGAATGGAAAGTGGTTCATTTGGTACTCTATTTAAAAAATGTTAAATTCATACTATCTTTTTATCCAATTGCTTGTATTTTAAAGATGCTTCTAATCGAGAAACAGTCGTTGCATGTGCATACAAGGCAATGACACTGTATGATAGTTTTGTGCTTGAACCAAAGCTAAGTCACATTTTTAGAAGTTTTGTCCAGGAATAATATTGAATCCACTTTGATATACTTTTAGGGGTCGTTAGCCAACACATTTAGTTCAGTAGAGATGAAGGAAAA
The DNA here is from genome assembly GCA_013396635.1 of Penelope pileata. Classification (NCBI taxonomy): domain Eukaryota; kingdom Metazoa; phylum Chordata; class Aves; order Galliformes; family Cracidae; genus Penelope; species Penelope pileata. Next base: position 245,888 of record WBMW01000985.1, read on the forward strand.
TCTTTTCACTGCAGTGTTGGCTGCCTTGTTTACTAGTGGAAGGTTGCTGTGATCCAAACGGTACTCTCAGCGAAGTGTACATATTTGGCAAACAGCTGCCATCATTTGTTTTTCTTTTCAAGGATTCTTGGACATCGGATTTAAGGACAAGATTGGAAAAGTTCCTGTCTCTGACTCTCAAAGCCAGCCAGGCTCCCAGGCTTCTCACTTTATTTGTATCCTTTTGAGAAAATACTTTGAAGATGATTAGAATTACTGTAAGGAGGCAGTATAATTTATTGGAAGAACATGCTGCTAAGATTTACTGTACGATTGCAGCAACATTGCAGTTCAATGATTTATGGTAGGAAACGTTTACATTATGTATTCACTTTTTTAAAAGATATGTAAAGGCAACATATGGGTGCACATGAAGCTACATGTCTGTCGTATGAATGTTCTTTGCTTGCACGTATGAAGTACAGGATATCCCAAAGCCTGACTCCTTTCTTTGTGTTTGTAAAGCTCTTAGTTGAAAATCTAGCTGAACCTTCAGCTTTTAACTGAAAGTTTTCCAGGACTTTTAAGGGTTCCAGAAATTACCATTTTACTAAATGACTTGTGTTACAGACTGTATTTTTCTTCTAACAATACTGTTTAAGCTGTATTGCCAGACCTAATTTGCAGACTAACAAGCTGTGTGACAAGATTATCTTCTCCATTTTGGGTCAGTATAGTTAAGGGCAAGGCAGAGAGAACTAGAGTCTTTGCTTCTACCTTTTTTCAAAAGGTAAAGTTTTAAATTCTTTTCCTCCTACATCTTAGTCCATCCTGAAACATCATGCAGTGGTATTGAATGAGAACTGGAAATGATATTCTCCTGTTCCATTTGTGTCTACTCCCCAGGGTGAGAAGCAGTAACCAAAACAGTCTGCTTTCACTTCCATGTGACAGCTGTTTGATGCGTGTGACATAGAACGATTAAAGAAAATTTTCTCACTCTTTCTTCTTTGTGAAGTAATGGACTGGATCTTGACTGAACCCTGAATATTTCTTTGGCATAAAAATGCATCTCTTGGCCTAAAACATTTGCATATTTGTATGCCAATTTAAATGTAATCAGTAGTTTGACTTTTGATATTTTTATTTAATACATTTAGTCTGGAGTTACCTTATCTTCGGAGTTGGATCTGGTATGTGTAAAGGTTGGGAAAAAGTCTTATATCTCTATATAACGTTGCACACTGTGCACTTAAAAAGATTTATACGTATTTATTTCATTTATCATTGCTTTTCCATGAAGCATCAGGCATTGGCTGTTGCTTGGGTCTGTAAGAATGTTTGGTTGGGTTTACCAGTTGTTTGAATTTCTTGTGCAAAAGGAACTGTGTTTTCCTGAACAGCTCCTATTCATACAACAGAAGGAGAATGGACAGTGCAACAAAGGTGAGTGCTGCGATTTGGTAAGGGTATTCTGTAAGATTACTGGGGCTCTGATAGTAGCAGAAAGGATGCTTGCAATGACAGGAAGACTTTTTGGTGCATGGCAACAAATCCTTTGAAATCCACACTCCTGTTTTGATGCTAGACTGCTTGAGGTCCACAGGGTTGAGCACAGATGTACTAGGAATGGGAGGGGCCCAGTAATTTGTATTTTATGTCTGTCTGTCCTGAAATAAAATTTTGGTAAAAGCAGGTAAGTAACTCTGTACAAAGTGCATGGCAGCTCTCCATTTTTAGTTACAATTAAAATAAGTTTCCTCAAATTTGTTTCCAGTACCTGTTTATACCTGTCTGCATCTTCCAGTCTTCAAATCTCAGTCAGTTATTATGAAGACTGTCAAACCTTTGTAGAGAAAGTAGATTTTTGTTCCTATTAACTTATCCTGTTTAAGCTCTTAAAATAGTACAATTTGGTATCTCCTAAGAATCTCTTAATAAGAACATCTTAGTTTAAGTATGATTCTCTGGTGTGTTTTTGGCTAAGCTGCTCATAAACACTTATGTGTGTAAGTGATGTGGCGTCCTTCAAAAATGCCAATTTCAGCCCAAAATCCCATTAGATGTTGATGGCACTTGAAGTATATGCCTTTTAAAAATCAATAAATAAAATTTTAGGTTCTCAGGTCCCTTGAATTCATTTCTTCATTTGGCTTTCAGTATTCAATTTATTGGGAGGAATTTGTATGAGCTCAGCTTGGGTTCCTAAAATTACTTTTCCTATTAGGTTGTTCTATTCTGTAGTTTTACCCTGAGGATTTATTACTTATGTATTGGATCAGAAAGAAAATGAGGTTCATCTCCCAGAGTGAGGACCAGCTATTTTCTTTGTAATTTTGTGCTTTAGATTGCATTAGACTTTAATCAAGTAATAGAGATCTTTTCAGATCTTTATTTTCCAAAAGTCACTTTTTTTCCCCTGTCATGGAGTTTCCTGAAGGCAGTAATTCCATACTCTGCTTAGAAAGACAAACCTGCATGATTGGGCCTGAGTTGTTTAGGGAGTAGTCATTTTTTATTTCTGTAGGTTCTGTACTCTGCACCAGTATAGAGACTGTCATAGTATTGAATCCATGCGGCCTTAATTTTTAGATCTGTTACATACCTTAGAGTTTGAGTTGGTTTGGATTTTCCATAAAGGTTATATGAGGCCTGCATCATATGAAAGTGTTGGGTCCGAGAGGTCAGTTCTGCAGCATGCTTCTCAGATGCCATGGGATCCACAGTACAGACTGCTGGAGGGTGTTTATTTTATCGGTGGAGGAGAAACGTAAAGAAAATTAAAAGGTGACACATGAATGAAGAGTGGTATGGTGAAAATTCCTTTTAAACAGCCTTTTGTGAATAATTGCCAGTCATTCATCTCACATATACTGAAGCATATGCTTTTGAGAATGTCCTGGACAGTGTAGTGTGTGTATCTTTCCTGTTTAACCTGCTACAGTCTCTGGCTCTTCACCCATTTGCTGCAAAAACCTTCAATACCTGTATGACTTTCAGAGCCATCTGTGTGGCAGTTGTGCTGAACTTACAGTTCTCCCTTCTGTTTTCAGTTTGGCTGGAGAGAGAATTGCGGAAAGGCTGGCGTCTGGCACAGGGCTTTGGGCTTTCTGTTCATCCTGTGCCCTAACAGAAATGGAGTGAAAAAAGGGTTTGGAAAATGCTCAGCTCCCCTCCATTGTCTTGTTACAAATCTGTGGATGAGTTCACAGCTACCCTTGCACCGTTTTGGGGGAAGGGAGAGCGAAGGAAGTGTGTTAGGCTGCTGCATGAGGGAAGGTGAAGCACGACTTGCCTCTGTCAGGAGTTGCTATATCCCAAATGACTGTTAACAAGGAAATACGTCTGTTGAGAATATTATGGAAATCAGGAGAGCAACTAGGAGGTGAGGCAGCTAATGCCTCTCCCAAGAGCAAAGTATCCATTGTCAGCTTAGGAGGCCTGGTGTTTGGCAGCAGCTACAGGGCCCTGAAACTCCTCTCTGTACTGCATACTCCACTGCATTGCACACAGGAGCTCAGCTTGGCCAAAGGCTGCTTCTAGCAAAAGATATAAGGATAGGCAGAGATTAGAGAGATGGAGAGAGCAGGAAGCATGTTTGAGGCATAGGTGAATTGTCAGAAGGAACAACAACCAGTCTCTGGCTTAGAGAGAAAAGCTTAGTGTGGAATTATGTGCATACGTCTAACTCCTTGGCTACTCGTAGAAACTGGAGTCAAGACATTAAAAAGACTTAACAAATGAACAGAGATGGTTTCATGCATGAGAGAGCAAGTCAAGAGAACAGGTAGAAACATGCAGTAGTTCAGAAGATGCCTCATCTCCATTTGGCAGTCACTAGCTTTCTGTATGCTGTATCTTGTTCAACAAGGAATTTGAACCAGCAACCATCTGCCCTCTTTTGGCCCTCTGTCCCTCTGCATATAAATAATGGTTGTGGTGCATCTTAGGTCTGAAGCTTTCTTTATTCCTCTGGAAGCTTAGCTTATTGTAAGTTGGCTGTAGAAAACATTTCTCTGTATTGAGAGAGAGGAAAAAAAGAGGCCAAACGTTGTGTTATTCTGTGCTTCCTGTTACAGGTGCAGTTTGATCTCTGCTGCCTTTCAGCAACAGTCAACTTTTTTCCTATTCTGACTCAGACTTCAATGATTTAACATTTTAAGCAAAAAAGTAGTATTTATTTTTTACCTAGACTGATAGCTTCCTGATCTGTCTGCACAAGTGCTGGTATTGATTATGGGGATATGGCAGGAATGCAAGGGGGGAAAATGGGGCAGCACAGGACCAGCTCTTCCAACAGCCATCTGTACACGGGTCAGTTGCATGCCAACGATGAAAGCTTCCTGCCTCGTTAGTAAGAGAAACTTTCATGAAATACTTTGCCTTTTTTAGTAAAATTACTGCTTGAGAGGAAAGTGATGTAAAAAATGCAAGATGTTTCATGACTTTTGATTCCTCTCTTTGACTCCCATTTCTCAGTAAAGACCAGTGTTTACAACTGATAATCCCTGATTTAACAGGCAAGGCATAGGTTGTACCTGATTCTTAGTTGGCCCACTAGCATTCATGAGCTGGGCTGAGTTTTGGTTATGTAGTTGTACAGACTGTAGTTGGAAGACAGATTTTCATCACTGGAAATTTTCCATGCTAGGCTATGAAAAGCAAGCATATGATGAGTAGATTTATGTTGCATGACTTGATGCTTCAGACTTTCCTCTGAGTGAAAGTCATGCTCTGGATATATACCCTGGAAACTTCTGAACTGAATGTGTTGTATCACAATTAAATAAAGATGTATTCCAATTTGCTCATCCAGGCGAAGGAATAAAGTGCTGAAGTGGCTTGCTTTGTGTAATGGATGCTCTCAGAGTCTTTATTCATTTAGAAAAGTATTCTTGTTTTGGAGTTGCATGATACAAAAGCAGTGGTAACTATTTAGCAGTGGTGGCTGTAGAATAAAAATTTACCCAAAGTTGTATGTTTGTTATCAAGAAAGAATAATTTGGGGTGTCTTTGGAATCTATCTTAACTCTTATTTTTAAGTTGAGGAAAATTGATAGTGGTTGAGATAGTTTTGACAGCTTGAGAATTGTAAAGGGTTTGGCACCCTCAGCAAGATTACTTAATGCATTATTGGGAGCTGTTCACTGGAACACAAATTCTTTTTTTAGGTGCATTTTGCAGGATTTGAACAGGACCCGTTGCTTGTCCCAGCCTCTTACTGTTTCAGAATTTTTTGCTCCCTCCCGGAAAGTATAAGAAAAACAGTGGTTTGATTTGCAGTATGATATAAAGTGTCAGTCACAAATCCTGCAGGTGCAGAATACTGATTCAAGAATGATTCTCAGAAAGGAGCCATTCTAGGAGGGAAGGAGGCTGTGAAAGCAAAATAGCTTGTTTTTTTAAACTCATAAATTTTGGAAAAAATACAGATTTTAAGTAAGAAAGTGGATCTCCTCTGCGTCCTGTGCATTATTTTAAGACTGTGCGTGATGCCTTTTTTTAAACACAGAGCATAACTGTGCAGTGAAACTTTACACTGCTGTAGAATTCTGAAGGTGAATATCCCAAAGTTTTATACTTAAATCAGTTATGTTTCTCAGCACTTCTGTGATACAGGAGGATATGATCTATATCTTTACAGAAAGAGATAATGAATCATGGAAGAGTAAATATCACAGGCAAAGTCTGTTCAAAGCCAGGAAAAGGAGCTTGTTTCCAATTTTGCATCGTAGCTACTTTGCTTTTTTCCCTTCTGGGTCTATGTAGACCTAAACTATGTCATATTTGGCTGTTTGGAATGCTGTACTCCAATCCAAGGAATTTTGAAATTTGTGAAAAAGAATCCTACCTCTGTTTGAACTTCTGTTGTCAAGCTGATTCCTGTATCTTGTTTAACAGAAAGTTCTATGCTAAATATTCCATCTGTTTGCAGATGGCCACTGTCTTTCAAAACACTGGAGCAAAACTGGCTTCCCATCAAAATTTTGATGTCCTAGCAAAATACATAAGCATCACGAATAACAGTAGAGTTATTGTGCCTCTCTTCACAGTTTTGTCGGGTCATGGAGATATGCACTGTGGTGCACAGCTCCAGATTCTGCTCCTCACTTCCATGTGTAACATGTTAATTTTGCTAGATCTGAGAACAGGGATGGAGGATACAGGTTTTGGTGCTTAGTTTCCTTCTTTCGTCTTTAAAATAACTGAGTCTGTAGGGACAAAATGTATTAGGAATGTAACATTTTCTTAATGTAGACAAATCTGGAGTTATTTTCAGAAATGGATGTGGGAACTTTAACTAATATAGCTCACCATGATCCAATAAGTGATGGAATCACCTGAAAAAAAATTGTTGTAAAATTGGAGGCATCTATGGTCAAATGAAGCGGAGAATTCCCTGCAACTTCGAAGAATCCATTGACTATTTAGTAACAGATGAGGAACTGGATAACATGAATGTTGTTTGTTTTTTTTCCCATGGATTGTACCATTTACTTTAAAAGATACAAGACTTAGTATTTACTTTAAAATAAACAGAGCCCTTCACAGCTGACCTGTGAGTGGACCATTTCTATAAATGAACTGGAGAAAATGCATGGCTTCACAGTGTAACCTTCCAAACACTGGCATGAATCTCTGGTACTGTCTTTCTCCTTTTCTGTTGTTTTATCTTTGAAGTGAGAGCTTGAGCTTTGCAGTTACTCTCTATCACGATGTTTTTACCCACTGTTACGTTAGTGAATATAGAAGATAGTGCATGCATCCCATCTGAGGGTAACAAGATCACTTAACCATGTCTGAGCTGTATTTTGTCATATATTCTTCTGATTAGATGTTCACACTCATTTTGTCTCTGGTGGTGTAGAACTTCATGTGTTGACAGACTGTTCAAAAAAAAACAGTGTCCTTTTCAGGTGTGTTCAGTGATATTTACTGTCTATTAGTTACATTGCTGCAATGGGTAACTGTGAAGCAATTGTTTATGCAGTTAAGGCAAAATAAATACTTTTAAGCTACGGTGATGAAATGAAATCACACTGGAAGCGTGGAATTATCCATGCAGTGAAATTCCACCCTTTGGATAAAATTCCACAGCAGCAGCCAAAATTGTCCCTTCGGAGCAATGAATAAAAATGCTTCTGAGTTCTTTTGCCCCTAAAGGTGATGTTATTTCCTTTTTATTACTATCTTCACAGAAACGTTGCAACGTCTTCATCAGCAGTTAGTGGAGTCAGAGCATAGGACCATGACCTACCTGAAGCGGTTTAACAAAATGCAAGCAGACTATCATAATCTCATTGGAGTCACTGCAGAGCTTGTGGATTCCTTGGAGGCCACAGTCAATGGCAAGATGGTAAGAGGTGACTCAGATGTGTACTTGCTTCACTGTGCCAACCAAAAAACTCAAGGAGAACACCACTGAAATGTGAAGTAAGCTTCACAATTAAGAGCGTTTCTCTAAGTATTGTCTCTCTATTGATGAAACACAGTGCTTGGGCTGAGTTTCTTCTGTTGCCTCTGTGTACTAGGGTAAAGGTGGTTCAGCACATGGATTGAGTTGTGCTGGCTCAGAAATTTTGCAGAAATGAGTATCGTCTCCCAAGACCTCTCAGATCTCTTAAGAGAGTCCCCTTTTGAGCTTTGGCAGAAATAGTGATTAGAGGGCATTACTGTGATTACTGACTGCAAGTCAGCCCATCAGAGGTTCTTGAATGTTTAAAATGACTGCCAGGACTCCTTTGCTTCCACCACTGTGTAACTTAATCTTCTCTTTTTATTCAAAATTTTGATGAGAAAAGGCTTTGCTCTATGTCCTGCTAAGGTGAACTTGTTAATTTCGTTGGTAAAGGGAACTGGTATGAGAGGTGAAAGAGTTACTCACTGTACCAAATGGGCCACACACATATGTGACTAGAGTAGGCAGTTTTCTTTTGTTTCTTTTTTTAATACAAAAATGATTTTAGACTTCAACTTTTCTACAAGATTGGCTCTGTCCTGTAAATTCATATAACCTGAGGAGGATTCTTATGACAAACATTAGTGGCCTCTAGATGCTTTTAAGGGAGCTCTTGAGTTGTTAGCAGGGAGAATGGCCTTGGAATTCCTGTGCTGCTTGCTGAAATGTCACTCTGCACCTTCATCCTCTCATCAGTTTGAAGATGTTGCAGCTTGCCACTCTGCAGCTGGGATCATTGTCTGCTTGTAGCACTGCTGCAGGGAAGAGTTTCCTGTATGTGTGGATTTTGCTTCACAGCAGTTTAGGAAACATATCTGTTCACGTGAGCTTCAAAAACAGTAGGAAACGCATAATATTCATTTCTTGTTTACCATTTCATACTTTATTGCTTTCTGAGGTGATATTCCCTTGCATTATATGGTGGAGGAACCTGGCACTGATTATCTTTTTTTGTGGCTGCTTGTTTAATTTTCTTAGTAAGCCTTGTACTGGGCAGCTGTTTGATCCTTCCCAGACGTGTCCAGCTGATGGTGCTCTTTCGTTATGATTCTTGGTTTCTGTCACTTTTTAGTCCAAAGTGGAGCTGAACGCTGAACAAAATAATGCTGAAATTACAGCATTCTATATTGGAAGGATTTTATTTTCTTGCTATATGCCTATGAATATCAGAAGTCTCTCTATTTCCTTTTCTGTAATCTCTCTCCTCTGTTCTGGGCAGCAAATAGCTATTCTGCAATTAGACAGTTCTCCAGTGATATAGATTTCCCAAAACAAAAAATCTAAACCCACTGAGATGCAGTACAGGACTTCGTTTCAATGTAAAGCATGACTCATGTTTAATCTTGTCTTCTGTACAACTGTGACTTAAGTTCTGCCCTTTAGATAGGTAACGCTTCAGCAGATCGTTGCTTGTGTGCAAATCTTAAAAACACTTCATGCTTGCTGTTGGAGATCTTACCTCGTGGTTGAGGAGAGTTTGTATGCAAACACTGATGTGACAAATTCAGTTTTTCTTCTAGATTCTGAAAATGTTCTGTGCAATTAAGAGAGTTTACAGTTTTCATAATTTCTGAACAAAACAGTAGTTTGACTTTGCTCTTGCATCAATGAGTCCTGAGTGTGTGATTTCTAGCTCTCAAAAAACCTCTAGTATACAAAGACTTGTCTAGTAAAAAGCGTAAGTTTTATATAATCCTATTGACTCATTATGTTTCCTGATTTTTAGATCACACCAGAATATCTTCAAAGTGTTTGTGTTCGCTTGTTTAGCAATCAGATGAGGCAAAGTGTAGCTCAAAGTATTGACTTCACAAGGCCTGGAACGGTAAGTGTTAATGTTTATTATTTTTGGTGATTTTTTTCGGTTAGTTTGTGTTGTTGGGGTTTTTTGACTTTTTTTCTTTTACTTGGTGGTTATCTAAAAAGACAATACTGCTTAAGCTGTGTATTGAACAAGGAATTTGAAATAATAAAAGATAAAACATAATGTGTCCAAGTTTGCATAAGAATATGGCATAAGGTTTTGGTGATCTCGTATACCAGTGAATGACAGTTACGCAGTCACAGCTGCACATGTGTGATGAATTCTGTTGTTATGATAACACAATGGGCTGTGTATCTGTTAAAAATGCTAACTGAATGTTTTAAAAAAATAAGCTGATGTCCTGAGTGTGGTTTGATGGCACATCTTCTTAGCTAAATTAAAATTCGTTAAGAGGTGGTGGTATTTCTCAGCTCTGGGCACATGCTCTGTTCCTTTGTGCTGTCAGTGATTCTCCTATAACCCTGGAGTGAACTGGTTTAGCCAGCTAAAGAAGAAGCGTCAGGCAGGATAATGAGAACATGTGGGGAAAAGCAGCAGAAAGGAGGACTTCCTGTTTTTGTAAGAAATGGTTGTTAGGTCAGTTAGATCATAAACACCTTAGCCACCTTGTTGGTTGACATGATGGGCTTAACTCTGTAGCTAAAGATCTTTGATCTTACCAGTAAACAACTAAGGATGCCTAGGGTTTTTTTCTTTCTTCTCCATCAGGCTCTTGTTCCTTGTCTGATGACTGCAGTTCACCCGACTGCCTGTCTCTTTTTCTGCTCTGCTCAATCTTCTCTGCCATCATGGAGAAGGAGTTTCTTTTTTCAGCAGCAGAACCAGCATAGGTAGCTTCTGGTGTCTGTGAAACTGTGCCTGGAATTGAGAAATATTTCATGTCTAAATGATGGTGTAAGAGCTGGTCAGTGGCACAATCTTTTTTTAATACCTAACTTGTTCAATTTTTTTTCCTAGCTTATTCGTTTTCAAATAAGTGTTAATATTAAAACTCTTCAAGCATTTTAATAAAATAGTATGCCACTGTTATAGAAAGATGAGCCAAAATCACGTGTTGTGCTTATTATTTTTGCCATGGCAGACACTCATATGTACTTTGCAGTAAGAAAGATTTGTGAAGTGTCCAAGTAAAAGCAGAAAAAATTAGATTTTTCCTCCTTATTCTAGCCAAAGTTTTTAATAACAAAAATGCTACGAGTACACTTCATTTCTCTTGAAAATCTGTTACAGAAAGGTGAGGAGATAATAAAAGATATCCTGGTTATTTTTAATATGTGTTATTATTTTCACAGGTAAATATTATTCCTAGTTTTTCTGCAGCCAGTATTACATATCCTTGCTTCATTTTTCATGGTCAGAACTCCTGTCTTGGACGTGCAGTGTGTTTAGGAGGTGCACTCTTAGCAGCTTCAGCGGGCTGCGTTTGCAAGGGTTCAGGAAGGGGCCAGGGTTTGTGTCATACCTCAGCATTAGGGGCTGTCTATAATACCTCTCTCCTCAGATATACGCCTTGGTTATGTCATCTTCCACCCCTTACTATAGCAATCCCCCCAGCCTTTCCTTCTAGCCAACATTTTTCTGGGGTTTTCCATCTTTATCAATAGCTTTCCAAGATAATGCTTTGCGTACCGCAGTCGTCTACATTTTGCCATCTGGTGCAGCCACATGCCTTCTTCTCTCTGTTCCTGCTCTTTGCTTGCATCAAGACTTCCCTTTTTCTTCTACACTTTTAAGTTGCTCCATTTGCCCAGCACTGCCCAATTATTATTTCTTTTCTTTGTGTCATAAGATTACCTTCTGATCTCTTCAGCCCTTTTGGACAGGGAAGAGTGTCATCCCTATGGAAGCTGCTGATTTCTCTTTTTATCCACTGCACGGTATGTGGAAGTGGCTGAAGGGTGTCTTCACCAATGAGAGCTGGGTGGATTATTGCTAGGCTTCATATGTACCCCTATCACATGTGCTGTTTTAGCAAAAACATCTGTCCTTGTGCAGCTATGTAGCCTTTAGGTTTCGACATCTGTTTCATTCTCTATGAAGAAAGAATGTAAGAGCTGTGAGATCAAGAAGTGATCATTGAAGAAGTAGTAAGCAGTAGTGTATAAACACAGCATATCAGGCAGAACCTCTGTCACTATTTGTAAGAACAAGATAGACAAACAGTTAGATTTATCAGGAATAGCTGATGCTTGGCTACTCCTCCAGGACAGATTAGGTGACTGCTCAAAATCTCTTCTAGCCATACTTGTCCCAAATTAGTGAGGTTAGGCTGAGTAAAGCTGTCTTCTTTTGGCACAGTTGAATCTATTTTCATACTAGATTTTACTAACATACTTATTTCAGTGGATCTTTATGGTCCCCTACCCACACTTCTTGAGGCAGTTGTTATACCATGGAAGCTCTCTGGGGAAGGACCAGGACAACTATAGCACTGAGTCTGTTTAAGGGTTTCTCTGCTGGTTCAGGTCACTCTTTAACAGTGAGGTTATAGTAGCTACTGTGGTTGAAATTTAAACGTTGTTTCTATAAGCAGACTCTCACACTCAAGCTGTCTGAGGCATTAGCCAAGTTTTAGAGACAGGGCTAATCACAGTCTTCACTGTAGGCTTTAACTGTATCACAACCAGATTTTTTGGTCTGGTCCTTTTATCCTGCTTGACAATATTTTCTTGTTTATTTCCCTTATAAATAGTTCTGTTTCTATACATAAACAGCAAACATGCAGAAAAACAAATAAGTACAGGAAGAAAAAAATATATATAGTATGTATATAGCCCCAAAATACTTTGAACCACTCCCTGCCTCCCAAAGCCAGATGAGAGTAACTGAAAACCAAACTCAGTCTGTTTGCTACTAGGTCACTATGGCATCCCATTGCTTTTTCATTAAGGTTTCCGAATACCTCATTGTTATACACTTAAATGTTATTGTTCTATCCTTAAGTAGTTTCAGGTTTTCACATAAGTTTTGGAATAAAGCTGGAGGCATCATGACCCAGACAACGTAGCATGGGTTTGCAGCATCTGTGCTGGATTTGTGTTGGAAGGTCCCATTGCTTTTTGCTTTTAGTTAGTTGAAGACACTAGGGGGTGGCCTTTCCAGCTACTCCATCTCATAAAATTCCTTCTGCTGTAAGGGACAGTCACCTGCATAACTGCAGAGGAGACTGGTCGAGGGGCAGCTCCTTTGCTCATCCTTACCGTTGGGTTCACTGTGTTGGCAAGATAAGTGAGAGGTTTGGGGGAAAAAAAAAGTCTATTTCTAAAGGTTTTTGCAGCCATTCAATTTTGTTTGTTTGTTTTGTTTTTTACCCCTTTTTTCCCCACAAAATCGCTTAGGCCTTTATGGCTTTCCTGTACTTTCAGTATTCTAGATTTGGCCCTGTCCCACTGACATCACTGATGTCAGGACCAGACTCCTAAATGAATTAGTTTTGGCAGATCAGTATCTCCACATAAATTAGCAGAAAAATAACTCATTAGGTAGGGAATTTGTTTTTTGTTGTGCTGACATGCAACCTTAAGTTTCTACCACTTTTACATAGGGGATGACTAGATGTGCATTATGTGGTTTGGAAAGAGGGGATGCTTGTGTTCAGTCAGCTGTGCTGGCACAGCCTGGGACAATCCAAGTTTGGGAGCAGGTTCTGACAGCAGGAAGTGCTGACGCTGTAAGTGCTGCTGTGACGAATGTAGTCATGCCTTAACTGTGTAACGAGTGTTTTAAAGGCAATTAGGAGATGATGCCTCTATTTTTATTTACTCTGTTTATTTTTAACTTTTGTCCTTGAGGTATATCAGGCATGGATATACTTAGGAACTGTTTTCAGAAGGGGAAGAATGTATTTTGCTTTCCAGGCAAACAGACATTCTGTAATCACGTCGAAATTAGAGATCTACCACTCGGTGCACAGCTGGTGTCTCATTCTAACAGATTGTAGCATCGGACTGTGAGGTGTGTGCTTGCACTTGGCAGTATGTTTTGTTAGATCAGCTATGGCACGCTGCTCGTTTTAGGATATTCTGGGAGGGAGGACTGTACCAGTGCTGTAACCAAAATGAAGTATTGCCCAAGGAAACTGAAGAGTATGCGTTGGGTTATATCCTTGGTAGCATTACTTATCTATCTGTAAACATTATCTAATTCCCAGTGCATTATACTTGGTGCACAGTTTGTAATGTCTGTAAAGTACCATTGTATAATATAAAAGCCTTGACGTCTCAGGCTCTGAAATTACAATAAAGATAGCATGTATGTCACTTACTAGTGTGTGCTGTTCCTGTACAAACATCAGCTTCCTGGTTTGTCTCCTGTGGCTAAAGGCCTCTCCTTTCATACCGAGATAAATTCGTATCAGAAGAACAAACCCCAGAACTAGTCCTTCTTACAGAACTGGCTTTAAGACTTGAGGCAATAATGTCTGTTAACCAGAAGGCTTTCCCAGTGTAATCATACCCGTGAAATCTTACTTAGCAAGGGTGTCTGGTGTTGGCTGTTGCTTTGGGCTCTCCTGTAAGCTGGCTTGGATCTCATTCTTCTGCCAGGCAGCTTTATGCTTCTTGCCAGCTCTGCAGCCTCGTGGGGCAGCCTGTGGGCCTGATCTGCAGTCCAGTAACAGGATGCATCTGCTGCAAGCGGTGGGATAGCAGCACAATGCAGCACAATGTTACAGCTGGAGATGTTTCTAAGGTTTCTTTAAGGCCTTATTTTATCATAAGGCTTTTTTGAATGTTATCTCCGTCTTTGATCATGTCATTTGGCATGTGTGCTTCTGAACTGGAAGAAGAGATAAGAAATCCAAGAAAGCTGCTGGAACAAAAGGTCTGGATTTAAGAACAGGAGGTCAGAGCACCGGTTCTGACAAGTTGAGGCATCTGAAGATTCAGTCAGGTTTCTGACTTCCTAATGTTTGTTTGGGCAGGAAAACGAAGTGGGTCATGGTAGATAAGTTTGAAGTGAATAGTTTTAAACAATTATTTAACATAGCACCTTTTATTTGTAATATGCTTGAGTTAACTCTACGTTTTTGTTTTTTTTTCCTTTTAATACTGATATGTCTGGTGGGTGAGAAGCATGAGTTGTAGTCTTTTGTTGCCTGCAACTGTGTCTGTTTAATACACATCATGAGGCCTAGTGGGTTCCGTCTCTTTACCAGCTTGGATTTGGTCCTCTGTCTCAATCCAATGTAGCTCCTAAGCATGGGCTCCTTCATGCATACATTTTCCAATTCATATAGGATGCACACCTTCTGAAATGTCTTGGATTAGGGCTAATATAATAAGATTCTCTGAACTTTGGATTGAAGGGAAAACGAGAAGAGCTTCTTCAGATGTGCAGTCTCCATCAACAGTCGAGATGTGTCTTAACCACTGGAAGATGGTTCTCTGACTAGAAGGCTGTATAGCTGATTGCACATGCTCTCCCTGTATCACGGAAGAGAATTAATACCCATTATGTTTTTGCTGCTGTTCAACCTGATTATGTTTACCAGTGGATCCAAATAGTTGAATTAGTCTCTGTAGTAAGTTTTAAGTGTCTTTGGGCACAGCTCCTTCAAAGCTGTGGGAGGAGAAAGATGGAGTTTTTTAGTTCTGTCATACACTGGACAAAAGCACCAGTTAGGTACTTTAACATTAGGCTGCCATTTACAAACTGTAAGCAGGGTGGATTTTTTTTTTCTCTTAATCTGTTGGGAAAGCTGTGAAGACTAGCGTGGTGTCCTTTTTTCTTGCGGTGTGCAGTTTTTTCTTCTCTTTACTGCAAATGTGAACATGCCATCAAGTTGTAGTAGTCAGAGGCGGGCATTCTGTTTCTTATTTGTGAAAATGTTTTCAGCATCAGGAGTCCACATGAGACCCAGGAGACACGGTAACAGAAGTCATTTGATATTCTGAGCCATTCAGAGTGGATTCACCAAGCATTGTGTGGATGTACACTCTTTCACTTCAAACTAATATGCACGTTACAGCAAACAGCTTGTACTCTAAGCTTTTCTTAGAATGAAGCATGTATTTCTTCTCCATCCCTGTCCATGGGATGATTCTTAGATGTTGTTGCTTATGTATGATAAAGAAGGGACAAACCTGTCTTCGCATGTAAGCAGAAAGAAGTTCTTTTTTTTTTTTTCCTGCTGACAGTATGTGATGCCTTTTTTATATGTAACTGCCACCTGCAGCAAGCTGGCCATCTTTGTTTGACTTGTTAAATTCCTCACCTCTAAAGGCAAGGGGTTGCCATCAGTAGGGATTTCCACAAACTTTTCCTGTTTTTGTCCTCAAATCCTTTAATATCATCTTCGTCTTGATGCCTGTGGACATTTTCACTGGCTCAGGTCATGTGTGTGTGGAAATTTCATCTCATCATGCCAGAGGTTATCTCCTGGTTTCTTTTGTTCACTTGTTGGATTCTGTTGTCTGTTGTGTTAAATTTGATTTTAAATCGTCTTAGCCAGGAACTCTGTGTGTGTGTGTGTAAGAGTTAAAATACTCATTTGCTTCAGGGAATTCAACTGTTTTTATTAGATATTAACCCATTCTAGGTTAAATCAGTTAAATATATTAGTCTAGTACAAATACAATGTGTTCTCTTTACTCAAACTACTCAAACCATGAACTACGTCTAATTTTTACTTCAGCAACTAAATGTTAGGTTTCCTTTGAGAGGCTTTTCCTTAGTGTAGGCTTGGAACCTTTTGGGATGAGGAATAGATAACATTCCTGAAACACCTCACATTTTTCCTCTCAGCTATCATTACATGCTTGTGAGAAATTTCAGCCAAAGCAAGTATGGAGAAAATTCACAGATGGTTGCTTAGAAGCTGAGGCCTTCTGATCAATACCGTGTTCACTGAAACTTGTCTCTGTAGCTGCTTCAGTGTAGTGAACAACAGAATTCATGAATCCAAATAAATGTGTCAGTGCTTGGTACATAGCTATTCTAACCAACTGTTACATGGAGCAACGTGCAGACTGGGTATGTTCACCAAGTGTTGGAAGGAGAACTTGTAACGTGAATGTGTCATAAGTGGTACACTCTGGTTTCAGTCTTGGAACGTACAAGTTTGTGGAATGCAAGAAGAAGGTGCTTACACTTTTCAGAGCTAATGATCTGTTAATCCTTAGCTAATTTTAATTGGTTATTTTTTTTTATAGAACTGTGCATTTCTCTGTGATTTATTTCTGTTAACTTGTTTTTTTAATCTTCTTTATTTTAATGTGTGCCTGTGTGCCCAAAAAGGGATATTACTCTATGAGCCCTTGTGATGACGGATATGTAAGTGTCTCTACCTTTATATCCTTTCACATTGCCTGCTGCCATCTGTCGCAGTTTGTATTTCTCTTCATTTCACAACGTGTAACAATTTTCTATGTATTTTAACTTGTCATTACATTAACTGTATGGTTTATGCTCAGCTAAAAACATGTGCAAGGCTTGGAATTAATGCATGGAGAACAGAAGTTCTTAGTAACCTTAAGGCTTTGTAATACGTGTAACACAGCATGTAAACAAAAGGTCGGCTTTGTCCACCACTTTTACATGAAACACAGCTTCTTTATAGTGTGCAAAAAGCACTTGTTTCTTCCACATGAACATTAGTGTAAATAACATGAAGACTTGGAAGTGTGCCAACGCCATCTGATCCCTCGACGCCTTTGAGTAAGCAGGTAGTTGTTAGTCATTAAAATAATACAGCTTATCAGAGGTGTGTCTTATTTTATGTTTGTGTTTTTAATTTGGAAAGTGAAATTTTGCAGTTAGAGATTATTGAATTGCTTCATGCAAATGCAGTGGCCCTCTTTCACTGGAAACTTGAAAAAGCAAAATAGTTTTTGTGTACTGCCTATGACTCCTGTAACCCAGATGGAAGTTTGTTTTCTGGCAATATTACAAGCAAGCCATAAGTATCTAATTCCGCCCATAGTCAGTGCATTCTTTGCAAAGAGAGGAAATGAGTCCACTTCTAAGTAACTCAGTATGCAAACAAATCATAAAATCATAAAAGTGATTGACACCAATTCTAAAAAATGTTGGTCACTATTGTACTTTAAAATCACCCATATCTGTATTTTTTCTTCTTTATTTGAGTAAAAATTTGACCTTTCAAGGAAAATTGTGCTTTTTTTTTTCTTGCTTTCAAATGTGTTCCTCACCTGGAATTAGAGTAATCTTGGTGGACGCTCAGCTTCCCACTTTAAACCTCATTTGGTTTTGAGAAAGAACCATTGAGTGCAATAGAGTATTCCTTATATGCTTCTTTTTGTTTTGACGTAGAGAATGCATGTTCATCTGTGTTAAAAGATCACCTGCATCGAGCAACCTGTTATTGTTAATGATGTGAGCAATCAGACTGGCCACCTTTTGCTTAGGTGCTCAGCGTCCTGTTTTCTTTCATCATGGTCTGTTTTGGGATTGAGAAAGGCTGTTTACAGATGTGAAGATATGAATGAAATTATCTTTGCTAAAGAAAAGTTTTGCTTTTATGCAAAGGCAGCCTTTGGTAAGGTAAGGTAGCCTTAGTCACATATAACTTTATACAATGCAGAATGTACCATCTTGCAATGCAGAATTGTTTATAATTTTTTAAGCTGTCTGACTCTAGTTCTGGGATATTTCTTGAATAGATTGGTTTCCCTTAGCATCTCCTTGCTGTTTATATATAGGACTCTTTTCCTGTCATCTATTGTCATTACATTGTCACATGGTATGACAGTGTGACATTTTTATGTGCACTTCAGATGTCTTAGAGAACCCATTTTATGTGCCAAGTAGGAAGTTTTCATAACAGCGTATCTCTAGTACAAGTAAGGAAAAAAAATAATTAAAAACATTCGCAGATCTTCTTATGAAATAAATTTGCATGACCTCAGTGGAGAGCTGCCAGCTTACACAAGCTCAGTACCTGGCCCATGATAAGCTGCATGTAGCAGTCTTCTTGTTATTAGGGTATTACAGATGAGCTCAACATACATTTGTGATTTCTAATGATATGTACAAATTAGCCCAGGCTTTGGTTTTACTCTTCACATAATCATCACATATCTTTGATTATTAATTCTGAATCTGCCTTGCATTTACAGATAATTTTTATAGCACATTTTCAGAGTGGTAGCTGAGATCAGAACCTGATTTTCAGCTTTAGTCTTCAGCATGTTACGAATATATACATCAAATAGTAAAGTGGAGTTGATTTGAATGCAGGGCTGCAGTATTTGAAAAACTCAGTTGTGGTTTTGGCTTGCAGATGAAATGCA
Source organism: Penelope pileata (assembly GCA_013396635.1). NCBI lineage: Eukaryota > Metazoa > Chordata > Aves > Galliformes > Cracidae > Penelope > Penelope pileata. Next base: position 264,402 of record WBMW01000985.1, read on the forward strand.
TCTGTTTTCTTTTATAAATATTGATATAATATTTTTCCCTTTGAACTTCATTTTATTCCATGCTGTTCATATTCAAGCATCGCTTCTTTCAAAAATGAAGGGCTGCCATCTGTGGCTAATCTGCACTGTGACAGAATTACTTTACTTAATATGGCACCTGGTTTGGCTTTGGTAAGAAACAACACAAACAAGTCGTGCCCCGTGATCCTACCAGAATGAGCTGTGCTTGGGCTGTTTTCTTTTTTCTTTCTCTTCTTTCCTTAAGACACCTGGTTTCTGCATGTTTTTTCATAATGGAAAAATGGTTCTGCCTTATGGTTGTGCATGAAAAGTGTTTTGTTTGAGATTAAGTCCGTTAATGTTGGGAGTCAGGTATTGCAGATAAGTCACGTATATGATACGTTCTTCACAATCATTCATCGACAGAATATTGCTAGGCAGAAGGTTGAATTAATATTTAACCTTTTTCAGATAAGGTAAGTCCAGGGAAAGGACTTGGGAGGAAATACTAAGTTTAAAATATCTCTTGACAGCAAATGATTTTCATCTGAGAAACTATTGGTACAGAGCAGCTATGAAAACTTGGCTGACTGGGCGTTGTCTGGAGAGTAGTGGTTGGTGCAGACTGAGAAGAGTCCCTTTTGACAGTGCCATTGGCTGCCTGAGTGTCAGCCTGTAGCCTTGGATTCATCACCTGGAGATGAAGATTGTAATGGTTGTACTAGCCTTGTAAGAGTACTAAGCTTTTATTTATGGCAGAGTGCTTTTAGGGCTATGAGTGCAAAGTGCTGATGGCTTAACTTTATCTTGTGCAATTATTTAAAGCTGTAGTTATAAATAAACCCAAGTAGCCTGCATCCAAATACTCTCTCTCCCCCCACCTACTTTCTCCCTCTTGTTTTCTCTCTTTCAAAAACACAGTGCAGTTAGAATTTTTGCACTAATGACAAAATATGAGGGTTCAGCATTTAGATCTAAGAACAAACACCAAGAAGGAGAGCAAAAGATCTGTGAGGATCAAAATACAGGATTCTGTTCTGCCCGTTCTTGTTAGAGAAAGCAACCTGAGCTGCTGTTAGTGGAGATGAAAATTAAACTTTTCCTTTTTTAAACATAACCCTTTGTTCCTAAAAATAATTTTAAAAGACTTCATGGTTTTACATGTATCTATAACATGAAAGTCTGTTTTTAAAAGCATGCAGCTAAAGTTTTGCTAAGAACTTTAACACAAAGAGTTTTGTTATTGGTTTGGTAGCAGGGCAGGTTTTTGTTCCTGAGAATCTCTTCCTTTTGCTTTCTGTAGTAGGAATGTGTTGTGGAGGTGAAGGCTGCCTGCACTGGCACTCCTGCCAGAAGTAATATGTGTGAAAACTTGGCCTTGGGGCTACTGGGTACAGCGATCATGGTGAGGAAAATGCCTTTCTTACACCAACCAGATTATATGGCTTGATTGCACTAACAGTGCTCTTGCTTTGGTTAAACCCAGGAGGAGCTTTATAGGACCCAGCTGCATTTGAGGTATGCTCTTCTGTTTAATAAAGGTAATGCACAAGTCAAGAACTAGAGCTTAACAGAGGTTTGGGGGGTTAGGTTATGTAAAGATGTTTATCTGGTTAAACATCCTGAGATTTGGGATATCTCTGATTAGTACCATAGAAGAGAAACAGAAATGATCGAGCCAAAAAAAATACTGCCTTGTGTGCTGTGCAAGGAGATGCTGAGGCTGAGGAGTGCTTCCTTTGGTGGGCTGCCTGGGAGGCAAGCTGCAGGGCACATTTACCCTTCCCCTACCTCATGTGGGACAAGGCACTTGGCAAGGTGGAAAAGAGCACTCTGCTTCAGGAGCAGGAGTACTAAACCAAATATTAAACCAAGTGAAATGTAAGAATGGCTCTGCATTTATTTATTTTAATTGGAAAGACTTATGGGATTCTCGGGGGCACAGAGTAAGGAGGGGCAGAAGGTAGCACTGCTATTTCCTCTTTAAGAAACTATTATAAGATGAAAAGATGAGGAGCTATGGCTAGAGGTAGCTTGGTCATTAAATCAAATGATCAGTGCTAATTGGTACTGTATTTGGATCACTTGCTTGGAAATTAGACTAACTGAAGATCTCTTCAGACCTTATCACCAATAGGCAGAGAGTGCATGATGAGAGTGCGCTCCGAAGTTCTTCAGCTGTTTCCCCTGAAGTAGTGCAGACCCCCACATCATTGCCCTGTGAGCCACAGCAGCTACTGGATTATGGAACCTCCAGAAAATGCAGACTGAAAAAAAATAAGGTTCTCTAGCAATTCCTGTTGTTGTAAAACTATGTAAAATACAGGCCTAAATAAACTCCAAAGCAGGGAGATACTTGTAGCAGAGTTGTCACTAGACCGTGTCTGCTGCTGCTATTTTGCAGAATTATTCTGTGTCACAATCAAACACTAGATCTGTTGTTTTTCTGTTTGTGGTGTTCTTGCTGTGAACATTTGGTTGCTTAATTGCAAAACAATAATTTGTAGCACTTGTGTACGGCCTTTCATTGGTAGATCTCATAAAAGAGCTTATTGAAGAGTGATGCCTGCATCCTTGCTTTCCGGATGAGAAAATCAAGGCCCAGAGATAGGAAATGACATACTTGAAAGTTGTCTGCGTCTGGTATCTGAGTCAGAGCTAGAGGTCTATCTCCAGCCAATGTCTTACTCAGTGTGCCATACTGGAAAGACATAGGTTAGCTCGCTGCTGGCTAACTCTGGTCATATAAAGGCAGATAAAGAAAGGAGATCTCTGCCTGTAATGTGGTTGCATTTTTTTCTGCTTATCAGTGGTGCTGCCCTTGGTCAGATTGAATGAAGCTGCTGTGAAGGACAAGCCAGCCCTGAGAATCTTCTTCTGTCTTTTGTGCCCCGTTGAACCCGATGTGATACAAACCATGTGCAAATTGCTCTCCCAGTAACACCAAGAGCCTGAGAAAGCTGCCTTCATCTCATGTAGGTTCTAGGCTGGTACACATGGGTCTGATCAGGAAAGCGAGTGCTGGGCAGGGAGGCTTTCCTCAAGGTGGTCCTGGCCCCAGAGCTCCAGTGTAGGATCTGCATCCTTATCTGGAGCCTTTTTGTGGGGGCTAACTACAAAGCTAAGCCTTATTAAACGCTTTGCTGCACTCCAGCTGCCAGCTTAAAAACTACTTGGGGAATTAATAGGACTTTGTCCTGCTTGATCTGGTTGATTTTTAAACACCCTAATGTTTTTCCAATTGAAGTCACCTTAGCGTGAAATTTGTAAAAACTTGCACAGTCTTACACTTGCCAAAAAGTTTTAATTCTGTATAATTTATTTGGGTAGTGCACGTGCATCTACAAGTGATGTATCATGCAGCTGAGTTTTGGTTGGAGCATGTTTTTAAGGCAGCAAAGAGCAGTGGGTGAAAAGGACTTTGCTGAGAAGCAGAGAGCTTTACATGCATCGATTTGCTCTTAGTGACCTGTTCTATTTCTTTTCTCATTTCTTTGTCTCACCTTTTCATCTTCAAGGGCTCTGCCATTTATTTTGCTTTAATGTGCTGCAGTCACTTTCTTCCCCATTTCCCTTAATGAAGATGGGTGATAAGGAAGGCAGCAAAGCGATTTGTGACTTCATTGTGCCATCAGCTGCAAGATCATAGCTGTTGATTTGGAAAACAATTTTATCTGGTATTCATCAGAAATGCTAAGAAAAATGAATACAAATAAATTAAGGGAAAACAGTTTAAATATGTAGAATATTTTGAAAGATTTCTCCACTGGTTAAGAGAAACTATTATGTGAGAAGTGCTGTCAAGACAGGTTAATTTTGAAGTGCATGACCTTTTAATTATCTCTTGTATACGAGTCTTTCATTGACTTAAACGTAACATCAAATGCTTTCTAATGTGTGTATAAGCTTATTTCACATCTGAGAGAGCAGTTCCTTCTATTACGAAGAATACCCGTGAGGTTTGTGAAATGAAGCACGTTCAAGAATACGTCAGCTGGCGTAATTCAGTATGCTCTGTGGTACTGCATGCCTTTTGTCTGCTAAATCCCTCAGTTTAAAATCTGACAATAGACATTGATTATATAGCTCCTGTTGAAAGAGGCTACGTTAGAAGGGAGACCGCTTTTAAAAGCGTAAATGGTATTGAGAGATTGTTTAGAAAGTGAGTAGTGAGACCAATACAAAAGGAGACACAGAATATTCTGTGAATGTGGCATATAGTTGACATCGGAATGCATGATGTGGAGCACCTTTATGCCAGAACTGATGCTTCTTGGCTCACCTACAGTTAGCTCTAGCTAAAAAAATATTTATTAAACCAGACAGCTTTTATATGGTGTTGACATTTCTAAGTTTTGGCTTGGGCAACAATGGTGCCTTCCTATGCTTTGTGTCACACTGCAGCAAAGCAGAAATATCCAGGTGGCAATTGAACTTGTCCTGGGTGGAACCACTGAGGAATGGCATGCTGTTCCACATCCCTTTTGTCTGCACAAGAATAGATTGTCTTTTCTTTACATATTTGTAGCTGTGTATATAGATATATTTTAATAGCAGCAGGCAGTCTGATAAAGTTGTAACAGGGAATTTGGATGCTGAAATACGTGGTATGTCTCCACTGGAAAATAATTGCAGTGTTAAGGTGATAACATTTTTGAAGTCAACAAACATGTTTAACAAGGTCTTTATCTTCCTTGGTGGGCTTCAGATAGTATTTTCTCCTCCCTGTTTTCCCCTTTTATTTTTTTACTTCTAAATGTTTGAAGTGAATTTTTGGAGGATGATGGTGAAGATAACGTAGCTAGAAAATAACAAAAGAGATTTTAACTTTTTAACTACTCTGAGAGAAGAGTAAAAAAATATTGAAGTCCCTTTTAGCTGCATTTCCAATTTGCAGCATAGGTTTTATAGGAAAAGAACTGCAGAACTTCAGTGAGAGAATTCACTGTGAGCCTCATTAATAACACTGCCAGTGTGAAATTTGGACTCATCTGTTGTAATTTCTTTTCTTCTTTTTTTAATTTCTTCTGATCCAGGCTTCCACAATGTTAAGAGCATCTTTAGCACCCACGTAAGTATTGCTGAGCTACATTTATAGCTGTAAAGAAACAGGAGGAGGGGTTAGTAAACAGAAGTGCAATGCCTGTGGTCTGCAAACGGGAGTCACTCTGCGTGCTTCCGCTGATCTCCGTGAGCATTGCATGCAAGTGTTGTGTGATCGGTATTTGTCTGTCGGGCAGGTTCAATAACATCCCAATTTCAGCAGGATGTTGCTAATCCAATAAATCTGTCACTCCACACCTGCAAGCTGTTTGCTGTAGTTTCTTTACTGTTTCCACACTGCGCAGTCCTATGGTTGGAATCGGTTTGCTTCTCACAAATCGAGGGAAAAGGGGAATTGTTGAGATGGTTTTTGTGTGCTTCAAGATTGATTTTTTTTTTTTTTTGTGCTTAACTTATTAAATTTTGGCTTATAAATAGAATAGATATGGTGTGTCTGAGATGAGAGATTTGTAAATGTTTTGAAACACTTTCTAGACCCTTCTGTTGTTTACAAGATAATGAAAGGGACAACTATGTATAGCATTTCAAAGTTGGTTTGAAAAGTGGTAGGAGAGGAACATAAGAGTAAAAACATTTAGTGGATTATATTTAAATACTAAAATCAAAGCTTTTAAAGCATTTTTTTATTATTTTTATTTTATTTATTAGTTTTATTTCCATCACAGTGTTAAAACTCAAAATAGCAGGTTAGCACTGGTGCATGGGCAGTGATCCTGCATAAATCTTCAGCCACCATGGTCCAACCAGCAGCCTGTAAAAACCCATTCAGCCCATACCTTTGCCTTGGAGAAGACATTGCTGTGTGCATGAGGGCTTAGAGGTGAAGCTGGAGCTGCAGCTTCTTACTGTGTCTGTGCAAAACCATATGCTAGGAGCCCCAGGCTGCTGCCCTCGAGTCCTTGTGGGCCTTTTTCGTGCCACTAAAAAGCTCAGGTCATCAGCTGGCTAATTTTCAGAGTTTAGTGTCTGCAAATTGTGATGACAAATAAGGTGAAAAAATAAGCCCAAGTTTAAAAAGTTGATTTAAGTCTGTTATTCTAACATTGATAATGGTAATAAAAATAACAAATGTGTGAAAATGTGGAAGCTCTTCTCCTGGAGCAAACTTCCTGTTTTGGCTTTTGGCACTTCTCTAACATCAGATGCACTGAATAAGGAGAGAGTTTGGATGAATGTCAGAATTCAATATATTTCCCGTTTGCATTGTAGAAAGATGCAGGATGTGCCCTTGTTGCCCTCTTTGGACTATGAGAAGCTGAAGAAAGATTTGCTTACAGGGAACGACCGTCTCAAGGCCTTCTTACTGCAGGCTCTGCGCTGGGTGAGTGAGCTGGCCTCTGTGGAAATAAACAGGTCCCTTCTGGAGGGGTCTGGAACTAAAATTCATCTTGTTGGCAAGGTGATTGTTCTGGTGAACAGTTCAGCATTATAGGCAGCTTCTGCCTTTGTCAGTGAAACTTGCTGATGATCTTGAGATGATGAAGAAAGTCCAGGCAATAGGTGTCTGTTTGTGGTAGTGTCTTCCCTGTCTGAGAAAAGCCAGGTAGGAATTCCTGGGATCTTCAGTGGAAGTTATTTCTGTTGTGTTTTCAAGGAAATTGTCGTTTTAGGCAGCATCTTTTTCAACATACTGCACTGTTTCAGATTCGTATAAATACTGTTGTATCAAAGAAATACCTGACTGTAATTGGCAGTTTTGCTTTATAGTGAAGGTATTCTACAGGAGCCTACTGTTTTGGTTAACTTGGATAATTTAATAACATTTTGGAAGAACTAAAGTTGACAACAGGAAGCTTAATTTTCCTGCTGAAAAGGAAGCTGATACTTTCAGCATGACAGGCATGAAAGATGATAATTGTGAAATTCTGGTCAAGCTTCAATGTCTGTTTTCACATTAGAAAAAAAACCCAAACACCTTTTGGGTCTGACCAGTCGTCCCTCTAGCCCTGTACTCTGTCTGAGATATTTTAGAGAAGCACCATATCTGTAGCTTTTAGAAGGTCTTTTTAACTTTATGGGAAGTGATGCTGTATCTTTCATGTATGAGCAGTGATGGCAGCTTCCAAGTAATAGTTCTGTGATGGATCTCTGAGCTGACATTAGATCAATTCATTTCATCTCATTCCCTTAGATCACCTAGGCTGAATTTCTTCTCCCTGTGAGAAAAGACTTAATTTTCGACTATGAGGTGTCAGCAGCTCCAAAATCTTCAGTGCTCATCAATTCACGTTACCATTTATGTGTTTATTTGACTGGTTTATTCATGTTTTTATTTATTTTAGCGCTTGACAACATCATATCCTGGAGAACAGAGAGATACTGTCCTGCAGGCCTACGTCAGTAACGACCTCCTGGATTGCCACAGCAAGTGTCAGGTCAGCTGGAATAGTCTTCCTCCACCTTTTATGTGATATTGCTGATTTGTTTCTGCAAAGTGCTGATCAGAAAGGGGTTTTTTGCCCTCTGGAGAGGGAGGAGAAACATTGTACTGCCAAAATTGTGTGTTGTGTTTAACTCCTGCATCCTAGTCTTTAAACATGATGGCCAAGCTTTGTGTTACAAGAGTTCTCAATTTAGGTTGTCTCAGCATACAGTCCTTATAGATAAGGAGAAGTTTGTTACCTCTCGGTGCTTTCTGTCAGTGAGTCAAGCAGGAGCCTACTGAATCTGTGCTTCGCAGTCATCTCTTGCTAAGGAGATGCTATGTCTCTTCTTGAGTGCTTGTGTGTTGTTAGATAATACACTGATTCACTCACATTTCACTGATGTAGGATAAGAGCTGAATTAGCACTTCAGTCTTAGTACCTGTGTAGAATATCTGATTATGCACATATTCAACAGTATTTTAATGAATTTGGAATAGTTTGTGAGCTTGCTTTAGGCAGTAGCTGATGGTTGATTCATTCACTGATAATCCAATACTGTTGCTAACAAAGTGAAACAGTTCTTTCATTTGTAAAGGTTCATTTTATGTAGACTTGAGTTCCCCAGTTGTTAGAGGTAGTGGGCTTTCTCACTGTGTTGTCATTGCAACAGTAACTTGTACTGTTAGAAAAGTTAAAGGATTAACAAATCAGTGATCAGATTTTCCTCCCTGCAAATTTCTGTAGGAGGAAAGTTATGCATAGATAATGCACGCTATTTTTATTCTGTTTTACTTCTGGCATTTTGATGTTCTTGGTAAGTTCCTGAGCTGCTTTCCCACACTCCTAGTTGTCAAACAACAGCATTCATATTCAGCTGACATTAACATTTAGTCAGTGACCAAAAAACCCTGCTAATTTTGTTGATTAACGTTAAATGTGCTAATTTTAGATTTCCTTTTTACCAGTGCTGGTTCATTATAATTCTTATCCTACACCATGGAGCTCTAACAGATTGAGCTGAGCAGCTGTACTCTGCTTGTTTGTTCGTTTTCTGTCTCTCTTGCAGCCTCCCACCAACCCTGCACCGAAATAAAACCAAAGGAAGTGGAAAATTCCAGATCATATTGACGATTTTTAAGATATCAGTATGCAGTCTGTGCTTGTGTGCTGTGAAAATTTACTGAAGCTTATAAAGTGTTATAGAAGACTAAATTTGTTTTTTCTTGCTTTGGTGAGCTATTATTAATGTTTGTTCTCTTTTTTCAGAAAAGTGTCCTTAAATTATTGCAGTCTAAGAGTGAGGTAGTCAGACAGTATATGGCAAGGCTCATCAATGCTTTTGCTTCATTGGCAGAAGGTAAGAGATCGACTGCAAAAAAAAAAAAGCTTTTTTCATATAGTGCTGATTCATAGATGCTTCACGAGTACATGTCACTGTGGGAATTTAGAGCCTTATTGGCACCCTTTTTCTAGGGATTCTCTGTCTTTTGTTACATGCATTCAAGAGTTTTTCAGTATCTGGAAAGTTTTCCTTTTGACATTGTATATGCTCCATTGCTGTCTTATGATGGTTTGTGGTCTATGCAGGAGCTTGCACAGGTGACGTCTTTAGTCTTCAGCCTCCTTAAGAGGGTTTAAAAAATGGGGAGGGGGGAGGAAAGGGAATATTCCCCACTAATTAAAATTCTTGTAGGCAGACTTGCTACCGGGCTGCACAATGGTAGGTAGTGCCACTGCTCTTGCATCTTCTTCCTCTTCACCTGAATAAATCTTTGTTTGTCACTGCTACCTCTTTGGTTGCATAACACAGCTGTGTGTCTCTGCCTGTCCCAAAGTAGCCCTTGGTTCGGTGTTAACTATTGCTAGGAGCTGAAATCCCCAACTGGGCAGTTGGGGACCTCTAATTCTCGGAGTGGGTGGAGTGTAGCTGGTCAGCTAGACAACTCATTTGTGCAGGTTTGTTTGGGTTTTGGCACCAGACTGTGTCTCCTCAGGAAAAAAACTGAGGTCAATCCAGCTTACTCTTCCAAGGAGAAGAAACTTCTCTGTCATACGTTGATATCTCAGCATCTGTTCTTTCATCGCTCTTTGCACCAGGTCGTCTCTACCTTTCTCAGAACCCAATGTTGCTGCAAATGCTGGAGGAGAGACTGAAAGCTGAGGACAAGGATTCCCTTACATGGGAGAATGTTCTGGGGGCTTTGCAGAAATTCAGCCTCAGGTGATGAAAGCACAGCACGCAGTGGTGACAGCAGGAGAGGAAATGCAGGCTAAGTTAGGCTCTGTTCAGGGAGGAAAGAAGAGCGCTTGATTTTCCCGTAACAGTCATCAGACCCTCTGGTGACTGATGAAAGCAATGTCATTTGTTACGGAGGATAACTCAGTTTTGCTGACTGAATTAACCTGACTTCCTACCGGCTGTCAAGCCTCAAGTAAATGTACATCTCCTGCCGTAGCTCTGTGTGCTTTTATATCTATTCCTTAATTGAGCAACTGAAGTGAATGTCTTTATGTAGAGAGTTCTAAAGATCCCACACAGGAGAAAAAAAAAAAAAAAAAGCTGTCTTACATTACCATGCATAACATTTTCATTATCCTTTCTGCAAACATTTTTCAGGGTCTTCATCCTCATACTGTTAATCCTTTTTCCTGCAGCTGTCTATGCATGGGCTGTGCTGGTCCATACTTTTGCATTAGCAGTCCGACTCAAATGCCCATTGCAAAAGAAATATCATGCAAATGCAGTAAAGTGCATGATGTTACTCTCATTTATCAAGTAAATATTACCTAAGACCTCTGTTTTTCACAGCAATCAGGAGGAATATTCATCTCTGAATAGCTAACTAAATGTAGATAGGTGTGCTTAGCTCTTGTTTTCAATCACACTACTTCTAAACAAAGACTGCAAGTTGTGTTGTTTTGTTTCATTTGTATATTATTGTTGTTATTGTTTGTTTGGACTTGATGAGGAATGAGAGCTGCTTTTGGATTTGCCTCGTTTAGATCTCCAGTAGATGAAACACATGTAAATGTGCTTTGTATGAGGTTATGCACTGCTTCCTGACATAATAACTTATACCTATTTGAGATGAAAGAGAATAACTCTTCATACCTGCTGCTTGAAATCTTAAATCAGTCTCAGAGAAAATGTTTTTTCCATGAAAGTGATGTTTGATAGTGCAGATGAATTTTAATTTAGCAACATTTTGGTGAAATAATTTACTGAAAAATTCAAAGCTTTTTTCTTTCCAAAGTATAACAGTTAGCTTTTAGAAGGTTAATGCCGGATTATTGGTGTGAGGGACTTTGTTGTTGTTAATGTGAGGTCAAATGCTCTCTTGTTTTACTGTTTTGCTAACTTGTAGTTTATTTTTTGTTGGCAAGCTAGCGTGTGGCAGGTAGATGAAGTAGTATTTAATGTGTCCATATTAGTCGTAAATGTATTCAAAAGCTATTTATGTTGTGATTTGTTTTCTTGTGTATGGGTGTTGTTTTTTAATCCTAGGCGTGCACTGCAGTCGGCGATGATCAAGGATGGGCTCATTTTCTGGCTGGCTGATGTTCTAGCAGACACAGATAGCCTGTCTGATTACACACTGGAGTATTCTGTGGCCTTGTTCATGAATCTTTGTTTGAGGAGTGCAGGTATGTTACATTTTTAATTACAGTTTTATTCTAAGAAATTAATAGGGAAGATCCTGAAACCTTTTGTGAATATTCCTGGGTTCATTCAAATGGCTGTAATCAGTAGCAGAAACTCACATAACCGGTGATATTTGGGTGTCATAACTGGTACTTTTGAGCATATCTCTCCCAAGAATCCTAACCTATGGAGGTTAACTTGACCAAAATCTGAAGAATTAAGGGATCAGTTAATCAATGGAACTCTCCAAGATTTTGTTCTTCTTTTTAGATGAGGATGTGGAGATTGACATTCTTACATTCCAGGTCCACTCTTCAAATGGCACTTTATACTTGTGTCAGAGGTCTGTTTAAATAAAAGAAAGTCAGAACTGACTTGATAGCAATGGCAAGGAGCTTACCCTTCAGCATGTGGAGTGAAATACTTGCATGCTACACTTCAATAATGCAGAGATTCCACCCAAAAAAATAATGTGCTTGTCTATGCCCAAGAAACTTTTAAAAAGCTGAAAGTTAGTTTCCTTTTGAAACAGAATGTAAAAGTGGCTGCTTGACATAAGCAGAGTAACACCCGTGTTAAATTCCTTTGTGTTGCATCCTCTCCAAGATGGCGGTTGTATAAATCTGAAGTAACTCCACTGATTTCAGCTCAGTTATGTTGAGCAGTATTTGGAAAGAACAAGGAGTATTGCTTTGTGTAAATTAATTGTATTTAATACTGATTTTAATAAATAATTAAGAAGGTTTCTCTGATCTGTATTTTTTCAAGCATGCTTATGTTTTCTCACTTTGCAGGAAAGAAAATGTGTGCGAGGATTGCAAACCGTGTACTCAAAGTTCTCTCTGATCTTCTCGGCCATGAGAATCATGAGGTACTTGTGCAGCAAGCTTTGGGTTAAGGAAAAGACCCTCATGTAATTAAGCTGCTTGAAATTTTCCTAGAATTCACAATTAGTTAATTTGATTTTGTTGGACACTGATCTTTCTAGACGTAATTACATCTTCCTTTAACAGATACTGATAGCCAGAAATGAAAGTCTCGTAGGTTCCTTGTTATCATGCAATCTGTGTGCATTCTTGGTTGCTGTTTCTGATGCTGTTTAAATGTCATAGCAAATCTTCTCGAGCTCAACTACTTCGTGAGCTGAACAATGTGTGGTGCAAGACATTGTGCAAAATGTCAGGCAGGAAAAAGCGGATCTGCTGCAGTTTAAGGCATGGTATAAGAAAATAGTGACATTCAAGCCTTAATATATTTTTGTCTACCACTTTGTTTGACCTGCCACTTCCATTCTGTGGTTCAAGTTTCTTTTCTTTCTCCAGACCTACTTGCATCCTAGATGCTAAACTGACCTCAGAGGAAAGTGCTAAAAGTGATAATTTATTTCTACCTTTTTTTTTTCAACTCATCACTGATAAAAATTTGTATTTTAGTTAAACCATTGCTTCAGCTCTCTCTGCAGAGAAGCACTTCTTTTAACAATGGAGTAGAATTCAAGGGAGGAGAAAATGCAGACAAATATATTACAAAATCATAGGGAGCCAGAATTTTTACCAGGATACTCTAGATTGATTCCTTTGTGATAGTGCAAAGTGTTTTGGGACATCTAGTTAAAACAAAATATAAACTCTGGGTTTGCGTGTTTATACCCAGTGATTGAATCATCTTGGTTTTTTGTTGTTGTTCATCACTTAAACTGGAAATAGCAAGTTAGTTTCAGTGAAGTGTTAGCTCCAGGTTTTATAAATTCATTAGAGGATATAGATCAGTTCTTTACTGGCACTGTTTTAATTAAGATGAAACTTGTCATGCCTTTATTGAACTGTTCCGCTAGCTTAGTTTTTATCAATGAGTTAATATGATACCTGCTAAAACAAAATAACATCCCAGTCCCCAGACTGGAGTGTTTAGAAAACACTGTGATACTGTTGAAGTCTGTGCCGTAAAATGACCTTGAAATTTCTCTTAGAGTGCGTTCTTACGACCTAGTTTGCACCAGTGCAACTGATAGGAGTTTTGTTATTTAAGTCAAAGGTAGAAGCTGTTGGGTTCCTGGAGAGCTTTTAGACAAGCTGTGGAATCCTTGTGTAAATGCCATCACTTGTCTTTCCTTGCTTTCTCTGCTCACAACCTAGCTCATCTAATCCTCTTTGCAAGGTATAAGCAGAGGATGACTGGAGATCTTGGTGCTCCAGCAGTAACTGGCTGACACAACCAGTCACATGAGTGCTAGTAAAATTAGTTAGACAGATCTGCTGGTTTTCACTAACCATATTACCAAGGTTTATTTGCCTCTGCTGAGGGACAGGGACAGGCAGCAGATGTTTTACACTGCTACAGCTTTTGTCATCCTGCTTAAGGCTACAGCACTTGAAGCCTGTCTGTGTTTGTGCTGACAGAGTCTTGTCCCAGTTTTTTGTCCTTTCCTATTTTTTGTGCTGTCACAGTGCTTGTCAGAAACTAACCTGATTTTTCTACTTTCCTCTCTTTTTTCCTGTCTTTCTTTTTTTTTTTTTTTCCTTCCCTGGCAGTGGGCTAGGTCGACTTGCAAGAATGCATTTTCAAAAGGGGAGCAGGGAAAATCAAAACACAGCCATACTGGTTTAGATCAACTGTATCACAGTGTACTTGCAGACTTTAAAAAAAGAAAGAAAGAAAGAAAGAAAAGAAAATCACTGCTTACCAAGTGGGAATTTTTGCAAGTGTAGGCTAACTTGATTATATTCTCTAAACATAATTGTTCTGTTCCTTCACTCTTAAATTTTGGTTATAGTCTACTTGGCTGAATGTCAGAGTTTTTCTTAGTGGTCCATCTACTGGCCAATATTTCTTCTTCTTAGATACAGCCATATGTGAATGGAGCACTGTATAGCATTCTTGCTATCCCTTCGGTCCGAGAAGAAGCCAAAGCAATGGTAAGCAGCACTGCTTTTTATAGCAGTACTTTTATAGGACAAAGATCAACTTATATGCTGAAGACAGCACACATATGGCTACATGTTGGGTGGTGTGCAGCAGAACTGTGAGATAGGAGGCATAGCATTTTGAGGAGGGAATCCACAGGAGGCCCTCCACCTTTGATATACAAGCAGGCATAAATATATTGAATGTTTTTGCCGTGTTTGCTGGTCTTTTTCCAGAGGTGAAGTCGCAATGGTGCAAAGAATTCTTTCTAGATTATCAATTCAAGGTTTATTTTAGAGCAGCCTTGTCCATGTAGCATTTCTTAGACTGGATGTAGCCCAGATGTTTCCATCTGACCTGCTATTTCCTCCCCTTAGTTAACTTGTTCTGCACCAGTGAATAGCCGCTAAGAGGATGAGCTCTTCTTGCTGCTTTGTTTCCTGCCTGGTCTAGACATGGTTAGCTAGGGAAAGCAGCAGGAGGAAGGTTTTCACAGAACTAGGAGTTGATCTCCTGTGAAAGTTAGTCTAATAGTAACAAATGTGTTTTGATTTGAGTTGAGAAGCTGCTCCGGGGATGATAGCAGTGTATCTTTGTATCTTAAGGACTAACCTAGAGAGTTAGACAGACATACCTGTTGTCAGATGTTTTACCTAAAGGAGCACAGGTGATTGAATGTCATCTTAAATGATTAAAGGCACAACATCAAGCCTATAAGGACCACAAAGAAAGAAACTGAGTTTAGGAGAAGGTCAGGGTTGCTCCTGCTTTTTATTCTTCTTCTCTGCACTTTGCACAGTTGTCTCTGTGAATGCAAATTTGCCCTTTTCTGTTGACTGCTGTGTTGACTGCTGATTTGAGAAGGCGGAAGCAGGGAATCTATTAAAAATTGCTGCTCATCATGGATGCTTTCATATTTAAATCTAGAAGCAATCTAGATAGTGTATGTCTTTTCTTTGGGAAGTGTGTGGACAAAAACAAATTCTAAGAGCTGGGCACAGTGGTTTGTTTGACACTGCCTGTATTTTTTACCATCAAAACAATGACATTTTAGCTGACAGAACTGTCACTGTGGTCACGAGAAATACTAATCTTACAATGTTTTCCACTCCATCCAGGGAATGGAAGAAATTTTACGCTGCTTTCTGAAGGAAGGAAATGCAGAGATGATCCGACAGATTGAATTTATTATCAAGCAGCTCAATTCAGGTCAGAGGAACAAATGCAGCTATCTGAGCTGTAAATCTTTCAGAAAAGCTATAAGAAGGCTCATGTTTTTGTTTGGCATTGAAACTCTCACAGAGTGACAGTTGTGTGATGGTCGGAGAGAGGGTGAATAGTGAATGACAGGGTTTGATACATTTTAAAACTGTCTTTTGTGTTAAAAGTATCAAGAAGAAATAAAAGGCCATGTAGATCTCAATCCTAGAGTTTTGGGACTATAAACAAGATGACCTTGGCTGTTTTTTTTTTCATGCCAGTGGCCTCACAGAGATTTCTAGGGACTGGTGTCTACTGGAAAAATAAGCAGGTGGTACAATTTGTAAAGTAGGGTTTTGTGACTGTGTCTGTCTGCTCATCTCTCTCTCTGTAGAGGAGTGTAGCTCTGCAATCTGAAATGGCTCTGTCTGAGCAGGGGGCTGGGACCATCTGTTTTGGAGTCTGTGTTATTTGGTCCCAGGAGTCATAGAAGCTGTGGTAATACAAAGTATGAGGAGGTGGAATATGTGTTGTGTTTTCTGTTTCATGTGGCTGGAAGGAACGCTGAGGAAAGAGAAAGTAAATGATGAAAAAGAGATGAACTCTGATGAAATCTTTCTTTACAGTGGAACTAGAATAGGTCTGACTGCTTTCTTCTGGAAAAAGTAGAAAATAACATATCTTTGGTCCTAGCTTGCATAGGAACAAATAGAATATTTAAGCACTATATTGCTACTGTGCAGTTCACCAAGGTTACACAGTCACTCCTTTCCTACCTGTGAAAATGGCATTTTTAAGAGGGTATGTCAGATTGGTGAGAGAAAGTTGAGTGTACAGGTTTCCAGGATAGACCTGAATGCTTTGTTCTCAGGAAGTCAGTTTGTCCATGCAATTGTTGTTATCAGTGTCATTACTGATGGTTTGTTTGCTTCTGGTTTGTTGGGTTTTTTTACTGTGTTTTGCGATTCTATATTCCACCATATTGCACAAAAGCTACAGTAGGTATTCTGTGCGAGTCTATCTTTTTATTTGCAAATAAAATTACATTTGTAATGAAGTGCTCGTAGAGAGAAGTGGAATCTTTTATTAAAAGGTAGTTGAAAAATAGAAAAACTTGCAAGCACACTCTTTCATTCACAAGTCTTGTCAGTAAATACACCTCGGCGTCGTAGTGGGATTTGAGAGAAAAGAACTGTTCCAGAGTGTTTCTGTTTCTGCCTTTTTTTTCCTGGATATGAACTGATTTTTAATATGCTTTGTAGGGACAAATAATTCCAATAGATGTCCTGAAAAGAATGGCATATCTATATGAGAAGCAAGCTAAATCTTACTGTTCCAAAAGAGGGACAATAACTAGAGATTCTGCTAAGTTGGACTTGTGCTCTTACACAATTTCATTTTTCTTCTTTCTAGAAGAGCCATTAAATGATAATATTGTGTCTGATGATGAAGAGGAAGAAGAGGATGTGGAAGTAAGGATGAACGCCCTCTGGGACTCTTTGGAAAAATCCTTAGTCCTCTGGACAAAAAGTATTTCTATGAATAAGCCAGACCTTGTTTATTCCATCGAGGTTATGCTTGTTTGGTTTGTGTTTTTTTTTTTTACACTTTTATTTAATTACCAAGGTATATTAACAAGAAAAATTGATCTACTTCCATTAGTTTTTCCCCTCTTGAAGTCCTAATCTTTTATTTTGATACATCTCCACCTCTGTGATAAACAAAGCATTACAGCTGAAATAAGTAAAGAGTTAGTGATCTCTACTAAACATTCTTATATTATAAATATTACTGGAGAGCATTTTTACTGAAAATCGAATTTATAGACAAAAAGTAAGTTTCTGTCTTGAGCCAAGGAGGATTATCACACCTGTGAAATTCAGTAAGCCTGTTGTGTCTGTATTTGCTAGCTTGTTGCACATTAATGCTTAAGAACAGTGACAACCCTGTTACACTCTGAAGATTGCCCTGCTGCTTCAGGTTGACTGAGCATTTTTCAAGTGCACTTTGATCCTGTTACATTGTGAAAACAGAGAAAAATGTAAATATTTCCTTTACATAAGGTGTGGTGTGCTCTCAGCCAGCACGGAGGGTAACACCTTGTAGGATCCAGGCTGTGCAGGGCAATGTCCAGAAAAGTTTTGTATTTTTTTTGCATTATTTGGCTTGTTTTGTGTTGTGGCATAACAGATTGTTGAGAAGCCTATAGAGTGAACACAAGATCACATTGTCCTGGTGCCTTTCCCTGATTTTAGAGCTATGTGGAATTTTAGTCAACAGTCAGTTCTTCTGAATGGATTTGATGACCTGTGCTTTCTAATTGTTTCACTTCTTGCAGTTCTGAAGTGATCTTTCCTCCAACCCAAAATCAATGCTCGATGTGCAGATGATCTTTCCAGGAATTAATGTTAAAACTTCCCTTTGTTCAGTATACTGCTTAACACCCTTTAACTGATGTTCCGAGGCTTTGAGTGTCTTAAGTGTTCTGCAAGGATCCAAGGTTGTGGTATTTTCCCACAAATGCTAGTATATTTATTTGAAGGCTGCTGTGATGTGTTGTGAAAGCACAGAGATAAGCAGATCCTTCATGAAAGCCGTGGCTTTAGACTGTGTGACAGTGTTGGACATTTCATTGATTTTTTTTTTTAATTTATTTTTTCTGCTGCTCTTGGGAATGAAAAGATCTCCCGTGTTCAGCCATGTCCCCTAGACAAGGTGCTGCTGCTCACAGTCCCAGCCAAGGCTCTAGGTCAAATCAATTTGAAATGCATTTTTACCACTGAACCCTCATGTGATTATAACAGCCTTCGGTCACTCCTTATTTTACTCAAAAATAACAATAGGCTTTTGAAACAAAGAAGTGCCCAATTTCAGTTTTGCATTAGCTTTCCCATTGTGTTAAGGGGAAAAAGAAAAACTCCAGGCAATTTTACAACTGCTTCTAATGTAATGTTGATTGTGGCAAGTTCTACAATCCTTACTGCTGCTGGGAACTATAGTTCTGGTCTGTTGCATGTAGGCCTGGTCTACTAGTCTTTAAGTTCAGCAAATACGTACAAACAGTGTGGCAGCAAAAGACTATACGAAACTCATAACTTTTTTGCTTTCTTAACTAAGCAAAGATTTGTTGATTCGCTGCCTCTGTGCTTGAGGCCCTTTTGTATTTTGGAAATGCTGAATTATTGGTGTTTGGGGCTCTGTGATAACATCTGGTATTGTGATCTGGCAGCAGAAAGTTTTGGAAGACTTTGTCAGAAGTCTTGATGTAATGCTTAAAAACTGCTGCAGACAATGTATGTCAATATATGCCTTATATTGAAAATTTAGTGACGCATTCAGACTGCCTGCTGATATTATAATACGTTGCTTATATACTTAGTACCAATTTTCATCCCTTCACAACTTAAGAAACAACAAAATGAGTCTTTTATGCAAACTCTTAATTTGCAGTTCTTAGCTCTGCTTTGATTGTATCCAAGAGCATGCAAAGAGCCTCCATGCTGTTACTGTTACCTTTCATGACTTGTTTGTTTTGTTTGGTTGGGTTTTTTTCTTTGTCTGTGTTTAATTTAGTGTTGTTAAATTCTCTTTTGGCTTTGAACAGATCTTGTGGTAATGACTGCTTTATCCGAAACTCTGCCACCAAGGTGTGGTTGAATCTGTTGGAAGATAAGTCTGGGGTCAGAACATATGTGCAAAATGACTATGTGTATAGTGTTATTCAGAAGAAAATTGACTTTAGGGTTTGTCTGCTGAGCTTTAAATTAACTAGTGGTGAGCTCAGGATGTTCTGTCTTCCAGAGTATGTGCCCACCTTCCTGATGTTGGCCATCTGGGGTGCGTTGACAGCCACGGTTACAATGCATCTCTTCTGGTGCTCAGTATTCCTTTGAATGTTTTTTTAAATACCAACTTGTTTTATGTTTAATGTTTAATCTTTAATTATTTTTTTTATTTGACTTGGACCTTCTTCAAAAGCTGCATGTAAAAGTAAATATGTGATGATATAGCTGTAGGTCAAAGTTAAATTACAAGCTTGAGATGTAACAGATAACTCCACAGTGACCAAACGCCCTGTGATCCCACCATCACTTAGCACCTGGCAATAAAATCAGTAAACTGCAGTGTGAAAATACACTTCACATGAAGAGTACATCAAAGGACAAGGAGCTCGATCACAGACCTAAGCAAGACTTCAAACCATTATGTTAAAGGACTTTGTTGCCAGTGTCTGCTGCAGTGGTGAACAGGGCAGCAATTGTGTTATTTCAGTGTTGGAACAGGTTGTGTTTATGTCTGTATGTCTGTACTATGTGACTAAATTGGCTATATGACTAGATCTATCAAAACAAAAACTGCCAACTTCATACCAGCTGCATGTTGAAGCATTGCATCTCTTCAGACTGGCATGTGGTGTCTTACAAAAATACTGAAATATTTTTGAGCCTTTATTAGGTCAAGGAATAATTATTTGAGGCTGGAAATTTGAAGGAGAAGAACTTTTGAAACGCAGGCTGTGCTTTCTGGTGAAGGATTTGTGGAGAAGTGGGGATATTTCTTCTCTCAAGATTCTCTAGTTTCTGGTTATATCAAAAACTTAGGTGCACTTGTCTCTAGATGTCTGCTTTTTTGTTGTAGAAATTGACTGCACATTACAATTTACATGGTAGTATTAACACTCGTTTGTAGGTATTATATAAGTGACTGCTGAAGTGAGAACTAAATCTGAAATGAAAACTTCCTTGGAACCTGGGCTCAAATAATGTGCACGTTGCTGTTGCAGGAGGACCATGACATCATGGAAGCTGACCTGGACAAAGACGAGATTTTACAACCTCAGCTGGGAGAGCTTGCAGGGGAGAAGCTGTTGACAACTGAATACTTGGGAGTGAGTACCACTTAGTACAATCCTGAAATAAATAAATTTGCTGGATTAAGTGTTTCATTGCCTTCTAACATCTTTGTTTCTTCAATCTGTTGTTTTAAAGGCCAGGTTCACGCCTGTTTTAAAGGCAGTCCGCACCTTTCACTGCTTTTCTTAGCTGTAGTTCAGAAGTACAGTAAGTTTGAGAAAGGTAGTAGGGAGGTCGTCAGGCTGTGCCTTAATAAGAAGCTAAAGGCAGCCTTGGGGTTCTAGTGCTAAATCAGTGACTCTGTGGCACACAATGCAAAGTGTTGAGCAAGTTAAAGCTGGAACACTGCTGATATCTGAGATTTTTGGGGGGTTGTGGGAAGGGAGTTGAAAAATTAACTGTTCCCTCAGACTTTCTGCCAGATCAAGTATTGCATGTATTACCTGAAGCTTTTTTGCTTGATGGCTTTTTGATGCTTGAAGTTGTCATGAATGTCGTTTATAATGCTGTGACTAATTTGAGTTAAATTTGATGCAGTGTTTCTATAGAATTTTTTTCAGTGGCTCTGGTTGCCTGTCTTTCCACTGCCTTCTCTTTGTTTTTCCATTTCTCTTTTTCCCATTTCTTTGTTACCTGTGTATCAGATAATGACTCATACTCCAAAAACCAAGAAGAAACAGTTTCCTGGTGTCCATCAGAGTATAGACGAGCCTCTCCAGAGACCTGTGACGCCAGGTTATCACAGAGCTGTATACCCAATGTAAGTCTGAGCACAAGACAGAGTTGGATTTTTTTTTAAAACATCTTAAAAAGCGAACAAATGAAAAACCTCACCTCCAAATAAATAAAATCTCCATACTTGAAAGTGCATTGCCATTGTCATTCTTTGAAGATCACTTCAAAATAGAAAGGAGAATACTGTAGGCAGAGAAAGGTCCATTGGCTGAGATCACATAATTTAAGTAGTTGAACAAATGTTTACTGATCAATTTGATTTAAAGTTGCATTATATCCTTTGTGTTCATAATCCTTTCTTCTTCTTGCAATATGCTCTATTTGTAACTTGCTTGGAGTTTGCAAAATGCCTGAGATCTTCCATGTTATAAGCAAGGAAGTATATTACTCTAGGGAGATACACTACCCACCCATAAAAGAACATATTAAAAAGAAAATGGAAAAGACAAAAATGTTAGTATATCAGATTTTCCTTTGAAAAAATACATTTTCTAGTGGGAGGGTCTGTGATAGCTTGCTGTCTGTTGCTGTTTTGCATTCTGTTAGATCAAATATATTGTAATACAATATCTGAAAGAAATCTTAATCTTTTACTTTCCAAGATGAGACTTCTCCTTTTCACTGTCCTGACTAAGGAAGTAAAATGCCAATAAGATCTCAAATTTAAATAATTTTTTAATTTGTTGCATACAGTTTTGGATTTGATCAAATCTGGGTAACTATGATGCATGCAGCAGTTTATCATGAGGATTTAATATTTTCATTTCTGTTGATGCCTACTTAAGCTGAGACACTGTGAGTCACTCTAACAATTGTAGGTAATAGTACTCAAAAGTCACGCTGTCAGTACAGTTAAGTACCTAAAAATGAAGGGGTAACCTGAAATAAAAGTGTCACAAAGTTAAAAGGGAGAAGTGGTTCTTAAAAGATTGTATCAACTCGGAGTTCTGAAGACTATCCCATGTCATTCCCCTGCTGCTCTTTGCTTCCTCGTTCGCGTTTTCAATTTCTTAAAACACATTTCTTCCACATTTTAGGATGGAAGATCCATACAGACAACAGAGTGCTGATGTAGGCTGTAGTTACACGTGTAGTTGAATCTGACTTAAGCTTACTGTTGTGGATGGGGAGTGATTCCAGCTTTATCCTGCCCATGCTTATTCCCACCCACTATCTTGCACTGGCATTCAAACAAGCAAGTGATCTGACTTGGAGCCCTCCTGATTCACTAGAAACACTTTTTTCAGCCAATGTGGGATGGGTTTTTTTTGGGCAGCAGTACAATTCGTATGGAATTGTATTGATTGGTGTAACCATGGCCTCAGAATGGACAAGTGTAGCATATGAGATCCAGGGATGAAAAAAGCCCTGAGAACGTCTCTTTATGTAATGATAAAGTAGATGAAATACACACTTCCAAGGCAGAAGGAGAACCTTTGGATATGCCAGGACAGAATTTGTCTTGCCCAGTCTGTTTTTTCTTCTTGACTGCTAGCCTGGAAAGAATGACTTCTGTTTGAGTATGGAGCCTACTTCTGCCTGGTGTAACCTGAATGCAGATTTGGAATTTGCATCCTTTCTCAACTTTTGCACCATCTTAATGTCCACAGCTTTTGCAAGCCCTCCCGCTGTTTGTAAAGTGTGTGTGTGCGTGAAGAAAACAGCATCTAATTTATATAAACTTATATTAGTGGCATAGAGATAACCTAATCCCTTTTCTCTAGTTGTGCAAAACAGTTGTGTGCCTTAAAAATCTAAACTGGCGAATACATGACTAACTATACAGCCCCACATCATTGTGGGGCCAGTGTTCAAGGTCCCACTTATCCTGTATGGTATTTTTCCCGTGGAGGACTGGAAGACCTGGGCTCATTCTATGGCATCAGCTGTTAAGGTAGCCTACCTAATATTTAGTATGTTTAGAAAGTATTAGAAAGTATTTTTCAAAATTAAGTCTTAGTTACCACTGGAGTCTTTTAAGCATTACATTCCTGCTTTAGAAGTGGAGAGGAAAACAAGCACTTGAAGTGACTTTCCAATGGGAAGCAAGAAAAACAATGCCCTAACAGGAGAAATAGTTTTTATTTCCTGGCGCGATGTAGTGCACTGCAATTTATGTGCCAGAAATAATCTCTAGAAATGATGAAACGCGTCGTTTTACCACCATCTACCCAGGTAATGTTTGCTTAGCAGAATCCTGGGATTACCTGAGTGACGCTGGAGCTGTGTTATGTCAAGACTTGCATCTCCTCATGAACAGCTCATCAGCCTGTTCCTCTGCAGTGCAGCTTCAGGTCTCTGCTAGGCACAGAATAAAGCCACCTTTCTCTACATAGTGGTTCTGGTAGCCTTGGGTCTGAGAGAAGTGTTTCTTGGCGTGAAGCAGTCTTTACAGATTGCATCACTGTGTAAACTAGAGAGGAAAGATGTAATCAACACAAGTCTAACATCGGAAAAATATGTGGAAATTCGTTTCCTTCCTGCTTTTGCTGAGTGGTAGAAGTAACATGAGTACAACAAACATGGATGTGTGGTGCTTCCACGTTTGAAGTGGGAAGCAGGAGATACCACATTGAATTAGAAGTTTGTGTTTTATATTTAATTTCTGTGTGCAGGAAAACTGCAGGAAATGGACATGCTTGAAGTGAATTTTGCAACAGAAAAGGATGCCCTTGGATGGCTTTATGCCTTTCTAATTCTAGCAAGAATTCATTTACTAAAATGAGGAAATACTCTGTTAGGAAGCCTTGCAAGAGGAAGACAATACAAGTAACGAAATCTTAGCTGCCTTGACTTGAAAGCAGTATCTGAAGTGGATATATTTCACATTTGAAATGGTTTAAGTGGATGTGTTCCCAGCAGATGAAACAGTATGAAAAATGTCAGCCTCCCTGCTCTCTTATATAGCACATTTACTTAGGAACAATCCAGGACAATTAATCTGAATTATCTGAAATTTTTGAGTCTCAGAAAATAAAATGCTTGAAAAATTAGTGTGAATGCTTGCATTCAGAATTGAAGTGAGTGTGACTTGCTTGAAGTTCTTCAGGTGAGACTTGATGCGACACATTCCGTTCTAAAACATGATGAAAGAGGAAGCATCTCTGAGTCATTGGTTAATACCTCCAAAAAGAACGGGGGGATTTCTGGTGCTGAATAGGAGTATTCACACAGAAAATTAATGCAGAAGAGCTACCACACATGAAGCCACTATTCCATGCTAATTTTTCTCTGCCTTCCCAGCACAGACAAGTCTCTAGTTATTTCAGATGAATTGTCATGGGATCCCTGCATGGACAAGCTCTTGCTGTGTGGGGGAGCCAGGAAATACTGGAAGGCTGCTTTTTTCCTTTCCCTCCTCTTTAAAGACTCTCTGCTGAGATCACTCAGGAGGGACTGAGCTACTTAATATTCTGCTAGCTGGTTCCTTAGAAACCGATTTAACTGTGAAATTATTAACTGCCTCTTTGGAATGCTCCTAACTAGAAACACAGCCAAATTAACTTAACCTGATATTGGGCAGGGAAACTTCCTGCATCTGCCAACTTCTTTTCACACAGTTTTCACACCGTTTTTGCTTCTGCATTTTGTTGCTTATTACTAAGCAATCTTTTTCCTTTTCTGTCCTTCAGCTGCTTAGGTTTCCCATTGATCCACCTAACTTGGGAAATCTACAGTTCCATTTCTTAACTCCTTTAAATCAGTGTTGTGTTTTGCTCTCTATGAGGTGACATCCTTGCAATATACAGGAGCAAATCTTAAACACTTGAAAAAACTCAGAATTAGAGACCTCACAGACCCACTGCTGCAGTCTTTTTCTTTAAGTGTCCTACTGGTATTTTGGGTCTTCAGACTGTAAGGAGGTGCAGTTTCCTTTCCTTGGCTCTTTATTGCTGTAGGAAAAAATGTTAATTCCAAATACATCTCACGTCAGCTGGTTTGGGGGAGCTGTAGTCATGCAGTTAAATTATGACCTTGGCGCTAGTTTGCAATATGAAAAAATATACATTTTAATTTCTTCTATTACAGAAATCAGAATTTACTCTCAGGTAACTTTTTAGACTGCAAACACTGATCACCCTGCCTTTTCCTTTCTCCTCCAGGCCAGAAAATGACACTGTTTACTATCATGATAGGGATGAGAAACTGCAGTCTCCACCGAGTGGCCGTCCTCCTGTCCGTGCTGGGAGCAGGTCCAGCGTTGCTGACCTCTGTGCTTCCTCTTCATGTAAGGATTTTCTGTACATGCTGTTACTAGTTGTTGCTGTCTGTCTTGACTGGGGCAAGTACCTGGGGCCTGTTGTAGATTTTTATTTTATTTTTTAAATGTAGCCTTGGAATATGCCCTCTGTTTGTAGACCCCGGGGCAGCCTGCATGACCTTGGGAACACATTTGGCTTCAGCTGAATGAACAGCTGCAGAAGGTGATGTGTGGTCAGCAGAGACAAATGGTCTCACTTGCCTCGCTCTGACTCCCTTCCTGTGGAAGGGTCGGGGATCATACCCAGGGCTTCCGACGTGCGAAGTATATTTTCTTTCACTCCATGATGCCCCCTACCTAGGGAAAGAGCTGCAGCCCACATACAGTGTGCTTCCCAACAGGCAAAGCCACTTACTTGATCAAATATACCCTTGTTTAGATCTAAATGAATTACTGTCTGCTGGCACCTGCAGGCTCCATGGGCCAGACTTCTGTATTAAAACTGAAGGCAGCTGCAGTTATCTGCTTCATTTTGAAACTGCATTCAAACCATAAAAGCTTGTGGAGGATGGGAAGCCCCGTGCTGTGTAGCTGCATTGTGGGTGATGCTGCTAAAGATTCTGTCCTTGCAACTGAAACTGGAATTAATGCACACTCAGCTGGACCTGAGAGCTCAGAAGCATGGGATGGAGTTTAAAAGGTTATAGGCTTCTGAAATACTTTTTCTGATATCCACAGGATCGTGGAACTTCTGATGTGAGAGTTTTAACCTGCTTGCAGGGATTCATTAACATTTCCAATTAGAGTTTTAAGGCAAAATGTTCTGCAAACTTAGATAAAGGATCTTGCAGCATATCCGGTACAGAATTACTAATAAGTTCAGACAAAAGCCTGCCTTTACTTTGCTGAAAAATATGCTTTGAAGCAGTAAAGAAATAGCGTTTTTTTTTTCCTCTCCTTGTTTTTTAAATTTCCTAGAGGAAATGAAAAGGATTCTGAGAAAAGTAACCGAAGTCTTGCAGACAGGAATCCATTTGCATAATGCCTGGAGCTGATAAATATAACATGCTGAAGGAAAGGCTATGATAGAGGCAGATGAAGCTCCTGTTTGAGCTGGGCACTTGTGTCCTTGCTGTTGTGCAGGAATGAGAGCTGCTGTCCTCAAGCCTTGCTTTATGCAGTGGCATGCTGAGTGTAGCTGAGCCTGTTCTACAGGTAGATTAGCTGGCCAGAGGCAGCAGCTCAGAACAGAGATTGGGAGCTAATCAAAAGCATGTTGATTTGACAGTTTCCCTGCATAGAAGAAAAAGAATTGGAGTTGTACATATTCATGCTTTGTAAAGGGAATTAAGCAAAGCAGGTATCAAATGTGCTACTGTTTGCTGTTATAAGGCATACTGTAGATATAACCCTCCTTTGGATGCTGTTTCTAAGGCATTACACAGCCACCAGGAGCCAGCATGCCTCCTGAACCACGCTTCGGTAATAGCTCACCAACGAAATGCATTCACTGACCTCTGTCACCTTTTCGGTGCTGCTGATGCTGTCTGGTGGATTGCTTGTAGAGATTTGTGAGGCATCTTAAACAGGGAATCGGAGTTAGTCAGCAAAGTAAACGTGAATTTTTGAAGGAGAGAATTGATATAATGCCTTCACGCTGAAGAAAATGCTGCCAGCTTTCCTGTCTTCCTAGTTTCAAAACTTTGTTGTGCCCTCAGTCTGAAAAAGTTTGCTAGCTGTTTTCAGTCAAAACTATGTGCAGACAGATACTAGTAGGAGAACTAGATTATACTTTTTTCTTGGAGGTCAGAATATACAGCATATTGCAAGTTTATATTCTTTATGCATATAAAAAGACTGGTTTTGTGTATGTCAGAGACAGCTGTTCTTAGCACTAACTGAGTCTATAGAACAACGCTGAAGAAGGATAGCCAGAGTTTTGTTTTTGGTTTTTGCAAGTAGCCAGTGAAATACATGCCTGACTTTCTTACCTTTTGAGATTCAGAAATGAGGAATAGAAGAGAAGAAAAAAGGCAGACTGCAGTGCTGGATCCCATGGCTGTTTGTTTCAGTGACAGGAGTTCCGTTCTGTATAATTGTAAATGGACATTCCTTGTATTTGAAAAGGCAGTGCTTTTTGTAAACCTTAGATTGGAAAGACTTCAGTTCAAAGTAGAGGAATACAAGCCCTTGAGGCCGTAATTCTGAGGGGAAAAAAAAAAATCTTGCTCTTGAAAGCTTCTTTACCCTTTCTCTTCTAAAATATAGCAGGAAGCAGTGTGTAACAGAAAGATGTAAAAGTAATTTTTCTGCTTATAGAGGCTCTCACAATGCTCGGTCAAATATCATTGCTGTGAAATAGAATATGCCATTTATTGAGTTCAGTTCTTGGTCTGGTGGTCATCATGGAGTTGCAGGAAGCTGCTCATTGAGTATGTGTTTTTTCAGCGTCACACAAATGCTTTGGTTTTCAAAGTTTCGTGCAATCAAGTCATGAAACGAACGATGAGGGACCAAGAGTGACAAGAACAAAATAAAAACTGTATGTGAACAGTTGGCATCATCAAGGTCATGTCTCAAGGAAGCAAAGCTTGGCATCAAGACACCTTGATCCTCTTCTGCTTTCTAAAAATGAAAGCAGTTCTTAATGTCCTCTGCACCTGAATCTATTCACTTGTTCTTGAGTTGCTTTCTCATTTTTCTGATTCTGTTTAGGACCCTCTTCCCATTTTATCAATTTGGTAAATAGCCAGTAATTCTGAGTCTTTTTTTGTCTCCTACAAGCAGAAAACTTGTGGACTAGAGATGAACCTTGTTCATCTTATTACGCTTACGGTGAATGTCAGACAGAAAATGCACTGAGCAGCCAAATGTTTGTCTGCAAGTGGCCTCGACTGTATCCCTGTCAGCATGTGAGAGCAAATAAACAGGAGGGCAATCTGTCCCAGGCATGGGAGGAATGCGGAGGGATGGAGCTAGGGATTTTCCCTAGCTTCATATTGGACTTGCACATTTCAGTAGTCTTGTGTCTCTCAGCAAGATGACTGTCCTTCTGTTCTGAGTTAGTGCAAGGCAGAAGTGGGGTTTGCTGAGCAAATGTAATAGCCCTCAATTCTGACAGAGGTGTTCTAAACACTTTTTTTGTCTGCTGTGGCAGCCTGGTACTGTGGAAATGGACGGACAAATACAAGTGGTTGCATTCCTGTGGCTTTAATGAGGTACCAGGTATTAGCTGATACATGTTAACTTATGGTCTGCATGCTCCTAGCCCATTGCAAATGCAGAGTATCCCTGCTTTGAAAATGATCCAAGCATGTTTTTCTTCGAAATTGCAGATGTGCAGTTAGCTTAGCTCAGCTGATGAGCTGTAAAGCACTCTGCCACAGTAACTCAGTAGCCTGCTTTTGTCTCAGCCTTTCATACAGCTACCTGATTGTATTTCTGGTAAATTGTAGAGAGAGAACTCACTGACTTGTGTTTCCTTTTTAAACAGCAATTGAAACAAAGTCATCTAAAGTATTCTCATCAGACCGTAGAATGGACCGAAGAAGCATCGCAGCTGGTGATAGTATCTTGTCTTCCCAGTCTACAGACTTCAACCAGGACAAAGTAAATGGGCAGTCTCATAGGTATGATTTATCCAGATGAGTATCTAAGAGTGCAGGAGGAGTCTGAGGGGATTTACCAGCTAATTCCATGCTGCTGTAAAGACAATCTGTGAAGTCATTTGATATATGATGTAGTCTGGTCTGAGACAGCTGTGGTGGTACTTGCCAAACAAAATACCCTTAGCAGTGCCAGAGGCAGCTGTTCAATTTCTAGGCATCTGGTCCAGAATGGGAGAAACCTCAAGCAAGATGTTACTAATGAACATCACATGTATGCACAGCCCAGTCTTCTGCAAGTAAAACTTCCTGATTGCTTCCTTAGATGACTCTACTGTACTCCATGAAAAATCATTTAAATAGTAAAGAAAGAGGTGCAGCTGTGGGAACAGGGGCAGGAGTTAACAAACAGAAGAGAAATTGAGCATTTAAGTGGTTATGTGGTGTTTAACCATGCTGAGTTGCTAGCACTGCTGACCAGGATCCCTGATGGTTTATTCCCCAGGTGGATATAGCAAGGCAGTCAGTATTACAAGTTCTCCTAGCAATGGATTTCAGATTTGTCTTGAAACAATTTCTGTTAAAAGAAGAAAGGTCTTGCTCTCTTCCTGCTGTTCATGAGTTTAGTTTTCTGTGAAGCTTTTGTCATATGGAGGACTGTGATGTTGTATGCTGGACAAGAACTAGGAATTCATTAGGAATTGGACCAAGATTTACTAAAGTTTTTCAGGGCCTGCCTGTGTCCTTCAGACATTAACGGCTTTTTCCTAAAGCTAATTTGATTGGGCCAAGTTTTAAACAGTGAGTGTATAGAAATTTTAAAAGCAAACACATTCCAAAAGTAAAACACAGAATGGGTGGAGATGTGTTAAAGGAAAGGTTTAACTGACTCTGGGTCTGATTTTTCAGAAGAGCTCAGTTGCTCATGACGGTTAGTGCTTCTAGCACTTCTGAAAACTGCTTAGAGCTTTGTTTCTTTCTGAGGTACAAATGCTTGTATGCATATATTCCAACTGTGCTATTTCCATGGTGAGATGTGAGAAATTATATACTGTCAAGCAGCTGAAGTGCTTCGTAGTCATACCCCTATCCCAGCGTTATTGGTTTTACTTCTGTGGTGCCTGTCCTGACAGTAGCTAAGCACTTACTACAAGTACTAACAGACCAAGGCCAAACAGACCAAATACAAACAAACCAAAGTATGGAGCTTTTGGAGCAGGTCCAGAGGAAGGCTGTGAAGATGATCAGAGGGCTGGAGCACCTCTCCTACAAAGATGGGCTGAGGGAGCTGGGTTTGTTCAGCCTGGTGAAGAGAAGGCTCAGGGGAGACTTCATTGTGGCCTTCCTATACTTAAAGGGAGCTCATAAACAGGAGAGAAATCAACTTTTTACTCAAGTAGATAGTGATATAGGACAAGGGGGAACAGTTTTAAACTGAAGAGGAGAGATTTACATAAGATATCAGGGGGAAATTTTTCATTGCGAGGGTGGTGAGGTGCTGGCACAGGCTGCCCAGAGAGGCTGTGGATGCCCCAATCCCTGGAGGTGTTCAAGGCCAGGCTGGGTGGGGCCCTGGGCAGCCTGATCTGGTGTCTGGTCTAATGGCTGGCAACTGCCCGCAACAGAGGGGTTGGAACTAGATGATCTTTGCGGCCCCTTCCAACCCAAGCCATTTTGTGATTCTGTGTGAATGTTGTGGCCAAATTGCTTGCTGTGTGCTTCAGCTGATGGAGAGAGAGGTTATTTATCAGGCTTTGGCTTGCAAGAGGTCATAAATAGTCAGTATCTTGCCTTCTACCTTAGTGAGAGGCATGGCTTTTCTACAGTCATTATCCATTGTTAAAAAGGTATGTCCTCAATAATCTTCCATTTTTCTGAATAAAAGTATGTCTACATCTCAGTACTAGATCTCCAAGTGAGCGGATGCAGTACTGCAGAAGGAGATGATATCTCTCCATCGCGTGCTTCCTTACCATGCATACAGTAATTTGTGTTTACAAAAGCAGCCTCAAGTTACGGATATGGGAATGTGGCCGTTCACAGTCCAAGCAGAACACAGGGTTTTCTGTGTCAGGGGTCTTTTGTTAATATGTTGGTGTCGCAATAGCTGGACCTGCCTTTTTGTTCTTCCTTTCATTCTTTGCATCTTAGAAGCATACTTTAATGTGTTTGCAAAACAAAGTGAATTAGTCATTGCTTTGGTTATATGCCTACTGCAAGAGGTGCCTCCTTCCTAATAGGCAAGTACCAAGACCTTCCTAGAAAAGATATGCCTGAGAAAAAGAAGACTGACTTGTGGTGATGCAGCGATCATGGCTAGTATTTCTCCTCTTCCTTGAGCAGTGTAAATTGGGAATTTTAACTGCAGAGAGATCAACGAAATTACATTTGTGATAAATCAGACTGGGGGAAGAATGGGGCCCTGGTCATGGCATGTCTATCACAGTTGCTTTATTTCTATAGGAACAAATGGTTGTTCTAGCTGATGCAAGCCAGGCTGGCAGCTGCCTCTGCGCTGCTATTCTCTGCTGCATTTTGATCATGAAAGAATATAGATCTGTAGTGCTTTTTAGCTAATCAAACATAAATTTGTGAGTAATAGACTTGAGTTTACAATGGAAGCTTGCTTAAAAAATTGTTTATTTTTTATTGTGACTGTGACCAGTATCATCCTCATAAAGAGATTAAATTCTGGAGGGTCTGCTTCAGTCTTTAATGGTCTCACCTTTCCTGTAATCTGGTAAAATTGGCCAGAAGTCCAAGGGTGTTTCTCTTGGAGAAAACAGTCCATAGCTTGTGTTTTTGTGTCAGGTCTTGTCGCACCTCCCGGTTGATTATTTAGATCTCAGTGTCAGTCTGTTGTGCACTTCTTGATAGACAATTATTTCCATTATTCCAGGTAAATAGTTTTCATTCTTGTCAGTGAAAGTGTAGGTCTTTCTGTTTTGTTTCTTTGTTAGAGCACTTGCTGTCTAATTGCCACACCTTGTCATAAATGACTTATTCACCAAATATTACATAACGTTTTCCCACAGTAGATTTTGCTTCTTCTTTCGTCATCTTGCCAAGTCCTAAGGGATGACAAATAGGGTCATGTGTGTGTGGTTCTTTGTTTGTTTTTTAAAATATATTTTACATATTTTCAATTGATCTTTATTAATGTGGTAGAAGTTAAAGTAGTTCTGGACACATGGAGACTTGAGATCTGCCTTACATCCTGTCAGAATACCAGCAGATTTTTTTTATTTTTTATTTTTTTTTGACCTTTACAGTATTTGCCAGCAGCTTATTTCACATAATCCTTTCCAGTCAGTTTGCAAATATGTGAGCTATCATAAGTGACCATTGTGTAGACTTTCGCTTTAGTACAGTGTAGTAACTGCATCACTGTGCTTTGTCTCCAATGGGCATGTAGTCGAGCTGTGTAGGTTACTGTGATGAAACTCCAAGAAGATTGGTCCTGGCTGTAAAAATGCTTTTTGTTGAGTGGGAATACAGATACAGTTTTTTGTTGCCTAGTGGCAAATAATGAAAAAGGTTATTTATGGCTCAGATACTGCTGAGGCTGTTGGGTCTTGCTTTGCCATCTATGTTAGCGTATCGTAGTCCACCTAAGGTAGCAGGAGTGCGTTGAACACCCAGCTCTTGAGTCCGAGTGAATAAAATGACCAACAAGCAATAACAATGAAACTATTTGATGGAGAGAGATGTAAATATGTCTGTGATCCACAGCGTGGGGTGAATCTAGCCAATCTTAGTTTTTTGGCTTGGTTTTACTGGTTTTGCTGCCCTCTGCTCCTCCTCTAAATGCAAGTTTAATGCTTGTGGTACTCAGTGGAAGGTAGAGGGCTGCAGAGGTGGCTCTGAGGAAAGGGGTTAGTGTGTCTCTGCCCTTAATAGTCAACATATACAAATGCAAAATACATTCCAATTAATGCTGCTTAAAATATAAAAGGAACAGTGGCTGTCAGATCTCCCTGCAAGGTGAGGCAGGGGAATGGAATGGCTAATCACTGACTCAGCAGCATTCTCAGGAGAGTGGGAGGGATTAAATGTCTTCAAAATCCCCCTAATCACCCTTTCTGATGCTCACAAAGGGCTCTTTTGATGGAGTTAATAACAGAGACTTTCTAAATAAAATTTTAATCACCTTCCTTCAGATGGCACTTTTATGGATCTCCTGCTTTGGCTCCGCTTTTATTTCCTTCTAATGCGATGTAGTTGTTATTTCAGTTTAATCTTTTCTCCCTTCAAGAGAAAATTGCATCACCAAAACCAACATGAATATAGATTCAAAATTATTTTACAGACATATTTCCTGATAGTCTTCACTTTTTGTATATCAGAAACAACATATAGATGCTAGGAGCAGGAAAGGACAGTGTGTCCCCCCACGGTTACAGGCTCAATGTTTGAAGGGTGGTATTCTTGCAGCATGTGCAGAATGTGAAATAACAGCAGCTGTTTTTGTGTTCTCGGTGTGAACAAGGTAACTGGGTGCTTAGGGAATTTATTTTATAGATGCCATCACAGCTTTTTGCACTGTTGACAAAGACTTTTGGGAGCTCTACGAATCTTGTCACAGCTGGGAGCCTGGAAGGCTGCCTGCGTCTGCCAATGTTGTGACCTTAAAGGATGTATTCCTGTGCTGTAGCATTCCTACATGTTTTTCACACCTCTGAGTAAATCTGCGTAAGGTAAAGACAGTAGAAAGCAACCTTGACAAAGCAAGCTGAACATCTGTTACTTGTTTGCAAGAGGCTTACCTGTACCTGTTCAATCCCTTTGTCGGAAAAACCCAGTTTGAGTAGAGCAGACAGGTCCATAGAGCTGGGTTTAGGGTGTTATGTGATGAGTGCATGCTCTGGGGTAGTACTGACAGTGCCATGCTCCCCTCCATTTGTTGTCTCCCTGAATTTTGGGTGGGCTGGCATGCTGTCACTTGGTTTCACTTGGTATGCATATGTTTTTTTTCCAAGCATTGCTAACCCTTTCCATGTCCTCCTACAGTGAATTTCCCTCAGCCTTTACCAGCAAACCTAAGATCCCTCGCACGCCTGAAGCTCAGAGTGCCAGCCCCAGGAAGGGAAAGATCCCAACCATTGCCCCCCAGTTCTCTCAGTCTGGACCCCAACAAATGAGCCGTCCCAGCTCCTCGGGATCATCCACACGGAGCAGACAGAGTAAGTGGAAAAAGTCACCATTCTGCTTGTCAGCACTTGGGGTGGGAAAGGAGGGAGCTCTGCAGGAGCTCTCCAGGAATGAAGTCGTGTGCTGTGAGTGTGCCAGGAGTATATGACATTGTACTTGTCATCTGCAGGATGCACAACCATGAAATTATATCCTGCTGAACACTGCTCCTATTCCCAGACTGTCATGTGAACAGTTGGAGACATGCTTTTTCCTGTCTCTGGGTGGAGAAAAGTGGCCCAAATTCTCCAAAGTGTGGGGGGAAACTTCTAGTCTCAGATTAGACATTCTCTGGATGTCATTCCTGTCTCCTTTTCTTTAGACGCTTGCTCACTCCTCTGTATAACTTGTCTAGTGTTCCTGAATTTGGGTCCCTGGGTGTGTCTGCACTGCCACTGAATGCAGACCAGATGTCAGGCGGCTCAGGGCAGCCTGCTAAGCAGAGAGCCAGGCATGGTGTGCTGCCTGTGGCAGTCGTCATTCTGCTGGAGACTCGTATTTAAGAACCATATGGATGAGTCGTTTCCTGAAGAAATGTAAGCAGTGCTAGATTGCAGTGGGCTTAGAAGAGAGGAGGGCGGTGACCTGAGGTTGGAGGGAAGAGATGGAAGCATGCTTTAGTTCTGCCAGCATCAGCCCAGTAAAGTGGAAATGTTGGTCTCAGATGCTCATGCAGCAGTAAATGTGTATGGAGGCCTAGAGGGTGTGTAAGCTGTGGGTTTTTTGAGGTGGTGGTGGTGGAATGATGTGTTCTTTGGTAACAAAAAAGCTTTTTCTCTGGAGTGCAGACAGGACTAGCTGGATTCAAATATACCCCTGGGGCCACCAGCAATAAAAATGGTAGGAACTATGTGCAGTATATTCCTATTCCAAATGTATCATAAGGAATTCAGTGATGATCACAGTGTAACAGCAGCTCTACTCTTTAGCTGAAACTGTTACCTTTAAACATTTCACAATAACAAGGTAGCTCTTGGTATGTTGTAAACCAGCCCAAGAAATGTGAGATAAGTGCTTATCATTAACTTCTCATTATAGGTATGAAAATGAGACACAGGGAACTGCAATAACGTGGTAAATCAGTAACAGAGAAGGAAAGATCTTCCTAAGTCTTCTGTGCTGCTCTCTCAGAGTCATTTTACACGGTAGTGTGTTCAAGGGTAATGTGATTTCATTCAGGGAGCACAGGTGGGGCAATGGAAGGGAATGTCCTTGTTGGCTAAGGGAGATTTTGACGTAGTGAGTACTTGCTTGAATAGTCCTATGCTTAGGTAATACTGCCAGGTCTTTCAGCTTTACTTTTGCTGTGTATGCCCTGTGCTTTACCTCTGACATGAATGCTTTCTGTTTCCTGTGATAGGAGTACTGACTGAACGTGGTGCTAGCAGCCAACACTCTGTCCCTGGTTCCTGTTTCATTTCGTTTCCAAAACCACTAGTCCATTAAAAAGAAGAAGCTTTACTGAAAAGGGAAAAGTACAGTATGTGTGCACACACAAAAACTTGCCCACATACTCATTCTGGTGTCTTTCTAGAGCTTTACACTTTGGGATGCTTGTGCCCTGTGAAAGATGTGACGTATATGTGTTGCTCCTGTAGGGATATGGAGTAAGTTCCTTTCCCAGTGGCATAATATATATTGTAGCTTATTTTGAAGTTGCATTAGAGGAGTTCAATCAGAGTTCTACATCATTTGGGTTTCTCTGTTGATTTGGTGTATATAATGTGTCTCTCTGGAAGGCTCTCTTTACTTTGTGAATTTCTTTTATTTCTGGAGAAGTACAAGTTTATGTAGCTCAGGGCATGATGAGAAAAAGTTTCTGACTGTACTTACTTGCTGTGGTCACATTTTAGAGACAGTTTTAGCTTACTTTTGATATTTATTGTAACTGTATTTACTGGAAATAAGTTGCTTTTACACAAACCTAGCTGAACTAGCTGGACTGCCCCTCTTGCAGCATGGAGTGTGTATGGAATGCCTGAGGAATGCAGAGGAAGCACAGGTACTTAGTGCAGCTACAGGCCTGGGGCCACATTCCTGCCTGAGATGTGGTGGAGTCCACTCTTGTTAGTGGAGTGCTAAAGCTGCACCTTACAGCAAAGCTGAGCTCCTCAAAATAAAAACCAGCCATGTTGGAGCTTTTTGCTGGTTCCACTTCGTAGCTGGCACAGGGTTGACACTGTGGCTAGAACACAGAGCAGATCTCCAAATCTAGATGTTTTCAGCTGTGCTTTATGTGCTCTGTGTGCACCTGGTCTACCTGTTCCTGTTCCAAGCACCTCTTATGGGCACGCCAAAGGTATGTGTGCAATGTACCAAGTTCTTTCTAGGGCATGATGGATCTAGAGAGGTACAAAAATCTGTACCAGAGGAACGAGGATGTAAATGGGCACTGGTAACTTCCTGCTACTCTAGAAGTTCTTTCGGTGTCCCCTGACAAGTAGTTCCCATAAACACCCTCTGCGTTTGTAAGTTGCAATATTGATGGTTAAGGTGCCTTTGTGTGCGTTCTTTGTGGTGCTTGTGTCACTGTACAGTTTCCCTCAGGCAGCTCTTGCCTTCTAATAAATCCTGCTTTCAGCTGACAGACTTTTTTTTTTTTTTTTTCCCCTGCAGGCAGCCAGTCCTACAGGAAGTGAGAACAGTTTCTTTCCTCGAGAATCACCTGTCACATTGCTGAAGGACAGAGCCAGCTTCCTGTAATGAGCTTTGCTGGCGACCTACTGAGAAGAGGTTGTTAACACTGCACGGCGCGCGCCTTGCACGGTGATTCAGGGATTATCTGATGGGATGCATCTGTTGTCCTCTCTAAAGCTGGCTAAGACAAGGGCCTTGTTACAAATCAAGGTCTCATCAGCTGCCCACAACCGATACAGTAGATGGATATAGTCCCAGTGGCTCTGATAGTTTACTCCAAAGTGACATTGCTACCTCCAGAAGAGTCTCTTGCTGTCTGCTTTCTGTGTAAATGGTGTTTGGAAATGGTGGGTAGGGCTCAACACAGGAGTCTAGCCAACAAAATGCCTTGTTTACATATTGCTTGCTGAAATAGCCTCTAATTAGATTTTTTTTTTTTTTTTAAAGTTGTACTTTTGTGAATGAGCTGGGGGATGTCTGAGTTCAAGGGATCTGCACTAGGAGGGGATGTGTACCTTATATATAGAGCTTCACTGCCTGGAGCGGTTTTGTGTGGTGTGAGATCTGCATTTGAGCACCAAAGACTGAAGAGAAAGTGTGGGGCAGTTGTAAAACAGTGTGCCACTGTCCAGCGCACCATCCCTGCTCACCTCTGAGGATCTGACTGGCAGGTTCATCTGCAGTAATCGCTCCTATTCAAATGTAGTTTATCTTGGAACTTGGCTGCCACTGAATCAGAAAAACACAAAAAGAAACAAGTGTGTCGGTATAAACAGACTTCAAAAGCAAATGCTTTAACAGGTACAAAAAGGAAGAACTTAAAGCTTTTGTTTTGGGCTTCCACCTTGAGAAACAAACAAGGTGAACCCAACCTGAAAGGTCAAGCAGCTCCAATAATGACGGTCACCTCCCCCGTGGCAGTAAGAAGTTTTAAAGCCACCGATCATTTCCGTAGCAACAGAAGAAAGCTTTGTTTGTGATGAGACCTTGAATTGTTCCTCTTGGTATGTGGTGGCAACTGAATAGCCAAGGCCATTTCCTTGCTTGGTGTGGTTGCCATCAGGCCCAGCAAGCCCAGTGATGCTGTGTCACTATTTTGCGAAAAAGTATCCGACACACA
This sequence comes from Penelope pileata, assembly GCA_013396635.1. Taxonomy (NCBI): domain Eukaryota; kingdom Metazoa; phylum Chordata; class Aves; order Galliformes; family Cracidae; genus Penelope; species Penelope pileata. Next base: position 301,920 of record WBMW01000985.1, read on the forward strand.
AGTTTCTCTAACTCTGTTGGATAATAGACTTCAAATTAGAATCAGGATCTTTTGAAGAAAAAGACATCCTCCAGTTTGAAATCTGATCCTATTCGTATGGAGCTTAGAATTTAGTGCTCAGTAACTCCGCAGGTCCAGCACAAGTGTCACTTTGACACCCAGCTGCAAAGGGCATGAAGTGATTATAAGCAATTAATAGATCTCCAGGATAAATGAATCACAGAAAATCTCTGATTTTTGCTTAGATTCACCCACCTCCTCTCAAAGTTGATAAACACAATTAATGGAAAAATGTCCTTTGGTTCCCAAAAAGCCAGCAGTAAAAAGCAACCATAAAAACTCACCCAGTGGTTTTGCATAGTAGGCAGCTTCTCTTTTTCCTCTGAAAAGCTGTCTTTTTTCCAGCACGTAGTATCAATGGCCGAGTTGTTAACACTGAAGTGCTATGCATTTCAATGGCATCTGTGGATGCGTAGAGTGCCCCAGCAGTGGAGTTTTGTTTATTTTACAGCAGTGCTGAGTTTCATGTTGGAGCAGACCTGACTTCTGAGATGCAAAGCAGCCTTTGAAAAGTGTTGAGTGCAAATTATTTAAAATTAAAGAAAAAAAAAAGAAAAAAAAGAAGCCTCACTGGCTGCACCAGTGTCAAAACTGTATTACTCTGTGCAAGTCAGCTGAAGGTAGGTATGCTCCAGCAGAGCAAGGTCAGTGGAAAAACAAAATGCATCTGGCAGATGAGGAAAACTGAAAGGAGCAAGCTGAAGTGTGTGTGCTTGTGTGTTTCTTGCTTGGGCAAGGCAGAACTCTGCACGTATGTTTTTCCGTGTTCAACTCTTAGATGTTTTGGAGTGTGAGTACTGAGTCTGAAAACAGTGAGACTATTTTTTATGTTAATGCTTGAGAAAGTTCGTTTTCCAAGTATGTGAGAGAAACTGTGTATAAGCTTTGAAATAAATTATCAGCCTAGCAATAGTATGAGAACCTGACGAAATAATGTGTCCTCCTTTTCTCCGTGTTGTTCACAAAAAGCCCCTGTGATGCCAGTCAGAAGGTTTTGATGCTAGTGAGAAGTGTTGGTTCTGCCTTTGTCAGTGGGACAGACACTGCTGTTCAGGGCTGAGAGGTCCCTGGATTGAAGGTCAGTAACACGCACATAGCAAATTCTGCGCCTCGCTCTCGAAAGTTGTTAGGTAGTTTTTGTATATGCCATACAGGGGCTGCTGCCAGAGCCTGGTGAGTTCCTAACGGGAGCAGGAGGGATTGCCTGCTTCACTGAGAGGGCTGTGATTGTGCTTACACTGGCTGCAATAAGCAAATGCACTAATTGCTCGTGAGACATAGTTCTGAAAGGGATTTTTTTGTCTGAGACCAGCATGCTGTATGATGCTTTCTGCATATGACTTCTCTATGTGCAGTGTTAATGAGACACTGAATAATGGAATATCCTGGGTTCAAAGGGACCCACTCCTGGATCCACACAGGACTGCTCAAAAATCAAACCATACTTCTGAGAGCGTTGTCCAAACGTGAACTGCATATGTCTATTTAAATTGGCACGGAGGATTCGTTCTGTACAATTGCTTTACGATAATCTGGCAGTGGCTAAGTAAAATTGCTTCTAAAGGGGTATATAAATTTATATCTCTGTGATAAGTTTGTTTGGAGTTTCACGGACTTGCAGGGTGTGCATTTGTTTATTTTTTGCTTGTTTTCTTTGTGATAAATTCTGTCCTCAGCAGTTTTGGCTCCGCTTGAGCACCCAGCTCCCTCTGGTTCGGCCCGGCCCGCTGCTGCAGTTGGCATTGTTTGCTCTGAAGTGTTGCACAGCAGGCATGAGCCAGTTGTTGTTTCTGGTCTCTCTTGAGGAGAGCCCGGCATGTGGGATGCCAGCAGTGACATTGGTTTGGTGTCAGAGGCATTATTTCTTGGAGGGATACAAGTGTAGGGCAGGAAGACAAGCGAGGGGGTTCTCTGGAGAGAAGACATCCCTGTGATGGGGAGGGATGGTGGTTGCTCAGTTTGTCTGTGAGTTGTTTGCTTTAAACAGAGTTCTCTGGTCTTGGTAAAAACAGTGGAGGTTACAGCGTGGGGATGAGCAGCGCTGCACTGCGTTCGTGCACAACTTTGAGCAGTGCCAGTAGGAGGGCCAGCAAGCTGCCTTCCTCCCAGGTGTTTACCCCAGCTTGAGTTCATCTTTGAGCCAGAACTTCCTGGCAGCGTACTCCATCCTCACACTTGGTTGCAGCATGGCTCAGTGCTGGACCAAGTCCTAGGAGGGGGAACACAGGAGAGCAGGGAGGTGTGCCCCGCTCAGCCAGCCTGACCACGGAGCGCCTGGGCCAGGCCCCGGCCCTGCAGGGCCCCTGGGGCACCCCTGGCTGTGCCCTGCAGCACGCGGGGCTCGGGGAGCTGGGGGCACGGCTACCAGCAGCCATGGGTGTAGCTCTGCAAACCCCCCACTGACCACGGTGGGAACTAAGAAATTGTAAAAGGAGTGGGACTCTTGAGAACTGGGTGACAGTTGAGAAATAAATAAGATGTTTTAAGGCAAAGAAAACAAACTTTAAGGTAAGTCTTGCAGCCAATTTCCAGGGAACGTGCTGCTGACAGGTTTCAGAGCACAGGAAGGGCTGTGTTATCAGACCAGCAATCCTTCTGGCCTGGCGTCCTCTCAGTGGTTGTTATCTGATGTTTCAAAGTAACTTCTTCCCAACTCCAGGCTGCCTCCTGCCCTGCAGAGGAAGGACACCGTGTTCTCTACAGGATCGGGATCCAAACTTCCACTCTTTAAGGACCTGATGCTCTGCAGGCTGGTGGCAGCTAATCATTTTCTGGAACGTCTTCCTTTTGTTACACGTTCCTTCAGCAGTCGTGGCATATGCCCAAATTTCCAAGCAACACTGATGTTAATTTTTTGAAATGGAAGTGAAAAAGCTTCACGCAAACTGTCAGAAATCCAGGTGGCAGTTTTAAATGTTTGCTTTGTACTTATCTTCTTCAAATACGTGAATCATCATCTTCAAATACGTTAAGTGCTGTTCTGATATAATTTGAAGTTCAAAGTTTGGGGGAGTGTCATTTATTTCATTCACCTTGGATATGAATGACCTCACGCAGTATTTAAATACAAAGATGGCTTCCATTTTTCATCTCACCTATCTATGAAGTGTTGCTTCATTTTATTTGTTTTCATTTTAATGACACTGATAGCAAATTCTAAGAAAGAGCAGGGCGATGGAGCGGGTCCCTGGAACACCAGCACTCATCCTGCGGGTGGGTGAGGTGCTGTGTGCCCTAGGCTGCAGCTGACAGCTACAAATGCTGAGGCCATCCAAAAACCAGAGCTCCTGCTGAGGGGTTGTTAGCAGGCGAGAGCATCTCCCTCTGCTGATCTCAAGGAAAAATCCTGCCCTTTGTAGAGGGAGGTTTCACTGCAGACACACAGTCCTCTTTCTCTGAAGAGTGAGAAGGCTGAGCTAATGTGAGGATGGGATGCAAGTGCTGGGAATAGCAGCTCCGTGCCAAGTGATGCAGTTCCTCCTTTGGGCTGCCATGTGCCGGTCTCACCGCCCCAGCCCTCGTCTGGATCCGGTTGGCTGTTGGCAGGGGTTGAATGCTTCCTGGGAACAAATCTCTTCATTGTTCCTGTCTGCTCATGCACTGCCTTGCGGGATCGGGGCTGGTGTTGGTCGCAAGAAGCAGGACCCCTAGCAGCAGCTGGGCTCTTTGTCGGGCAGCGCGTCGTGCTGAAGCTTTCACCCTCTGCTCCACCTGCTTTCCCCTGGGTGGGCTGTGCAGTTCCCTACAGCGGGGGCACAGCCCGTCCCGCAGCCTGGCTCCTCGCAAGCAGACTGATTGGTGATTTTCTGTTAACTCTGCAGAGCGAGGCCTGCCATGATTTCCCATGAAACCGGTCCCTCCTTCCCATTCCAAGTCAGAAGCCAGGAAGCGAAACAAGGCAGCCCTAGGAGGTGGAGGAAGCACTCTGCTTCCATTAAGCCCTGCAGGTGACACAGCCAACATTTCCATCCCGACCAACTGCACCAGAATCTCTGGGCAAGGAGCAGCATCGCAGGACTGCTTCTCTCTGGTCCTTGTGTCCCTGGGACTGACGGTGCTGGTGTCACTGTGGGTGCCCCGGGGCCATGCTGAGCCTTGCAGCAAGGTCTGGGCAGCTGTGCATCTCCACGAACCTCGCTGGGGCTCCTGAGGTTCCCTGGAGCACACTGGCAGCAGCTGGGGCTGCAGGCAGCGCAGGGCAGCGTCACACCCCGAAGTGGCAGCAAGGAGAATTGATTTTGGGGCGAGTCCCACCGGGTGTCCTGGCTCCAGGTCTTGTTTGTGGAGGGCACGGCCGTATCTGACGTGGGTGATCTTACACCTTCCTGCTGAGCACAATGCGTCTGTCTGTGGGATCCAGTCTGGAAAGGAGATATCCGTGCTGTGACTCTGTGTTCGTTATTTGCTGCTGGTGGGTAAACACGTCCTATCTCCAGCCAGGGTCAGCTCCCCCCCGCAGCGGGGAGGACACTGCTTGTTTCCCAGCAGCGCTCTCCTGGCTGGGAGCAGGGGATGGCTCGAACTTTCACAAGAGGCTGCTTGGTTTGGCCCGAAATGTGGATTTTCAGAAGTGTTTTTCTCACACCACGGTGCCTGCATAAAAACCTGGCCTCCATCCCGCAGCAGTGGCCTTGCAGGAGAGCATCTGTATCATTTCCTGCCTGCTTCCTTACTTCCCCCCTCACTTTTTGTTTCATTTGAGGTTTTTGCCTTTGTTTTTTCCTGTGATGGGGATTGTTCTGTAGGGCCGGGCCACGCTCACGTGGTGTGAGAGGTGCTCATCCCGTGGCAGCACGGACCTGATCCCTCCAGCAGAAGTTTTCCACCTCCAGCCGGAACCATGCAGGAATCTCCTTCCTGTTGTGCTGGGGCTGATTGAAATCTCTCATTACCTCCTGACGTCAGTACTTCATGCAAAACCATTTACTAATGGGAACGCTCTGGGGCAGGTCCTTGCTGAAGTGTTACGTGCGTGCAGCCATGGGTGGAACCCCCGTGCTCCATCCCACACCGCTCCGTCCCCTCCTGGGCGGGGGGGATGGCACGGCGGGGCTGGGGCGATGCTCCCCAGGGGGACACTCTGCATGTTGTGCAGCACCCCGCGTTGTGTTGGGCAATGCAGTAGGTCTCGGGCTGCCCTATCTTGGTGCTGCTGCCTGGCACGGGTGCTGCCCACGTGCATCTCGGAATGACCTTCCTCTGGGCTGTGAGCGTGGTTTGCACTGGGAATACCCTGTCCTGGCTGGAAAATCTGCTCCTGGGGAAACGTGCCCTTGCATGGGCTGGTTGGAGATGATGGAGAGGAGGTGATTGCCTGGGGTGCGTGGCTGCAGCCCTGCTGCCTCGTGCACCTCGGGATGTGTGTGCACCGGTTTCTGCTAGGCTCTTAACCAGGGGAAAGTTAATAGGATCAGCAGCACCGAATCGCTGAGAAATACCACGGGGGCTGTTCCTGGGCACCAGCGTAAGAGCAGGGAATAGAAACTGCCACCACACCCACTCCCAGGCCTCCTTGAAGATTGCAAAGTTGAGAAATACCTCTGTGACCTGGCACGGGGGCTGTTGTCTGGAGTGCAAACAGAGCAGCTGAGGCTGAGACGTGTCTCCCATTAACCCCTTCCATCCTGAGACCGTGCTGCACCTGCCCGGGGCTGGGCATCCCCAGGGGGAGCAGCGGGGCTGCCCTGGATCCCGCAGGGCTGAGCACTGCAGGGCTGCAGGCAGTGAGCTCGGGGACAGCCCTGCTTTGATCCCTGGTGTTTCCTCTGTGCATGGTCACAGGGGGCTGCAGCTGGAATCCTAAATTTGCAGTGTGATCATGAGCAGCTTATCCTTATATTATTTTCCCAACACAATGTAAAGCTTGCGTTTGTGAGCCTAAAGACAAGTTTTGTTTTTCAGGATGATGGGTTGCTCCTGTCCTCATGTGGGTCTGAGGGAAGCTGGCAGGGTCAGCTCCCACGTCCTGGCAGAGTCATAGTGCAATTGCAAAACTGATCCGGCACCTGCGTGGCCCTGGCCCACCCGGTACCTGCATGAGCTGTCACCCAGGATCTGACTTTTCCTCTGCATCCGTGAGTGCAACCCATGCCACAGGGGCAGCATAAACCCAGCACAGGTTTTCCTTTTGTTCCAGCACACACAGATAACAGGGTGCAAAACAGGAGTGCAGTTTGCCTCCTCCCTGCAAGGAGTGGCCCTCAGCCTCCTGCTCACCCCGACATGCACCTTCTCCAGCAGCACTGCTTTATTGTGGGCAGTGTCTGTTTTGTTTTCCGTGATGATTTTGAAGGTCATTTCCGACCTCCTTCGTCCCCTGGTTCGCTCAGCAGCAGTCGGACACCGCTCCGGCACACGGGAGGCAGCGGCTGGAGCAGGTTGGGGCTGTCCCCCCCCGGCCGTGCAGTGACCGGTGTCCAACGAAAGCTCCGTAAATACCGTGTGCATCCTTCTCCCTCTGCCCTCTCTCCATCCATGTATCAGCTCATTTCCAGATGATGCAGAAGAGAACCCCTGCACTCCTGGCTGTGGGATGTATGGATGCTGCCCCACGGGGCTGAAGGGAGCAGTGGGGACACCCAGCCCAACCCCACGAGGTGGGGAGCCCTGGGGATGCTCTGCTGGGGGCTCGGCCCCATGGCCGGGAGCGTGGCTCCTGTGTGACCCTTCCCAGGTTCCCAAACCCCCCCGGTGGCTGCAGGGACTGTAAAGCACAGCTTGGCTTTGTTGTGGCCGTTTTTGCTGGAGATAAGCGCTGAAGAGGCACTCGAAACCTGGCAGGCACCTGAGGGGAGGGCGGCTGCGCTCCCCGGGCCTTCAGACAGCAAATTCCTCCCCAGATTCCTCCCGCAGAGATCGTGAGATTTCTCCTTCTCACAGAGAACAAAGCAGCCCGGCTCCTGGGCAGCACCTTCATGTTTTTCCCACTGAAGAAAGCAGCCCAGGAGAGAGCTGAGAGCGGGGACATCCCGGAGCCCCAGCCCTGCTGGGCAGCGCTCAGTGCCAGCTGCATGGGGACCCCCACGGCCCCAGCTCCCTGCCCTGGGGGTCCTCAGAGCCCACCCCTTTCTTTCCCCTCGCTCAGCACCCGCTGCCAATCACAGAATCACCTGAGTCAGAAGGGACCTTTAAAGACCATCAGGTCCAACTCCCNGGAGGGGCAGCTCGGTGCCCCCTGGTGCAGGACCAGAGGGGCCTGTTCTCAGCCTGCACAGAGCTGTGCTGTTCGAGGCAGCAGGGGGACAGGGGTCTGGCAGAGCCAGGGGTTGTCCCACGAACAGCCTGAGATACTTTTTCTTCTCAAACACAGCTATTTATTTTTCTTTTCATATTTTTCTTTTCGTATTTTTCTTCTAGGCTGCTGGATGTCGCTCAAAGGCGCCCGGCCTGCCCAAGCCAACTGCTTTCCTGCGTCTTCCCCTGGCCTGGAGCGCTCCGGGAAGGGCTGAAAGCCGCTCTCTTTGCCCAGCCGCTGATGTCTCCCCTTGGATGGCAGCCCTGTGCCGGGACTGAGCCGTGCCCTCGCCTGGGAAGGGCCCCGGGGGGCTCGGCAGGAGCACGGCCCCACTGCCACGGCTGGGATGAGTGGGGCAGTGTTCGGGGCCGAGCGCTCTGAAAGGGCTCAGTGTGTGCCCGACGTGAGTCAGCGGGGCCGTGGGGTCGGACAGAATGGGGTGAGTGTGGGGCGGAGGCAGCGGGGCCGGGCTGAGCGCTCGGGGAGGGGTGTGTGGGGAGGACGGGGGCTGCCCACCGGCAGCATCGTTACACCTGGAAAATCAAACTGCAAAATGATGCTTGGGGAGAACATGGTGGGGTCTGGAGATGGGGACAGCAGGCAGCCTGCAGGGCTGCAGCTCTGTCCTTTGGCCCTCTGCCTGATGGTTTTCTTGGCTCAGTGCGGTCCATGGGCTGTGCTGCCCCGGGTGTGTCCTCAGCATCATCCCCAGGGTGTGACCCACTTGGAGCTGGGGACACTGCTGCTGGGTCCGTGCCAGCCCCATGTAGAGGTCCCACCTCCGGGGTGGGATGCTGGGAGATGAGCAGCGGGGAGGGTTCGGTCTGAAGGTTGGGGTCAATCTCATAAAGCTGGGGCTGGCAGCGACCAGTTCTGTTGGGGTTTTGGCTGGCTGAGCCCGTGCAGAAGCCAACGCGGGTGCAGCTCGCCCCGTCCTGTGGCCATGGGGACAGCACGGAGGGTGTGCATGGGGAGCACACCAGTTGTGTTTGAGCTGGAAATGGGTCCTGAGTGGACACACTGTGTTATGGGGCTTTGGTTGACTGAACCCAGGTTGAACTTTGCTGAAAAGTCACATGAAGCTGTTTCCTCCCAGCACGCCCGCCTGCGCCCAACACACAGGGTTGGGCAGAAGGGTGCTCTGGGGGCTGGCAGCCGCCCTGCTGCCCTGCTGCCGACATCCCCGGCCCCATCCCTCCAGCACAGCACTGTTCTGTTGCTCCGTGGGGTCCCAGATGATGGGCACGTGCCCAGTGCTGGCACTGCCGGCTGCTGCCAGTGGGGTGTCCCCGTCACCTCGCCAGTGGCTCTCCATCTCTCCATCCTGCCCCACCTCCAACCCTCACCCTGCAGCAGGGTTGGTTCTGGGCTCTGGACCTCCTCAGGGCAGGGGCTGGTGCAGGGTGGGGGGCTGCAGCCTCAGTGGTGGTGAATCAGGGACGGACCCATGACCGCACGTCAGCTCAGCATGACTTCACTGTCGGGTGAGCGTCGCAGCGTGGAAACCAAACCTCAGGAATGCGGCTGGGTGTGCCAGCACCGCGCTCCTCACCCAGGGCCGGCATTGCCCCTTCTGCAAAGAGCCACAGCCAAGCATGGGTTTGGGATCAGGCACCTGGGAGTGCTCAGCAGCCCAATGGAAAGCTCCCAAATGCTTTTTGGCTCTGGGTTTTGCCAGACCCCAAAGCAGCGGGATGGCTCCTGGGTGCCACCGTTCTATGTGAGGCTGAAAGGGGAAACTGAGGCACGCCCGCTGCTTCCCTCCTGCAGGGATATGTGGGGCTGAGACACAGCTGCTGCTCAGTACCCACATGGCAGCTTGTAGCTGTCTGCACGGGGCTCACCCCATTGCCTGGGGAGGGAAATGCTCCCCAGGCAGCGTCAGCCCCGTGGTTTCCCCTGTGCGCTGCCGCCAAGCAGCCGCTGGAAATCACATGAAGGCAGCGGGCAGAGCTGCAGAGGGCTCCTGGCAGCCCCAGCTGGATCCAGCTGCTGGCTTAAAGCTACAGCACGGCCACAGCGGGCTGCCCGGGAGAGAGACCCGGGGACACAAATCCCTGGGGACAGGAGACACATCATGGGGAGATGAGGCTGGGGCGGCCCTGGCTCCTGTCCCTGCTGTGTCACCTCCATGGCACTGTGCCACCACCGTGTCCCCTGCCCTTCCCAGGCTGTGCCCCATCCTGCAGGCTGGAGCTGCGGGATGTCCCCAGCAATGGGAGGGCTGTAGGGGGCAATAGGGTTTGGGGTTTGGAGTGGAGACCCCAGAGCAGAGAGGGATTGGCCCAACCATCGCCGTGCCATGCACCTTCCTGTCCTTGCCCATTTTTGGAAGAAACCGTGCAAACCCCCAGGGATGCCAATCTCTGGCACGAGGGCAATCCCCAGGGATCCCCCTGTTTGGGATGCCAAACGGGGCAGGAAACCGCCCTAGAAAAAAATACGCAAATATGTCACCGTGCCACCAGGCTCTGCTGCTGTGAGTCAGGCTGAGCCCCAGGTCCTGCCCCAGACCCTTTGGGTTTTGGGCAGGAAGGGGCTCATTTGGGCTCCCGTGGTTGCATCCTCCCGTGGACACTGGGGGGGATGCTGGGAGCCGGGCAGTGGGTGGCATGGGGAGGGAAGGTGGGTTGAGCGTGTGTGGTTTGTTAGCAGAGAAGGAAGAAAGCAGAAAAAAAAAGGGGGGGGGAAGGATGGGGGGGGGAGAAAAACAACAAAACCAAAGCACCCATGGCAAGAACACCAGGTCAGCTTTTCCCAGTGACACAAACCCCAAAGCATCAGTGGGAAAGCGCTGGCTGGGTCAGCCTGCCACGAGCCGCCCCTCTGGGAGCACAGAAACTTCATAAAAGAAGCTCAGTTCTTTCTCTGTGCTTTAAATATATGTATGTGTTTAATTCAGGTCTGCTTTGAAATGAAAAAAAGGATTCTTTAAGCAAAAAAAAGAGCCGTGGTTTGCAGCGGGGACATCTGAATGAGCTGCTTTGGCATCGCCCTGCTCTGCTCCCTCTCCCTTTGCTCAAATGATGCCCAAAAGCCACGGAGCTCCAGAGCCTCGTGTCCCAGCGGGTCACCTGTCCCCACCTCCAGCAGTGACACTGGTGGGGATGCCCAGGCAGGAGGTGAGCGCAGTGGCTGCTGTCAGGTGTCACCAGGAGGGGCTGTGGTCCCCCCCTACCTCCCCACCCAAAGCAGCAGCCCCGTGCCCAGCTCTCATGGCACAGACTGTCACCAGCATTGCACAGGGCAGTGCCACTCAGTGTTGCCATGCCGGGGGGCACCCATTGTCCCCCCCTCACTGTGCTGGGTGCTGTGCCAGGGGAGGGGGCTGCATCGTGCCCCTGGGCTGGGCTGCAGGGGAGCACCGCTGGCAGCACCGCGTCTCGCTTGCTCGGGTTCTGCTTTCGGCAGAGGGGTTCTGGCTGCTCGGGTAAAACCTGTTCTCTGGGACAGGAGGCAGCGAGGGCATGGTGTGGGGAGGGGAAAAGGAAGGAAAACACTCTGAATTTGCTTTTCTTCCTCCCGCTGCAGGGTGAATGGGGACACCGTGCAGACGTGGCTTCTGTCCTAAACCTGCCTGCTTCGTGGTGAAACAGATGCCAGCAACTGCTTCATCGAGACTCAGCCCTGAAAGCAGGAACCGGGCAGCATCAGGAGTGTGTAAGCAGCCCCAGACCGACACTGGTGGGTGTTTAATTGCCACCAGGAGCAGAGCTGTGCACACCCAGGGGACACGGACGGTATCACCCCTGCAGCCCAGCCCAGGGTGGCACAGTGTGGCACAGCCCACTGAGCCAGCACCACGGTGTCCCCTGCAGCGCTGCTGGGCTCTGTGCTGCCACCCTGCCCAGTGCTGCTGTCCTCGTCCCCACAACCATCCCAGGGCCACGATGCAAGGAGATGTCGGCTGCATTTTCAGTGCTTTTTGCATCCCTTTGTGGCTGTTGATAGAAGAGTGGGGTCCCCCCTTCCCTGTGAGTCCCTCTCTGCACAGTGTGGTGAGCTCACACCTCCCTATCCCATCCCATCCCATCCCACGATACAAACCCTCACACCCCGCTCCAGCCAGCCTGATGCTCATGTGGAGCCCAACACGTGCACATCCCACAGCCCAAACCTCCCCTAGGGCCACAGCACAGACCTTCCCATGGCACTGGGAGCAGCCTAAGGGGCAGCTGGGGCCATGCATGGGGACACGGTGGTGGTGAGAAGGCTGCAGGGAGCTGCAGGGCACAGCTCGTGGACAGTGTGATTCCTGGGGAGCTGCTGCGGTGGGAAAGCTGCAGAGGGAGAAATCTGGGTCTGAACGTGGGAGATGTTGGGTCTGTTTGCTCCCCAAACAGCCGGACCTGGAGGTTTCCTGGAGCTGGAAAATTGGGTCCCGCTGTGTTTCCAGGCAGGGGATGGGGGCTGCAGGGAGGAACTGGGATATCTCTGCTGGGCAGGAAGAGAAATATCCCCAGGGATCTCCTGTGGGCTGCCCAGCACGGCTCTGGGGCTGGAGCGAGGAGTGCTGGGGCCGGGGGGTTGTGACAACAGGGAGAGATCAGCAGTGGTGGGGGCTGATCTTCGTGGCTGAAAAAGTCCCTGTGCTGAAGTGTTACGTTCAGGAGGAAAGGAAAGTCTTCAACCTGCTTGGCGGCCGCAGTAGGGATGCTGGAGAACAGGGCTGGAGGCAGGGCTGGGGAGGCACCCTGCCTGCCGCGGGGTGGTGGGACAAGGACCAGGAGCCCGGGGGTGGCACGCCGAGCTGGGACCTCCCCGTGCAGCTCAGCAGCTGCCCTCCAGTGCCATGGTCCGGGCGCGGTGGTCGCCCCAGCAGATGCACGGCTCCATCCCCAGTGCCCCCAGCTGCAGCTGTGCCCCCGCACGGAGCCCAAGTGGGGGTCCCCGCGTCCTCGTGCGNTGTCCTCTGTCCCCAAAGGGTCGCTCCGCGCCGGGGAGGGGACTCCGTGGTCGCTGTCCCCACAGCTGGGACGGGGAGCGGGGACACGGCCGGGGCTCAGCGCCCGCTGCATCCCCCGCGCTGCTCTCGGGTCGCGCCGGGGATGGCACCGCGCCCGCGGCCGGGGGGACCGGGATGGGGACCGGGATGGGGACGGGGCTCAGCGGGGCTCCGGGGGTTCTCCCGGCTGAGATGCCTCGGCCGAGCCCCGGGCAGCGCCGACAGAAGGGCTCTGTGCTGCCCCCGCCGCTTCTCATTGAGGGGTCGGGAAAAGCCGAGCAAGGCGAGCCCCGGTCGCTCAAAGAGGTTTTCACGCGGATCGGAGGTGGCTGCGTGGGAACAGACAGCCCGAGCCCGCCCGGGAGCTGCAGCATCGTTGGGTGGTACCGACCCGGGCACGACTGTGTCACAGCGGTGCTTTGGGGCCTTTTCTGGAGGAGAAAAGGGAACGGGAGCGGGTGCAGAGCCTTTGACAGCACTGACACCGATGGTCACGGAGTGGGGATGGATGGTGCTGGGGGGAGCCCGGCCAGGATGGGTAGTGGTGCCAGTGGGGACGTGGCAGGGCCCCAAGCAGGGCTGGGGCTGGATCCCGTGCCATGGAGAACCCCAAATGCTTCCTGCAAAGCAGTGATTTTGGGGTCTCAAGAGCGGGATGGGATCTCGTCCCCATAAGGTGGTTCCCACCTGAGCAGACCACAGGGCAGGGAGGCTGGGGATCAGAGAGCCCCGCACGTGGCCGTCTGTCCATTAACCTTCAGCCCTGCCAAGTGCTGGGTGCGGTGTGGGAATCAGCAGTGGCTGTGGCTCAGAGTCCCCAGGGCCCCGTGATCAGGATGGGGGGGGATATCTGGGCTGCAGGGCCGGGTGGGGGATGTTCAACCCCACGGTGTTGCTGGGGAAAAGCTGCTGCCACGTAGGGAGCAGGGCTTCTAGGAACAGCCTCAGCGGGGGCTGCAGAGGGTTACAGGGGACGGTGTGATCGGATCAGGGCTGCTCCCTCCTCAGCCTCAGGTGAGAGAAACCCCACAGGGATGCTCCCCCGTTGCCCCAGTTGCTCATTCCCACGCTTCACTCTCGCAGCCAACCGCGCTTCACCCGTATACAGACGGGGCTGAGAAATACGGGGCTGGAGGGCGATGCCTGTGACAGGAGCTGCCACAAACCCTGGTTCCCCAGTTTGGGGTCCCCCATTTCAGAGTCCCCGTCACCACCTGCATGTGTCACCCGGCCCGCGCGGCTGTGACAGCAGTGACGGTGTGTCTGTAGGGTGCTGCATGACACAAGGGACATGGAGCGGTTTGCTTCCTGAATTTCTTTATTACAAATGACTCCGAGTAAAGCAATGCCCGGGTGTACAGGCGAGCTGTGTGTGCTCACCTGTGTACCCACGGGCAGAGCTCCTGGTGCAGCTCTCGCCAGCAGCAGGGCTATAGGGGACAGAGGAGCCCCATGTCACAGTCCTGGCCACAGGGTCCTGGCAGGGTTGGGGACATCACACAGCTGTGGGCAGCTCCTGCTGTCTTGCACCGCCGCGTCCTTATCACAGCGGCTGTTCTGCGCTTATCGAGGCCGTCCCGGGCTCCCACTGCCAATCCCAAGGATGTTGCAGGTTCCCAGGCACACCAGGGTGCTGGCGGTATTTTCTCTTGGTTCCCAGGCAGCCTCTTGGTACTTTTCCTCCACCATCAGTCACCCCTAGGGCTGCTCGGACGATCCCTAAGCCCAGCGCTGTCCCCAGGCACTGGGAGCAGAGGAAATTGGTGGGGCGGTGCCGGCCGGGGGCTGCCAGGTGCTGGGGGCACAGAGCTGCAGTGGGACAGCTGTGCCCAGCAGTGCCGCTCGTGGGGCGGCTGCAGCCTGAGCTCTTTTCCCCTCCAAACCTTCAATTTCCATTTCAAAAGGCGTTTTTTGCTCCTGATCTGCTGTTTTGGAATGAAAAGGCGATGCCTGTTTCGCACTGAGTCCCACAGCCTGGCTCTGGTTTCCCAGAGGTGCCAGTGTAGGGCTGTGGGAAGGGGTCTGCTTTGGAGCTGATCATTCCCATCTGTCCTGAACTGAAACGCTCTGAGGGCTGAGGCATGGCTTTCCCCGGGGACTTCCACCCAAAGCAGTGGCTGGGATGGAGCCCTCACTCCCAGCTGTGCTGCACCCCAGCGTTGCTCCCATCTCCATCCCTCCCGCCCCATTTCTCCCCTCCCGTGACCCCGCTCCCCTCCTTGCACAGCCCCAGCACTGTCAGACGATGCCATGTGCTGTGACCTTGTGGCCCCAGAGCTGCCCTTAAGCAGGACGCCGGTGTCCTCACGGCTGCCACCTGGTGATGGGTGCAGATTGTGGCACCCCATGACTGCAGCATCTCCGGGTCCTTTAGCAGATGAGCCCCCCGGCACCAGTTTCTTCCCGTTACCTCCCGTCTCATCCCTGCAGGAGGAAGACCATCTACAAAACAGTTTGCCTGTCCTTCCTGCTGGTGGTCACGGTGACGGTGCTGCAGCGGGGAATGGCCCCCAGCCAGTTCCTGCAGGGCCAGCAGCAGAAGGAGCTGCCCGCACCGGAGCCCCCGAAAACACAGAAGAGAGACAACACCTTCTCCATCACCAACACCTTCTGGAAGAGCAAGAAGGAGAAAGCTCCGGGCAAGGAGGAGGAGGAAGGTGTGACGGAGAGGCAAGCAAAGTCATGGGATGTCACCACTACCAACTGCTCGGCCAACCAGAACTTGAGCAAGGTGGATTGGTTCAAAGGGCTGGAGCCCAACTTCCAGCAGTTCCTGCTCTACCGGCACTGCCGCTACTTCCCCATGCTCATCAACCACCCCGAGAAGTGCAGCGGGGACATCTACCTGCTCATCGTGGTCAAGTCCATCATCACGCAGCACGACCGCCGCGAGGCCATCCGGAGGACGTGGGGCCGCGAGAAGGAGGTGGAGGGCAAGAGGATCAGGACGCTCTTCCTGCTGGGCATAGCCTCCAAGGAGGAGGAGAGAGCCAACTACCAGAAGCTGCTGGATTACGAGAACCACATCTACGGGGACATCCTGCAGTGGGATTTCCTGGACAGCTTCTTCAACCTCACCCTCAAAGAAGTCCACTTCCTGAAGTGGTTGAACATCTACTGCGACAACGTCCGCTTCATCTTCAAAGGGGACGACGACGTGTTCGTGAGCCCCAGCAACATCCTGGAGTTCCTGGAGGACAAGAAGGAGGGAGAGGACCTCTTTGTGGGGGACGTCCTCTACAAAGCCAGGCCGATCCGGAAGAAGGAGAACAAGTACTACATCCCCAGCGCTCTCTACAACAAAAGCACCTACCCGCCCTACGCGGGCGGCGGGGGCTTCCTCATGGACGGGCCCTTGGCCAAGAGGCTGCACAAGGCCTCGGAGACGCTGGAGCTGTACCCCATCGACGACGTCTTCCTAGGGATGTGCTTGGAGGTCCTCAAGGTATCGCCCGTCGGGCACGAGGGCTTCAAAACTTTTGGCATCGTGAAGAACAAGAACAGCAAGATGAACAAGGAGCCGTGTTTTTTCCGGAGTATGTTGGTGGTTCATAAACTGCTGCCTCCGGAGCTGCTCCAAATGTGGGACTTGGTGCACAGTAACTTGACGTGCTCCAGAAAACTCCACGTCCTTTAGCTCAGTCTCTCTGGAGAGCTGGGACTGGTGGGGCCGGGACAGCTGCTCCCTGCTGCGGGACGTGGAGCACCTCTGCCTTGGCACGCAGCGGGCAGGGCTCGTGGTGAGAGCGTTTGCTCCTGTACTGTAATGTGGTTCGCCTATCTCCAGCTGGGTTGGGGGTTGCTCAAAATGAAAAGGGAGAGAAAGAGAGGGAAGAGGGCTCAGCGCCCTGCATTGTGCCACCTCCAGCAGAACGGTGGGGCTGGGGGAGGTGGGAGGGGTGCGGCGTGGCAATATTTGGAGATGTTCAGGGGCTGGCTACCCAGGAAAGCTGCTCGAAGGGGTGTGTGGTTTACATGCACGTGAACCTTCCCTGCTCAGAAGTCAAGGGGATTGTGTTTGCTACCTGAAATGGCTCCTCCGTGCAGGGCTGAATCTGCGTGCATCAGCCTGGTCTGCTCGAAGTCCTTCCCCACGATGTGTGTGCTGGCCTTGAGGCCAGCCCCCAGCCCCCATTAGGGCTGCTGGTGTTCAGCCAGAGGGCAGGGATTTGGGGCTTTGTCCCCAGAAGCCACTGGAGGCGTCGAGGTGAGCCCCAGGGCAGCTGCTGCAATGGCACAGCCCAGGTGCAGGGCCACAGCCACGCACCCATGGGTGCTCTGTAGGCATCAACTGCAGGCAGTGCAAAGCCACGCGTGTGCACGGGCTCTGGTGTGTCATCTTCTGGGGGGGCACAGGGTTTGTGTGCCCTGACATCGCCAAGCGCAGGGTTTGCACACCCACGTGTCCCTGCGAGTGCTGGTGGACGTGCACAGCCACATACATGGCCCTGAACACACACAGCCAAACGTGCACATGTGTGCTCTCTCTCTCTCCCCTTCTCTGGTGCCAGACATTGAAAGGAAAAAATTTCTACTACCTCAAAGGTCCCCCTGTGCTGTGCCTTTTTTTTTTTTTTTCCTTAATGTGTTTTGGAAAAGTGCCTGTTTCAGTCACTCCAAGTCTGTATGTTCCCCAGGTTAGAAAACAAACATGAAGGGGTGTCAGGCAGCCAGAGCAGCCACCTCGTGCCAAGCCACACCACTTCTGCTCAGCAAATGCCCCTCGTCTGCACAGATGAGCTGCAAATGTGAAAAGGAAAAAGAGAAAGAGCCCTTTGCTGCCCTGGGCTCGGCCGCTGGTAGTGGGGCTGGTGGCTAAACAGTTTGATTTATGGTGATGTTTGATCTACAGTGATGTTTGAGTTACGGTGATGTTTGCTTTATGATGTGCCCAGCAGAGCCACGGCCCTGGGGCCGCTGCAGGACAGAGCCCGAGGGCACCGCTGGGCACAGAGCTCACAGCCACTCTCCATCCTCTCGTGGGCTCAGAAATGCTTCCCAAAGTGACAGCTCTGTGGTTTGTGTCGAATACAGCACCGGGCAGCACATGTCCCCTCTCTGTGGGGGCACGGCGTGGAGCCAGGGCTGCACACAGCAATCTTTTAGTGTTGCTCTTCTCCTGGAGGGACCCGTGACAGAGAAACCGTGTAGATTTGGTGATTATTTTAGTTTCTAAATAAAGGTTAAAAGAAGGATGAGTTAAAAGAAAAAAAAAAACAAGCTCACCTCGTGTCATTGCCAGCAGGTTTGATTGGAAACGGGCTGGTCACGGGCTGTGGTGGCAATCGGGGCTGCTTGGGCAGGTTTGGGCACTCAGCTTTGTCAAGCAGCCTCCTGGCTCTCTGTGCGCACAACCTTGCTGTCCCTGTTGCCCTCTCCAGGCCATGGTCCCCATGGCAGGACCCTGCTCGCTGTGTTCTGAAGCTCCATGGAGTGCTGCGTCCCCTGGCTGCATCACAACGGGATGGATGCACTTGGGCCACCAGGGACCCTGGGGCAGAGCCACGTGTGCAGGGACAGCCGCCACCCACCTTGCCAAGGATGGGGTGACCACGGGGGACCAGCCCACAGCAGGCATGGCAGCCTGGGACCACCTTCTGCATAGCAGTTAAGATCTCCCAAGATGGGGACAAAAGGCAAGCACCGTGCTGAAGGATGCTCTTGCCCTTACCCCCTGCAGCGTGACCCAGGGCTCCATGACCACGGTATCTGCACCGCCCCAGGACGACAAAGCCCACACAGCCGCGGGGAGCAGAGCAGGCTGCCCGAGGCCCGGTGCTGCCCCCTGGCGCCCGGCCCCGCCGCCGCGCTCCAACCATTTGCCGCCAGGCTGCCGAGCAGCCTCTAAAATGGCTGATGGCAGCGGAGCAGGGCAGGGGCCCGCTGCTCTCCAGCGCACAAAGACCTCCGCCGCTTTAACATAACGCCGCTTCCCTATGGTTTGCGGGGCTGCCCAGCAGCTAACTGCAGTTTTTCTCTACACCCACTACTCCCATGGAACGTTAACAGTAGAGGGGAACACTGGGTCTGGTTTCAGTGTGTTGCACTAAAGGCCCCACTGTCCTTCCCCAGACGCAGGCAGACCTAGCAGGCACTACAAGTGTTACCCAACAAGGTGAGTGCCAGCACAGGGCAGCCACAAGTTTAAGGCCCCTGTCCCCCAGCTGGGAAGCAGCCTGGCGTAGCAGAGGTTGTGCTGTGGGTGTGAAAGGCAGCCGCTTTCAGCCCAATCTGCAGCTGTTGACAACTCAGCCCTTGCCTACCTGTGCCAGGGAAGCCATGCAGGGATGACAGCTTTGCTATGCTGCCAACAGTGCCTGGGTTTGAACAAAGCAGCAGCTGCCCCTCTGCGTCCTGCACCCACGTGCTGTGATCACTCAGAAGCAGTGTTGTCTCCCAACAACTGCTGCAGCAGGACAGCAGCCAAGTCCCTGAGTATGAGAACAGCCCCGTGCCACTAAGATGGCCAGGAGCTACTGCCCTACTGCGTTAACCTTTGGCATGAAATGCAACATGTAGAACCCGTGGAAGCACATCAAGCCCCTGCTGGTCAAATACTAGGTCAGGCTTACTCATTTATTTCAGAAGAGGTAAGAACTTCTTCCCTCATGTAAAGCATAATGGTGGTAGCCGAGCCCCAAGCAGGACAGTGGCTGCTGCCTGCTATGTCACTGACCTTAAAATAGAAGCCAAGTCTCCAGCCAGACTTGGTCACAGCCCTACTGCAGTAGCGCAGAAGTAACACGAACCAGTTTAGGTCCTTTAATCTGTCCAAGACAGGGTGCTGAAGCACAAATGATAAAACATTCTGCATTTTTACAGCAAAAAATGCTACAGAAGTTTATAGGAAAAAAAAAATATTTTTTGTACATGGGTAAAACATTATAAATTCAAGACAACTCACAGACAAGGGGTAAATTCCCACAGCTATCGCTCATTTCTGTTAAAAAGTTCACTTGAATATGCAAGCAGTCAAAAGAGCTTGCTCTCTCTTCCTTGAAATGAAAATTGTTTCTTCCAAGTGGCTCACAGTACTCCTTTGCACCTTGGAATGTCCTCCAAAGGCTCCGCCAAGAGAAAAGGAGAGTAAAAACCCCCGGAGTCCTTTCAGATAGTCTCAGAGAGCAGGAGGGGAAAGAAAAGGGAAGCTTATTCAAACTTGATCTTCTTCCCTTGTGGCTTGTTATCTCCACCTCCACCTCCTCCTCTGCCTCCTCGGAAGCCACCTCCTCTACCTAGAAAAGAGATGGTATCAAGCAGCAGTCCCTACACACGTAACAGCGCCCTCCCAAACCCCTCCTGGCACAGGACAGAACAACTCACATCCAGCACTCTGCGGTGACAACACACTGTAATCCCAAAAACAGCTTCACCTTACCTTTTGACTACATCCCTTACAAGAGCGTTATTTACTACTTCTTACCTCCAAATCCTCTGCCACCACCACCTCCTCTGCCACCAAATCCACCTCTTCCTCCTCGGCCTCCTCTGCCACCACGACCACCAAATCCACCGCCACGCTGAAAATCACCCTTTGGCTTGGCAAAATCAAGGGTCACTTTGTTTCCATCTATCTCTCCGTCCTCCATGGCTTCTTTAGCTGCTTTAGCATCTTCTGGGGAGCTGAAGTCCACAAAGCCAAACCTAGGCAGCGGATTAAGAGAAAGACAGTCAAACTCCACGGGCTCCACAAACCATAGCCCCATACAGGCACTGCGTAGCAATCCCTTAGGGAAGGGTTCCATTTCTGACAGTGACCTGACATGTAGAACAGTAGTGGCTAATCACAACTGATAGAACCACGTTGTGAGCGTGCCAGTACTGAACAGTTGATATTCTTCTCGTGCGAATCCATAGGCTGCCACGGATTTGTTGGCAGGAAGGAGCTCATTGAGAAGGGAACATGCACAACGCGAGCTACAAGCCTGTCCCGTAGCTCCATGCCATTTACACGCCTTCCAAGAACCACATAAGCATTAGAAACACCCTGCACTGTGCAGACTGAGGGTTATTTTTCTCCTGTGATAACTGAGCCAATCCCAGGTTAGGCTTCACATACCCTTTAGAGGATCCAGTGTCTCTGTCTGTGACTATTCTGGCACTTATAGAGCCTTCAAACGATTCTCTTAGCGTCTCCTCCGTTGTGTCCTCAGAAAGGCCTCTGACAAACAATGTTTTGCTTTGTTCTGCGGGAAGACAATACACACAGAGATTGTAAAGTCTGAGCAAAGCTACCGTGACCCTTTCAACACCACTTTGCATTACTGATTCCAATAACAGCTCAGCTCAATGGGTTTGTTTTTAAAGGAAGCCCACAACAGCTGAGGCACCCAAAAGTATGTGTGGCTGTGAAAGCTTTCAGGACTGCAGACAGAACTTCACATCACAGTGTCTCTAAATGGACCAACCTGGTGCTGCCAAATTAACCCCATCCCATTTCAATAGATGACAGTACCCATATTGATATTAGCAACTAACTGGTAACAGACACTGCTGGATCAGCACTTGACTATCTAGAGGACTTGAGAAATAGTTTCATCAGCATTTCAGATAATCACTCATCATATCCAGCACATCATGTCCTTCACAAAAAAAAAGAACAGACTAAAGTCTGCATGAACTGTGCACTCTTCATCACAAGATCAAATAATCCAACGTGGAACACTTACGATTAAATCCTCCTCTTGCATTTGAGTTCCCTTTCTGCCATGCTGGTGAACTGAATTCCAGCCTGATTGCTCTGCCTTCAATTTCTGTGTTATTACAGGAATTCAATGCCTCTTTGGCATCCTCAGCTGTGGGGAACTCTACAAACGCGTACCTGTTTGGAGAGGAAGGTTTCAGTCAGCCTGGGAGCACAGGGCATCGGGGCAGGTAAGGCATTCACAATGCCAACTGAGGACTCAGTTCTAAACATACCCTTTAGGCCTGCCCTGGTTGTTCTGTGGCATCTTGATGGAAGAAGCTTTTTTGAACAGATCCTGGAGAGTCTCCTCTGAGGCAGCATACGAGAGGTTGTTTACAATCAAGGTCTTTGACTCCCTCTCTCCACCTCCTACAAAGGAAACACTGCTGTAAGTGCAAGCTTGGAGAAGGAGGGCTCTCTTTTAGACAGAAAACCCCTCTAGGGTGACAGCAGTTGTTGCACCCTTCCCACTGAAGGTGAGGCACAAGGCCCAGCACAACACTGTTCTGGTCACCTGGACTAGCTGTCCTCCCTTTGAAAGATGCAGGAGACATGCAATGCATGGCACTCGGGCACAAATAAGGCAAAAGGCTCCTTCCTGTCCTCTTGCAGTTTTGCTGCTGTACTTCAAGTCATTCTGTCCCTAGCAAGCTTCTAGAGTGAGCAGAGCTAAATCATGCCCCCTGCGTGCACACTGTTCACCTGAAAATGTACCTTTCTGATGATTTTCCTGTTGGCTCTTCTCACCAGTGTAGTCAATGACTATGGCACGACCGTCAATCTCTGTGCCCTGCTTCTCCTCCAGAGCTTTGTCTGCCTCAGCTTCTGTTTTAAATTCAATATAGGCCATCCTACGGCAAAGAAAAGGACAGTCACTCCTGGAAGGAGGCATTGGCTTAAGTTCATGAATGAGGGGGGGAAAGGATGCAAGAAAACACATCCAAAGTACTATTTTCAGTATACATAATCCATCAGACTCCTTAAGGTAGTTAAAAGACACACAAACATGAGAAACAGCAAATACACAACAGCTACATACCCTTTGCTGCTCCCTTCCTTGTTAAGGACCATTCGGACTTCTATAGCATTTTCAAATACATTTTTAATTTCATCTTCAGTTACACGGTAGGGCAGATTCTTCACAAACAGTGTTCTAGCATCTCTCTCTGCAAAGAAGAAAAAAGTTACTTTCCCGTTACCCACTGTATACCCCTTCTCAGCAAGAAACAAGACTGAATTCATCCAGTTGAAAAAAACCAAACCAACACAGTATTTATTTTGCAGTTCCAAAAGCAGGAAAGGCAATAATGAAAATCATTTAGGTTGTCATTACATTGTTCTTTCAAGGGCATCCAGTTCAGAGAACAGCTTAGGACAGAACTATCTCCTCCTCAAGACTCCCACTACGCACTACTTCTGACCATGCTTTAAGACATACCAGTCAGAACTTGCACATCCATTTTAGCATTTGAGAAACTATTTATGATACAGAAATCAAACTGGAGAGATGCCCTTTAAGAGCAGCCACCAGTAATACCACAAGACTTTCTTTGATGTGCACACACATTCAGAGCGTCATACCTTTCTTATTTTCTTTAAGACTTTCTTTGCTCTTCGCTTTTTCCAGTTTGATTTCCAAACCCATGAGCTTCTTTCCATTCAGCTGAAGAGCTTTATCCATATCTTCAGCAGATAAGAAGTCCACGTAGCCAAATCGCCTGAAAGAAGAGCAGCTTCACTGTTAAAACTGATGCATCTCTAGGCGCAGAGAACACACACAGAAACCAACAACAGGGGACTGGTCAAGCTGCAGTGTTAATAAAAAAAAAAAAAATACAGCTCCCCCACTTCAGGGATATGCCATCTACCAGTATCAGCACTGCATGTGTACTGTGCCTCCTCCATACACTACCAAACAACCATCTCAACATCTCTAAGGGAATCAGCATCAGCACATCTATCCATCTAGATGAACTGCTGCCAAGTGAAAGAAAGAAGCAGCAAAATTCTACAGAGGAACTCACTTTGAAGAACCAATTCTGACTTCTGAAACTTGGAGATTTTTCTTGCCAAAGAATTCCTTGATGGCGGTCCGCAGTTCTTCGTAGTCCTTGGTGGGGGTCAGGTTTTTCACAAAGAGTGAGAAAGCTGAGGCAGGTGCTTTGAATGAAAAGACAGTGGAGCGTAAGGCAAATGAGAAGAATTGGAAGATAGATGACAGATAGCATTAGCACATCAGTTTCTGCTCAAAAGTAACATCATACTTCAGTATTAAGTCCCTTACAGTCATCATTTGTGCTGAGAAAAAGAAATACTGAACATCCAGTCCCTCCACTATTATGTGCCTCACCCAATGGTCCAATAACAGCTCAGATGAGCATCATTTGACGACCCCATGCCACCTACCTTCTGTTTTCTTTTTCTTGGCCTCTGGTGCACTTTTATTGGCCATTTCTTTCTTCCTCTTTCCAGGTGCTTCCTTGACAGGTTCTGCGGTAGAGAACAAGCAACAACACTGAAATAAAAGTATTCTTAAGAATACCACAACAGCTTCTCCCGTGCTGTATCAACACAGGAGCATTAACACCCACGCTGCTCACACAAAAGACCTGCTGTCGACATCACAACTAACTGTTCTGCAGTCCTGAAGACCACAGTGCAACAAAAACTCTGCTAAGATATTCCTTTTGTTATTATGGAAAGTGATGTTCTCAATAACATTTAAACTCACTTTCATCCTCGCTTTCTTCTTCATCCTCTTCGTCATCCTCCTCGTCCTCCTCATCTTCATCATCATCATCATCATCTTCCTCATCTTCAGACTCTGCCTTGGCTTTAGCTGGTGCAGCCTTTGCTGGAGTAGGTTTCTTCACAGGAACAGGTGTTGTGTCCATGGCCTCATCTTCAGACTCTGAAACAGGTGGAGTGGGATTTCAGGAGTGTTCAACATCGAGCCACTTTTGAGTACAACTGAAAGCTCAATAGATTGAATAGTTTTTCATCCCTCCTGAAGCTTTTATGTCCTTAGCACAAGAGTTTTGTGAGTTAAGAGTGTTTATAAAAGCTGCCTCTCCCTCAGGGTTCACTGCGTTAACAACTGCCAGCTTTCAACGTTTTTGTGTTTTTTTGTTTTTTTTTTTTTAAACTAACAGTAGGGAAATAAATACTCATCATCTGATGGACTGTCTGATGGACACTGGTAGCCAGCTAAAGGCAGCTGGGCACTAAGTGAACACACACACACTGCATCGCTCCCACTAATCCACCATGTTACTCCCTCTAGAGCTCCTTGGAAGTGCCTATCAGTTTAACAAGTTTTCCTAGAAGTCAAGGCTTTCCAAAATCCTTTGTGGACCACATACCTTCATCATCCTCGTCCTCATCATCCTCTTCGTCATCTTCCTCCTCTTCGTCAGATTCCTGCTTTGCTGGCAGAACTGCAGCAGGCTTTTTGGCTGGAACACCTGCCACAGCCTTTTTGGCTGCAGGCTTCACAGGCATTGCTGGTTCCTCTTCCTCATCTACAACAACAGCACAGTAAATGTTTACCCCCAGCACTCAGCCTTCACACTAAGTCAAGTGCTTTATTTCACTGGATTCTGGCAGTGTTCAGAAATGAACAATCAGGAAACTCAAAAGTGTGTCACACTTCAAGTAATGCAGCTGCAGCACAGAAAGTTCTGACATTCACCAAATGCCCAACCTCCCTCCCTCACTACTCTTATGAGTATTAAGTCATGCTCAACTGTTCATTGCAAAGTAATCGAGTCCAGCTGCTAGACTGTACCAACTTCAGTCAACTTGCAAAAAGATTAAAATGTATTCCAAAACTAACTTACCAGATTCTTCTTCTTCTTCGTCCTCATCTTCCTCATTATCTTCCTCGTCATCTTCGTCTTCCTCCTCACTCTCTTCCTTCTTGGCATTCTTGCCATTCTTTGCTCCTTTGCCTAGGACAGCGGCCTTTTTAGCTGGAGTAGCCACAGCCTTTTTTGCTGGAGTAGCCACAGCCTTCTTGACTGGTGTCACTGCCTTTTTTGCAGGAGTGGCAGCCTTCTTGGCTGGTGTAACGACTGCTTTCTGCTGTTTCTTTGGAGGAACCATCTGAAAAATGAAATCTGAGTGTAAGACTAAGTGTCCCTGAAGGGATATCAAACTGACAGACATGACCCCACAGCGACATTAGGCTTTGACAGACACTTAGAGCTGTGCAGAACTCATGAAGAAGGCAACTTGGGAGCACACAGCCACCTCTGTGCCTTCAGTTAACTGAGAGGTTCATCCTCTCTGTGCCACTGCTGCCCCTGTGCTGTCCATTCCTTCTCATACACCTCACTATTAGTGCCTCAGCATGGCAGACAAGTATATGGCAACTACAATCTACAACTTCTCTGACACTTGTTTGCTTTCTGCCTTTACCTTATTTACCAATTCTGTTGAATTACTGAACTCAGGAGCAGCTTTTAACAGCCGTAGAGCACAGCACTGGGCAGCTCCCCGCTGCTGACCCAGCACCTGCACTCCCTCCAGCAGCAGCAACCACCAGCCTGAAATTTCCAGCCTTGGTTTTTAGATCTGTGATACATCACTTATTGCTGCAGTCCTCTTGATGAATCCATCACTTCACTCCATCACTGCTCCTCAGAGCAGCCTTAAGGTCCCCACAGCCCTCCCAGGGCCTGGGGGCACAGCTGGAGCTGCTCCACCAGTTTTTCTATCGGTGTTTCCCTCTTAGGCAACGTGGTTTATGCTTTAGCCACAATAACCCCCCCAGAACTATTAATCAGCATGGGTTCCCCATCGCACGTGCACACACTTCTGAGGCACGTGCACCCGCCCTGCTTCACCCCCTGTCCACTCACCTCTTCTCCACTGCTCTCCTCTAACTCAGAGGACTCCTCCTCCTCGCTCTCCTCCACCTTTTTGGGGGGAGGCGCCATCTTTTTCTGCTTCATTTGGTTCTTGGGAGTCTGCGGAACAGAACAGCCCGTGAGCACGCGGCGCTCCCGTCCCCGCAGCAGACAATCGCCCCAACCACGTGGCGGCCCCGCCCGCCCCCGGGGCAGCCC
>WBMW01000985.1:333837-348947 GCA_013396635.1 Penelope pileata
GGGCACCTCCAGGGATGCGGCACCCACAGCTCTGGGCAGCTGTGCCAGGACCTCACCGTTGAGTAAAAAAAAAAAATTCTTCCTAGCATCCAACCCACATCTCCCGTCTTTTAGTTTCAAGCTGTTCCTCCTCATCCTATCACTACCTGCCCGTGAAAAAGTCGGTCCCCGAAAGGATGATCTCATTGCAGAGGTTAAAAGGAGCTCGGGAGGGATTTGCCGAGGACACGCGCGGCGCGGGGCTCCCGCCAGGGGGGGGCGAAGCGCTGCGCCTCGGGCGCGGGGGGGACGCGGGGCCGCGCTGCGCGCTCCCGGCCCCCGACGGGGGAGCTCGGAGCGGGGAGGGGAACGCGGCAGCTCCGTGGGCTGAGAGCTCGCGGGAAAACCCGGGGTCCTGCAGCAGTGAGCGCAGAGCACGGCATCAACGCATCACAGGGTGCAGCCCCTACCAGGGGCCCAACAAGGTACGGGGGCTGAGAACCCACGTTGAGCCCCACTGCCCGAGGGGAAGGGGAGCACTCCCAGCATCACCACACTGAGCCATCAGCCCTTACTGGAGTTGTTCTCTGGTGCCTGCACACCATTGGCCTTCATTGCTTTCTCTGCCTCATGCCATAGTCCCATCAGGTAGCATCTGTCTACTAAAAGGCCACGAATGCCATGTGCAGCCAGTTGTCACTCTCTGTCACTTCCCAGAGGAATGGGCTCCCTGGGTGCGCTGGGGCTGGGAGAGCTTTCTCACAGCTACACCGAGCAACCTGGCACCATTTATTGCTGGCTTTACCTTTGTGAAGTCACATTTCTCCTGAAGATTTGATTTGTGGCATGAAATGAGGCCTCTAAGTATATTTCTTCGGTCTTAAAATGTCTGGAAAGGAGAAGGAAGGTGCTTTCCTAGAGCATCCCCTGGGTGAGGAGGAAGGTGCCTCCATCCCTCTGGAAATGCCCAAAGTGGGGCTCTGAGCCTGGGCCTCTGCATCCCAGGGTGGAGGGCTCAGGATGCCACATTTCCTCTAGAAAAGCCCTTCTGAAGCTGAAGTGAGCCTGGATTTGCTTGAAAACTGGTGAAGAAGCAAAGTGCAGTGAGCCTGAAGCAGCACTGAACCAGACCTGCCCTCACTGCATGGAGCAGCCGCAGCCGGGCTCAGCCCCTTGGCTGTGCTGGGAGCACTCTGGGCTGAGGCTGTTCCTGCAGCCTGGAGGAGCTCAGGCTCCTTCGGGGCACCTGGAAACATTCAGGGTGGAAAATCCCAAAGCCACCCCGTACACCTCCCACTCTCCATGCAGGGCTGGAGCAGCCCTCAGCAGCCCCGTCCCGCAGCTCCCTGCCTGCAGACAGTGCCTTTG
Source organism: Penelope pileata (assembly GCA_013396635.1). Lineage (NCBI taxonomy): Eukaryota > Metazoa > Chordata > Aves > Galliformes > Cracidae > Penelope > Penelope pileata. The sequence goes on from WBMW01000985.1 coordinate 335,185, forward strand.
TGCAGCATTTGTGCTGCTCCCTGCAGCACTGCAGGAAAACAACATCCCAGCCCAGCTCCCAGAGTGTGCTTTTCCATCTGGATGTTGAAATTGAGCCCAGCAGAGAGGTGTGGGGCTGGGTCCAGGAGGAGCTTGGACATCTGGGGAGCTGCAGGGAGCCAGGGGCTGTCCCTCAGCCAGAGCAGAGAGCAGCTGAGAGCAGCAGGAGGAGCAAACAGCTCCTAAATCCAGGGCCCAGACCTCAGCACGAACACATGGCTCAGAGATCAGCACCATGAGCCTGGGGGTGCAGAAGGCCTGGGGATGGAAGGAGGTTCAGGATTCCCAGAATCAGGTTGGGAAGAGCAGAGCCAGACATGGCAGCTCCCTCCATCGCTGCCCATCAGTGCAGCAGTGCTGCTCACCAGGTGCCCAAAATGACAGCCACCTCCTTGCTGTTAACCTGATTGCTTTCGGGTGACAGCAGCACATCAGTCCCAGCTGTTCTGAGCTCCAGAGGGAAATGTTAGAAGGAACTAAAAGAAGCTGCACGCTGGTGGGCTCGGTGTGTGCAGGGATGGGGCAGCGGGAGGTGCTGGAGGGAGCAGAGGGGCTGGGGTTTGCGTCTCTCCCTGCCCGTGGGAATGGCTGCCCGTGCTGGCAGGTGTCAGGCAGCAAAGGAAAGATAATGAGAGAGATCTGCTCAGCCTCTCTGACAGCTTTCTCCGGTGTGTCGTGATAAATTGTCCCAAAATGAGGAGACAAACCATCCTTGGATGCCACTACAAACGCTGAGAGCAGTGAAGCCCTCCCTGTACTCAAAGCCCACTGCTGTGACCGTCCTGCAGCAGGGACCCTCATCCCCATGCAGGTGACAGTTACCACCCCCCTTGGGGACAATGCTCCCCCTGCCCCCAGCAGCCGTCCCCACATGCCACCAACCCTGCCACCCTGCTGCCTGACATCCATTGGCTGCTGGGCTCATGGCACATCGCTTCCATTTCCTAACAACGCTCCCCATGAACCAAACCAAGAGCTGTGTGGTGCTGGGACATCAGCTCTGCAGTCTTTATTGTGCTGCAATGGGAACAGGTGTGGATACCCTGGTGACACTGACGTGGGTGCCTGGTGGCCAGCTGTCCCCCATGCTTGTCCCCGCACGCTGCTGCGGGGCGGGGGAAGGGCACTGAGGTTCTGTGTCACCTCCGTGCTCTGCTGGGAGGAGTGGGGGCTCTTTGATAACACAAAGTGCTTCACCTTCCATTGGGACCAAGGAGCATGGGGGCATGGAAGTGGAAATTCTGAGCTCACGGATGTCCCCAAGGGGCAGAATCCCATCCCACACACATCTCCTCTCTCCGTTTGTCCCCATGCCTATGTTCATGCTGCCCATCCCGCACGCTGTAGGCACGAGGTGTCATTTCTTCACCTCCAGCAACGCCGTGCCATGAGAAATAATTGAAGTATGGTTAAAAACATGGCCAGAACCCTTCTGGTGCTCACCTCGAGCACGTCTCTGATGCAGGTGCTCTGCTCCCCGGCCCCGGGGGCTCAGTGTGCTCCGACCGTGTGAGTTTTCCCCACCCGCAGCCACGTGAAGGGAGCAAAACCCAACCCCTCCCTCGGCTTTTGGGGAGGGCTGGCGAAGAATCCGCTGGCGTTCCCTGCGCCATCCATCACTTCTCCAAATCTACAGGAAAAGTGCTGCAAAGCCGAGCTTTGGCTCCGCCAAGGGAAGAAAAAAAACCCCACGCCTGTTGCAAACAACCCCGGCACAAAAAGCCATACAAGGCCGGGGCAGCTTCGGGGACGGATTGCTTTTTAATCCCCGAGCGAAGATGATAAATCTTTTTATTGGCGGCGGTGTCGAGGGGGTGCGGTGCGGCCGAGGGGGTGCGGATTTGCTGTGCTGTGGGGAGGGTTTGGCCCTGGCGGGTTCCAGCGGGATCCGGCTGTTGGGACAGCGCTGCCGTAAATCTCAGAGGGGAGACAACAACGTTTGGGAAAAGGCTCTTTGGAAAGGAACCGTTTGGGGAGGAGGTGGTGTGGAGCCCCAGCCGGACACGTGCCCCGAATGGTGGGGATGGAGAGATGTGGCCGCCAGCTTGGAGCAAAGACCCAGAGCAAACCCATCCCTGGGGCTGTTGTGGGGATGTGGGGTTGTCCCCAAGTGCTGTCCCAGAGCAGTGGCTGGAGGAGAGATATTTGCCCCCTGGTGCTTTTTGGGGTGATCTGGAACAGCCCTAACACAGCCCCCAGCATCGCAACCTGACGTGCACCTCCCCGGCAGCTTCACCTCCTGCATCTCCAAGAGCGAATCCGGAGTGGCTGAGGAGAGGTGGAGGGGACACCTGGAGTGTGGCTGTGCCAGGGGACAGCTGGGGACATGACCCAGGGGACTGGGGGGGTCACTGTCCCCTGTCCCCTGTCCCAGGCGCTGAGCCGCAGCCGTGTCCCCGCACATCCCCACTGCCCTGACCCAGGGACCCGAAACTCCGTGGGCTGTCACTGTGCAGCCAAATGCTATCGACTGCCGATTAAAAAGCCATTTCCTGGAGGTTTCCAGCCGGGGAGGGGCCCCTGTGAGCCACAGGGACAATAGCAGCCATCAAGGAGGCATCTGTCACCTCCACCTGTGTGCTCCCTGGCACTGGGAGCGATGGGAGATGGAGAGGGAGGAAAATAGATGGAGATCATTGCGCTGTGCCACGTCAATGTCCTCTGGAGAGGATCCCGAAGGGCAGAGGTTACTGCAGCCCCCCACACATCTGCACAACAGGACCGCAAAGGGAAGGGCTTTGCCAGTGGGGTGGAGGCTTGCAGGGGGACACAGCTGCACGGACCTGGAGCTGGGGCTGGGGCGGGGGAGCAGGAGGGGATTTGTGAGCCCAATCCTGGCTGGAGGGCAACTGGGGCTGGAAAAGTCTCAGCTGAGCTCCAATAGCCCAGGGGTGGCATTTTGGAGCCCTGATACATCACCCCGTGGGGGACCCGGTGCGTGCTGGAAAGGCAGCAGCATCGATCCCAGGCAACAAATCAATCAGTCCTTCCAGCCTGGGGGGGCCTGCCCACCCGCCTTGGCATTTTGTGACATTTTCCCGGCAGCGTGTCTGGGGACAGATTGATCTCCACCGCTCCGGGGGCGGCCCCATGTGTCCCCTCCATGAGTGAGCAAAGCCACCGGATGGCCACTGAGGGGAGGTGGCACCTGTAGGGGCACCTTTAGGAACCACCACCACCACCTTCCCCAGCAGCTTTATTGAGCAAAGGTGTGGGGATGAATGGGAGGGGGACAAAGGGACAGCCCCAGGGCCCATCAGCACTGCACATGGTCTGGTTGTCCCCAGGCGAGGGGGTGGGTGGCTGTGCACTGGGAGCAGGGCTGGGTCATGGGGAACACAACCACAAATCGAGGGAATGGCTCTGGTTTGTAATTCCTGGGTGAGGATCAGCTCATGCAGGGCAGGGATGAGGGAGAACCTGTGGCACACAGGAGCTGAGGAAGAGGAGGGAGGGGGGAAGGCATCCACCCAAGTGTCCGGGTGCACATCACAGGGAGGAGAGCGGGGCACCTGCAGAGTTTTCCCCTCTCCACCCAGTGCAAACCCTCCTGACCCAGCAGGGCTCGGCCCTGGGTGAGGGTGTCTCTGTGGGTCCCCAGCCCCTGGGCTCATGCTGCTGAGCTGGGAGGGATGGAGTGGTCCTGGAGACCCAGGGAGCAGCTGGATGTCCCTGCACCAAGAGGGATGCTCTGGCTTTGGTTATCTCTGGCGCTGAGCAGAGGATGCAATGCATCCTGGGCACAGTGAGGCAAGGGGTAGCCACCATGTCCCTGGAGCAGCCGAGGAAAGCAGCACCCCTGGAAAACCACATCCCCATGGAACAGCACGGAGCAGCAGGGCCCTGTCACTCCCCTCCATTGCACAGATGGATGCCGTGGTGGGGGGATGCTGGTGGTGGGGAAACCATCCCAGTGCCCCCACGTCCTCCCGCTGTTCAGCAGAGGGATGCGGCGTGCGCAGCATCCTGGCCACCCTCCATCTCCTCCATCTCAATCTCCTCCATCTCCTCCATCTCGTACTCCTCAGCGTCGGAGAGGGGCAGCCCGTTGGTGCCAGGCACGTGCTCACACTCCGTGCTGCGGGTGGTGGCACGGGTGACGCTGGGCGAGTGCTTGCGTGAGCCCAGCAGGCGGTGGCCAGGGTGGCACATCACCTCCTTGAACATCTCGCGGAAGCGGGTGGACATCAGGTTGTAGAGGATGGGGTTGGCGGCCGAGCTCAGGTAGAAGAAAACCCCCGAAATGATGTGGACGTACTGGAACATGTGGAGCATGGGGCTGGTCCAGGTGGAGACGAAGCTCCAGACCAGGCGGTCGGTGTGGAAGGGGGCCCAGCAGATCCCGAACACCACCACCAGCACGACTGTGGGGAGATGGGGCTGTCAGGGGGGTGTGGGGCTCACCAGCCCAGTGAGCCACCCCAGTCGGTGCCTGGCAGGGTGGGGTACCCCTCCCGGGGATGCGCACCCCCCAGCAGTGCCCTGCCTGTTGCAGGAGAAGAGAGCTTGCATGAACAAGGGGATGTGGTGTGAGAAATGCAGCCTCAACCCCCCAGGTGTGGCTGCATCCCACGGAAAGGGCACCCCATGTTCTGTCCCATGGCAGCCTCAGCTGTGCCCGAGTCCTCTGGTTTTGTTTCACAGCCCAGCCCTGCTGATGCAGAGGAAAAGGGGGCCCTGGTGGCCTCAGCCCTGCCAAAACCTGCTACGCTGTGTCTCCGTGGTACATGAGGACAGATTCCTCCTTGTCCCCTCCCAGCCCCACGCAAGGGAGCAGTTACCGCTTGTCTGGGAAATGGCAGAAAGGCAGCCCTGGACTGGACAACTCGCCACAGCGTGCTGACATGGGGCTGGGAGCACAGGGAGGTCAGTGGGCAGCCAACACCGCTGCTGGGGACAGCTGGGGCTGCTGGGGATGAGGACAGGGAAGAGAGCAGCAGCACGGAGCAGTGGGACAGAGGGATGCTCCGTTGCAGCCTTGGCTTAGAGCCTCATTGCCATGGGATGGGGGCAGGGTGGGGGTCCACCACAGCACCCCAAGTCTGTGGGGCTCAGCAGTGTGGGCTGGGGGAGGGAGAAGATCCCCCACACCAGCCTTGCTCCTTCCCTTTTTCTCCAGGGCTCTCCTGGATGAGGGAAGCTCTTGCAGCTGGGTGGGAGCCAGCATGGGTGGTCCCTGCAGGTGGACCACAGACAGCAGCTCTGCCTTCACCCCGACACCCCACACAGCAGCCCCACACCTGTTCTGACCAAGGATGACTGAGGCCATGCCTCAGTTTCCCACCTTCACCCTCCCAACACACCCACAGGCTCTGCCTGTCCTCAGTGTCAAACTCACACAGCATCTTCGTCACCTGCCTCCTCTTCACTTTCTTCCGGGCGCTGTGACGGTCGCTGTCACCTCTGGACTTGGCTCCCAGGGCCTCCAGCATCTTTTCCTTCTTGAGCTGCAGGCCGATGAGCAGGTAGAGGATGCTGATGGTCCCCATGGGCAGGAAGAAGAAGACGATGGTGGTGATCTGGATGATGAGGTTGTAGGTCAAGCGCGGCTTCACCAGGGTGCAGATCTCTGAATCGGGCACCCGGCCACGGCCGGGCACGTAGAGAGGCTGCAGCCCATGGAGGCTGGTGTTGGGGATGGAGCAGATGACCGACACCACCCAGATGGTGATGATGACCCTCTTGGCATGGTTCCTGGTCACCACATACTTGGCTTTGAGCGGGTGCACCACGGCGATGTAGCGCTCCACGCTCAGGGCCGTGACATTGAGGATGGAGGCGAAGCAGACGGCCTCAAAGAGCAATGTCTTGAAGTAGCACCCTCCAGTGCCCAGCAGGAAGGGGTAATTGCTCCACATGTCGTACAGCTCCAGCGGCATCCCCAGCAGCAGCACAAGCAGGTCGGACACAGCCAGGCTGAACAGGTAGTAGTTGGTGGGCGTCCTCATGAAGCGGTGCCGGAGGATGACGATGCAGGTGAGCGTGTTGCCCGCTGCCCCCACGGCAAAGATCAGCAGGTAGACCACGCAGACGGGGATGAAGGAGCTGGAGCGCCGCGGCCCCAGGTACTTCGTCCGCAGCTGCTCCTCCGTCAGGTTGGCGTCCTTGGGGTCGAACAAGGCGTCCGGGTGCGTCCTGTTGCAGAGCTCGGGGCTGGGGGGCTCCACAGGGAAGTCTCGCTGGGGCAGGGCGAGCGCAGGGCCGGAGCAGTTGGCGTAGGGATTCATGGCTGCGGGAGATGGGCGGTTTGCGGGGTGTTTTCCTGAGCCCTGCGCTGCTCCCCAGCCCTCTGCCTCTGCCACCAGCAGCGTCACGGTGCCAGGACTCTGCCCATCCCCACAGCTCAGCACCCCCATCCTGCCCCAGCCGAAGCTTTTCCTTTTGGAAACCACCCCAAATCTTCTGAAACATCCCCATAGCGTTCCTGGGCTTCCCCTGCCCCATTTCCCACCCATAAACAAGCTGGCAGCTCCCCGACCCCCTGCAGGGACACCTCAGCGAGGCTGTCCCCTCCCCTGCTGTCCCCCTTCAGGCAGGACACAGCTCCAACCCGGCCCCGGATCGTGCCCCGCATCTACCCAGCCCCAACCGCCCCAGCCATGCAGAGGGGCTGCAAAACAGCCGAGGGGAGAACTCCTCCTCCTCGCCAGGAAGGACTCACGTCTCGTCGGGGAGCTCCGGCCGGAGAATGAGGTCCCTGTGCCGGATGGGGTCGGACGGGGAGGGAGCGAGGGAGGGGATGGAGACGCCGCTGCCTTAAGAGGCAGCAGGAGAAAGCAATGCTGCCTCTGCTTCTCCCGTGCAGCTCGGCTCTTGGGATCCGGCTGCCCCTCTCCGCCGCCTGCCGCTCTCCTCCGTCAGCGGGGGCTCCCGGGGGGCTCTGGGGGCTTTATCCCGTACCGCCGGGAGCGGATCCCCCCGCGTCCGCCGGGGGCTGGATCCTCGCTGCCAAAGCGGCAGAGCCGAGAAGATGCTCTTCAGGAGGGGAGAGGAAATACGTTAAAGTAATAAACTCCATTGACTCGAGAGAGTCCCGGGGGAGGGCAGCGCGGCCGTCTCCATCCCCACCAGCAGCCTTCGCAACGCGCCCGTTTGCCATTTACGTGCTGGAGGAGGCATCGATCAGCGCCGCTGCTCTGCTGACACCGGCGGCCGCGGGGGCCGGAGTTGGACGGACTTCTGCGGGGAGGGCGCAGACGGAGCCGGCGGCTGCATGGGGTCTGCGGGCTGCCAGATGTGCGACCCCTGGGTCCTCCCAATCCCCGGCTGCCGATCAGCGCTGCTGCGATCGCGGCATCACCCCTCGCTCCGCGCCGGGTTCTGCTCCCTCCTGCTGCCTGTCTGTCCGTCTGTCTGTCCGTCTGTCTGTCTGTCCGTCCGTCCGCCGGTTCTCTGCGCAGATCGGCCCCCCCTCCGGCTGCAGGGCATCGGCCCCGCTCTGCAGGCACGCAGCCACGTGCACACACACCCTGCTCGTTCCCGTGTCCCCCCACACTGTGACAGGCTATCTGTCCCCTCTCCCCCACCCGCAGCTTCCCTCTCTCCCAGAACACGTGCTTTCTTCTTTCTTTCTTTATTCATTTATTTATTTCTTACCAGTTTCAGCCCAGCTTCCAGGCGGAGGAGCACTGAACACCCGCTCCTACCTCTCAGCCCGGATCCTGCCTCGGTGGCTCCATCGGAACACCCGGTCCTCAGCCCTGGGCTGGCTCCAGCAGCCCCCAGGACCCCGCTCCTCCCCTCCTGTCCCCCACCTTCAGGCAGGGCTGAGGGCTGCCAGGGCTTACTGGGACCCAGGGGTCTCCCCTGAACTCCCTTAGGAGCTCAGGAGGTGATGGAGGAGGATGCAGGGACTGGGGGCTCCTCTCTGCTGTGGCTCCATGGGACTGCACAGCTGGAGACATGCACCCACCTCCAGCACTGTGCCTTTTTCCCCTCCAAGGGTGACAAGCTGCTGATAGGGCTCCAGGGACACAGCATGCAAGGTGGGTCCTTGAAGGGTATTGTTGTCTTGGGGACCCTCCTCAATTCATCCCATCCTGGTGCTGTCCTGCCTGTGCATGAGGTGTTTGGATGGAGCTGGGGAGGATGGAGCTGGAGGAACATCCAGTGGGACTGGGTCTGAGCAGGTGGGACAGGGATCTTGGAGGAGATGGGACAGACCTGGCAGAACAGACCTGGTAGGATAGACCTGCTGGGACAGCCCTGTGCCCCCGCTTTGCACCCAGGCTGAGCCTCAGCACAGCTCATTGCCCTGCTAAGCCCGGCATCCACAGAGCTGCCAGGACCTGGGCAGCAGCAGCCTGAGGACGGTGGCTGGCAGCATATGGCCGGGTCTCTCCAGGGCTATAGGAGAGGGAGCGTTCCTGGAAACCTCTCCGTGGCTCTTTGGGGAAGGGTTCATGGCTCCCGGTGACCGCACACCGCTTCCCACTTTTCTCCCTCCACATCTGCTTCTTGCTGCACGTCCCCCGTGGGCACTTCAGAGCCATCCATCTCGCTCTTCAATTTTCTGATAAACGAAATAATCAGGAGATGGCGACTCCTGTTCCATTACTGCTCCATAAAGAGGACGAAGTGCAGGTCGGAGCACGACCCTTCATCCTATTCCTTCCTCACCGGGCACTTTATTGCATTAACCCTATTTATTTATTATTAACCCTTCACGCTCGCTCCTCGCAGCCACCATGGCTGGGAATTTTGGCAAGCCAGGGAACCCCTGTTACCCCTCCCTGGCCTCCTGTTTGCCCGTCCCTCCGTGATGGCATCCCACATTAACCCTGTGGCCAGAGGCTGAGCCCGCATCATCCTCACAATGAAGGCTCCAAGAGAGAGGGCAAACAGCACCTAGAGAGCTACAGCCCTAATAACCAACTGCATCACTCAGCTCTTTGCGAGGGTGCACCACTCACTGTAATGGCAGGGAAGATCGGTGCAGCCTTTTAGTAAGTGCCCCTCCTGTTTCTCCCCTGCCTGCAGGGGCTGTGCAGCTGTGATGAACACCCTCTGCCCCTGAGCACAGGAGGGCAGGGAGCCCCGAGGTGATACGGTGCCTGGGAAGGAAACTGAGGCACGGGAGGCACGTGTGCCCGTCCTGCAGTGGGTGACAGCCCGGCTGTGCATGGCCTCACTGTTGGCCATGGGGGTGTAGGGGGTTCTCTCCCTGCTGGGGGGAATGCAGGTCAGAGGGGTGACCCGTGTGGGACACCCTTTTCCAGGAGTTTTTTGGCAGCCCTGTGTGTTTCCAGGCACCAACTCTCTGGATGCCTCTTTCCACTAAGCAAAAGCTGTGCCACTCCCAAAATCTCAGTGCCACCACCTCCTCCTCCCGTCTCACAGTTGCCACATCTCAACCCTTGCCATGGTGCAGACCCCCAGGACCCTTTCTCTGAGCCACTCAGAGCTCTCCAGGACCTTTCCCAGGGTGCAGTGCCTGTGGAGCAGCCTCTGTACGGTGCTCATGGACACACTGCATCCCTGCAGGACGGGGGTGGTACCCGGGATGCTCTGCCCCCAGCCGCTGCCCATCTGACAGATCTCAGAGAGGGGGGGCATTTCTTTTTTCTTTTTTTTTTTTTTTTCCCCCAAACTGGGCTGAAACAGAAAGGAAATGAATAAAAGGATCATTTAGATGTCCACTAGGATAAACATAAACTGTTTTCTGGGGAACGGCAGAATTGGCCTCTGCTCCACACCGTGCCTCCCCCTGGGTCTGCTGGGGGCCAGGCGCTCTCCGAGCAGGAATTTGGGCTCCATGGCAACCATAATTTTGCTAATCAGGACTGGCACAGATAAGCGCTTTGCACCTGGTGGGAGCGCGGGCTCTCAGGTCTCGGGGATGCTCTTGGCAATGGGCAGGGGAAGGGCTGACAGCAGTAGAGGTGTTCCGGGGAGAAGCCCCACAGCCCTGGGAGCACCTGGGATGGGAATCCCACACCTGGACCAGAGATGCTATTGGGCAAAGGCTGCATGAAGGGGGCTCAGCGCTCAGTGGGACCTTCTCTGGAGCACATTGAAATGGAGCACGGATCCAGGGCATCTTCCCAAGCATCAGAGAGAGACGCTTTATGGGTTCTATTTATTCCTTTCCAAACCTCCTCCCTTGTGAGTCACCGGAGCAGACACACGAGCAGCAAGGCGGGGACGGCCGCTCCCCATCCCTCGCTTCGGAGCCACTTTGCATGCAGGGCCGTGTGTCAGGTGCTGCCTGGATGCGAGGATGGATTGCCAGCACGTTTATGAGCTCTCCCGCCCGGCAGTGCCCACGGTAAATATTCATTCCCTCCTGCACCCAGTTTGCAGGCTTTGAAATGGGGCTGGGAAGAGGCTTTTGGCTGGAAGGAAAAAACCGCTCGAGTTCTACAAAATCTCATTTGCAAAGAACACCGGGCGAGGAAATGATGTCTGTGTGATTGGATCCCATTTGCCACCTAATGACTCACTCTCCGAGTCAAGATTGACCCCAACAGCCATAAAGAACAGCCGGTGACAACAGCAGCAACCCAAGGAAACACGGCTGGGCAGCAAATCGGGGCAGAAACCAGAAGGGAGAAACGAGCTGTGGGGTTGGTGCACACCTCCAAGGCCCTTTGCAGAGCATCTCCGGGTGTGCTGGGGCTCTGGCACGTGGCCAGGCTGAGGGACAGGGACACGGTGGTGGCAGGGATGGGGTTTGCACAGTGTCACCCCGGGTGTGGGTTTAACCATCCCATAACAGTCCCATAACTTTTATCATGTCCAAAGGGTACATTCAACTGACAATAAAGTGGGGCATGTGCACGTGCTTTTATTTTTCCAGCAGAAAGTTTGTGCTTTGGATTGAGAGAAGAGAACCAGACACACACCACCAGCCCTCGGGAATCCCAATGTAGCAACGTGGGCTGAGCCTCAGCAGAAAAAACCTTAATGCCACTGAAATGGGAGAAGTCTGCTGCCACCTGCCTGAGCAGCACCCAGCCCGAGATGCTCCCCCCCACTGAGAGGCAGCAATGCAGCAAACTGGGGCAGAGGGAGGGGGACAGAGCTGAGCGAGAGGAGGGAAGGTGGATGCTGTAGGGCTGAATGGGCCTGTGCAGGTTGGTGGGTCTGGGGGACACCTGGGGCACCACAGGCACTGGGCAGGCACTGGCTGTTGGCTGGGACACCCAGGGGATGGAAGATGAGGGATGGTAATTCTGCTGAAATGGATGGAGATGACAGACCCTCAGACTGATTTCCACACTCACAGGACTCAGAGCGATGGAGGAAGCATCTCACCTGCAGCAGAGTTCCCACACCTCGCAGGCAGATCATACCCACACGGTCCCACTGGGTCAGCCCAGGCAGGGGGATGAGGGCTGGGTGTGCTGGCGGGCTGGCACAGCATCGCTGCCTGTCCCAGCACTCCGAACCGGTGCAGCAGGAGCAGCCCTGTGCCTCCTGGAGGGGGAGAGTATGGCTGAGGGTCCTGGGGGCTGGAGAGGCTCAGCGCACAGCCTCCATCTGCTGGCTGCAAGGGAAACGCAGCCATCTGATCACCCCGTCCTGCCATCTCCTCTTCCAGCCTGGAGGCAGCAACCACCCCCTGCCCCACAGCCCATCCCCACAGCACCCAGCCCCTTCTTACAGCCCCGGGATTTCCCCACAGTTGGGACCGGGCTGGGCTCACCCTCTGCTCGCCAGCAGCTCCAGAGGGGAGGGCTGGGGCCATTCGTGCTTCCACGCACTCGGTCGGGATGTCTCCCCCGGCAGTGCCAGGCTGCCCGGTGCCACCCGCCTGCATTCAGCCAAAACAAAGCTCCCGATTCACTCGGGACTGGTGCGAATCCCACCCCCCACGGCTGCCGCTAATGACAGGCTGTGAATAAACGAGCGAATTCTCGGCAAATGTGAGAGATTTTCCTCTGGCACCTCGCGACAGCGATTTCTCCTCCTTTCCCCTGCTCCCATCTGCAGGGTTGCTCCCACCCGGCGGTACCCCGGGAATGGGGATGTCTGAGGGTGCTGGAGGGCACCGGGAGCATCCCTTCCAACTCTCCCATCCTGGGGCTTTGTCTCTGCATCAATTAAAGCTAATTACAGCCCCTAAAGGTCCTCGGAGCAAAGCTGCTTTCTTGGGCTCGGACACGGTGCTGGGCGGAGATTTGGGCTCAGAGGAAGCCGATAACCAGAGGTGCGATTTGGGGCTGCTCAGGCACCATTCGGGGCAGCCGTGAGGGGGGTTGCTATGGGAGGGGGACAGTCCCCGCGTGGCCTCCCACGGCTGCGGCGCGGCCCCGCGCCTCGAGGCCGCGATTCGTGACGTTGTGGCTCCCTCTGGCGGACACGCGTGGGAGCGCCGGAGCGGCCCCAGGAGCAGCAGCGGTGGCTGAGGGGGACAGGCAGGCGGTGGGCAGGGTTTGAGGACACGGGGCGGTGGGAGGAGACAGGAACACTCCGTTGTTGGCATCCCTCAAATGGACCACACGCTCACAAACTGTGAGCCAGGCTGATGACTTCTCCACTTCTCCATCCCATGGGGTTCACACTGATGGTTGCTTTAGCCCCCACACACCCTGGGACCCCCGAGCTGCTGTCCCCTGCAGAGTTCCACTTGATGAGAGGTTTGGACACTGAGATGCGCTGATAAACCCAGAGCTTACCCACCTGGAAAGGAGGGAGGCAGCAGCAGGGGGGATGCAGGGCATGAGGTCCAGTGGGGTAGATGTTGGGGACCTTTTCTTGGTGATCTCTGCAGTGGTCCAGGGGCTCTGGCACAGCAGCGACACACGCAGTGCATCCCCCCCTTAACCCCCCAGCCACTCCTCCTACACCAGCACTTTTAGCAGCACAACCCTTGTCCCGCTCTCTCCCCAGCTGTCCCCCATATTGGGGAACCACTCACGTTCCCCCCCCTTCCCCTGCCAGCAGACCCATCAGCTCCTCAGCTGCTCAGTGAGGAGCCAGCCAAGATCCCATCACAGTGAGTGGGGTCCTGGCACACCCTCATGCTGCTCCATCTGCCCACCTCCATCCGCTATCCCCTGCCCCACATCCCACAGAATTATGGGATGGCTTAGGCTGGAGGGGTCCTTAAAGCCCATCCAGTTCCAACCCCTGCCGTGAGCTGGTTGCCACCCACCAGCTCAGGCTGCCTAGGAACCCATCCAACCCAGCCGTGAGCACCTCCAGGGATGGGGCATGCCGCCTGGAAGTGCTCTGCGAGCAGGGGCTGCCCCTACCCCATCCCTGCAGCGAGGCAGGGCAGACATCTGGCTCAAAAGCCCCTTAGGAAAAAAACCAGAGGCTGCACTCCGACCGCCTCACCCTCCCCACGCACAGCCTCTGCTGTGTGCAGTGTCACTTTGGGGGACCCCACCTATTTATATGGGGCTCAGGTTAGAAGGGCACGGCCAGGGCTTGGCTCGGCACCAAAATTCCTTCCCAGGGTGGGTTTGTGTCCAAACGGAGCCGGGACCATTGCTGCAGGATGGCCACCCGCTTTGGCCACAGGGCTTTGCGGTCACAGGGAGCAGTGGCAGGGCTGGGAGGGCTCGGGGACAGGGAGAAGGGCAGGGACGGGGACATGGGCAGGGACAGGGACAGTGGCTGTGGTGCACAGGGGGACCCCGACTTGTGTTCCCCAGGAAGCAGCAGCTGCAGTAGAAGCAGGGGCTGCACAGCCGTCGGAGCTTCTAAAAATAACAACTCACACCATGCCAAAACAGCTGCTTTGTTTTCTTTTTTTTTTTTTCTTTTTCTTTTTT